>OZ010790.1:97392362-97992362 GCA_963932465.1 Maratus speciosus | reverse complement strand
TTTTCATCCTGAGAAGCATTTTAGTCCAAACCGCACTCTGGTAGACAATTACTTGATTTTATATTGAATTTTAAAATGTGCACAGGAATTTTCGGACAACCTGTATATAGTACTGTATGAGAGTTCATTTATGATTTATGCAGGGTGTTTCAAAAATGTTGTAAGTGTCATTTTCAATGCTTACGACAAGATTTTAGAAATGTTTCCGGACTAACTTAGAAATGGGGCAAACAGATTATGCAAGAGTAGAGGTACTAATAGTTATATAGTACGTGCCATGCATTACAAAATATACAATAATAACTTTATAACAATAATTTGTGTTCTGCCTCCCTTCAATGTTAGGCCAGAAGCTTTTCACTTCCTCCTTTCTTGTATGAATTTGTATCTAACTAAACACCTTAAAATTATGGACTACTGTCAATAACTGCTATTAGCTTTTTTATATTTCAACCAGGGCCAGACGTTCGCCTAGGCTCGCAAGGCCCAGGACTTGTGCATCAAAATTTTGTGGGGTACCACAGACCTAGCTTATTTTAAAAATGCAATTATTAGATTATGATATAAAGTTTACTTGTTAATTGGATATATTTAGCAAATATTAAAATCAATTATGATCAGGGTTGGCTTTTTCCCGTCCAAAACTTGTTTTTCCCATCCCACCGGGAAAAAGTGGTAAATACTGGGAAAAACTTCCAAATGACAATATAAATATAAGAAATATTCTGGCTTTCTGAATCTTATGTGTAAAATTAAAGATAGAAATACAAATAGTAATTACAAATTTCCCTTAGGTTTAAAATTAATTTGTAGGAAAGGAATATAAATAAATAAGAATTATTGAAAGTAGAAGTTCAAGAATCTGCTGTAGAGAAAATAGCTGGGAGAACTGTTACTCTTATGCAAGATGGAAGGAGTAATGTACATAATGACCCTGTTATAGCCAATTTCATATTTTGTAATGGAAAAAGTTTGTTTCTTTCTGCAATAGATTTCAGGAAAAATAAGAAAACGAGTGAATATTGTACAAATCTTGATCGCGGGGCAAAAATTGCAGCAGAAGCTACATATGGATGCACTGTAAAAAATTTCGTTTCGGATAATGAACTGAAAATGCTTACAATGCGGCAGAATCATGAAATGGAAGATATTATACCAGTTACATATGGATCTGCATCACATTATTTAAATATTCTTGGCAAGAATGTAACTACTAATTCTATTGTGGCTAATGTTGTCAAAAATTCAGAAATTTTTTTAGAAATCACTTTATCCCTGGGAGTTTATTGAAAGAGCATGCCAATTCAGTTAAACTACAAATTCCAGGTGAAACAAGGTGGAACTCACAAATAACTTATTTAAGAACTTTTATTACTAACGGGCCTTTTTATCTTCAAATTGAGGATAATCACGAAGATAAAACTGATAACAACATTGTTTAGTAAATAATCTCCATCTTAGTAAATAGTAAGTAAATAAAGAAGGAAAGTTTAGTAAATAAAGAAGGAAAAAATATGTACAACCAAATGGAACTAGTTCCAAAAGCCCTTACGAAGTTACAACACGATAATAATGGAAATATTGCTGATGCTTGTGAAATTTGCCTAAAGCATCTCCAAATTAAAGAACTCAATCCACATTTCAGCAAAGTGAAATTTAGCTTTGATAAAGCAATGACCAGAGTCCGTTTTTTAACACACCTGAAGAATCCGAAATATAAATGTGAAAAGTTATCACAGGATCAGGAGGAATATGCTCGTGAATATTTGCAGATTTTAAATCCAAAGTACTTACAATACACTATACAGTTCAGGTCAGAAGATGCACCTTTTCCGAAGACATTACAAACACTATTTCATTTGCACTATGGTGGAAGAATTTAAGTAAAACTGGAATGGATGCAGAATTTCTCCAATTAATGGAACATCTTAAGGGATGTCCTGCATCATCAGAATCTCTGGAACGTATGTTTTCCAATTTTTCTTTCATCCAAAACAAGATTAGAAATAGATTGGGTTTACAAAAAGCTTCTAAATTATTATTTTATCATATGATGCTAAAATCCAATGTGGAAGTGGAAGACGAAGAATATCAATACAATTATGATTGGTAAATGTTTAGGTATATGTGTGGTGTGTAAATATTTAAATAAATACACTCCATTGTCTGTTTTTGTAGATCTTCCTTTTCTCTCTTTTTTTTTTTTTTTTTTTTACCTTTCAAGCTATTTACTTAGAATTCGAATTTTGACAATTTTAAAGGTTGTTTTGAATTTATATTTATGTTTTCAATAGTCAGTTCTTCCCATGTGGGAAAAACATAGTATTTTCCAGGACGGTAAATACAGGTTTTTACCATGGTATTTACCAGGGGTGGGAAAAACCTTGCCAACCCTGATTATGATACTTATTAATCATATAAACTATGTACAGTCGTGGAAAAAAAAGTAAACACCCCTACTAACTCCTCAGCAAATTATCGTAGAAGAAAGTTGCTGGTACCGAACGATTGGAAGTAAAGTCTGCTTTTAAATGATGCATATAAAATTTGCTTAGGGGGCCATCTAAATATTAAAACGAACCATAACTTTGTTTTTTTCAATAGCAGTACACAATTCTGACAGCATAAATGAACTCTACACCTTTCAATTAGCCTAAAGACAAATGTTTTTCATTTCGTACCATAAGTTTCCGAGAAATTAATTATTTAAAAACGAGCGTATTTTAAGGGCTGTATCCAAATTGAAGTTCGGTACTGGATTGTTAACCGGGAGAGCTCCCTTCTTGATCAAGGCACCTTAAGCAGTCAATTAAGCCTGTTAGATTACAGGATAGCATAAGAAATTTCAAAATATTTAGTCACTTCTATCATAGACGGCCCCTTAAACCATCATTTTGCCGTTTTTTAAGCATAATTTGAAAACTACTTGGAAGAAAAATGTGAAATCTTGATTACCATAAAACAGAACTTAATGAATCTGAAACCATCAAAAAAATTGTAGGTTGCAATTCATAATTTTTTTTAATATTAATTTCATAATTCATATCAGAAAATTATAAAAATTGCAAATTCAACGTATTTATGTTTGGTTATATTAGTATTATCGCTACACAAAAAATTAAAACATTAGGATCATAATTTCAGAAGTTATAAATAAAAATATGAAAATGTAATTTAACATTAGAAGCGCTGAATTTTGAATGTTTATAATTCAAAATCTTATCATTCAAATGACTTGAAATTTGGTGCCTAGGCATACTTTGAACCAAAGATTTGAAATATCTCGTTAAAATTGCGTATTGCCGTTGAGAAAAATGAAGTTTGGATTCGTTTTAATATGTAGATGGCCCCCTAAGCAAATTTTATATACGTCATTTAAAAGTAGACTTTATTTCCAATCGTTCGGTACCAGTAACTTTCGTCTACGATAATTTGTTGAGGACTTAGTAGGGGGTGTTTACTTTTTTTTCCCCACGATTGTACATATGATGGCGCGCTACAATCATAATGCATTTAATTCGTAGTGTACTATACGACCGATGGGCAAATGTGAATAGATACCTCCAAATTCGTAATATACTTTGGGCCTGAATTTGCGTAAGTCGGCAATAACTATTAGCATGCAGAATAAAGGATGTTTCAGTGTCAAAGTTTCAAACTGTAAGAGGTGCTAAAACACATTAGAATAAACAATTTTTGTGCGAGAAAACAGTGTCAATTTATTCAATCAAAAATGCGCGTCGTTTCTCTCCAACCTGGATTTTTGCTCAGAATTTTAACAATAGAGAAATTATTTTAGCCAAATTTTCAACAACTTGATTTTTGTGAGATGTAATGATATTCTAAGAAACTGTGGAAGTGGCCTTTACAATCTACATCCAAACAGGCTGAACTTGACGCTCCATTTTGGAAATGTAGTTAACATTACATACGGTGTCCCAAACCAAATTATTGTGCACCTCCATCAGTTTTTGTGGTGTCATAGCATTTCAAGCAAAGCAATGTAAACCTGTTGAAATTTTTGTTACCTCATCTTCATTAGTTTAGATTAATTTTAACACAATTATTCTAATAGGTAAATAAATCATAATAGTTGTAATTTTTCCAACTGGGAGAAAAATCCCAGACATTTTTCACCCAGTTGGAAAAATTACAACACTTCATTATTATTTTTAAAATATCTACAAAAATTTAGGTTTGGATTGGAGCGTTTTACTGAATGGTGGTTATGATGTTGGTTACATATACAAAAATTGTTTATTCTACCTACCACTCTCATCGTTCTATTTAAAAAAAAAAAAAACACTCTATACATTTGTATACATATAACCACTAGTCTTACAATTATTCCAAAATAATTATAATTAAATATTTACTCATTTATGTATGCAGCTTCTTCATATTTCAAAACCTATTTAATAAACGTCAAGGAAGGGTGGAAATTATGGTTATAAGCTTTTCACTAGACAAACTTGGACGGAACTAAAACACTTAAGACACCATAATGCGCTTTATTATTCAGAAGGAATAAAATATTTTTACACTACAATACAAATGTTTTGTCTGCATTACCTTATTGACAAAGAAAGTTAAAAATGAAAAAAGAAAGATGCAATGAAGAAGCAAAAGTTAATAAAATCAACTATTTTTAAGATCAACTCCAAAGTGTCAGATAAACCACAAAAGCTTGGAACTGTAAACCACTTATTCTCTTTTTTAAATACAAAGTATCTCATTTCAAAAGTATCCCGAATTTTTGATCACAACCTTAATAGTAATAAATAATTTGCAAGCAGATTTTCACCAGACGCTTATTTTGCTTTATGTGAAATGGGACAGCACTGCAACAAGCATTACAAATGGCCAGCATCTGTGTCCAAACAGCAGTGACCAACAAATTCGAAATATTTAAGATTGTAGTTGACGGTACATATGCTGCCACTGACTGAATCACTGTAAACTTAAAGCACTTCTCATGACGTCATCACATAACATAAAGTAAAGCAAGTCTGATGTAACATCTCATTACACCATCTTCATTATTGTTGAAGTTGAAACAAAATTCAGGTTGTGCGTTTAATGCATTTGCTGCATTTATAACTGATCAATGAATTGTGATCTTATATTAGATTACAAATATTGTTCTTGTTTACATACCAACTCTCTTTACCCTTTATTGTTGCTGCTAGTTCAAGTGTTTGCGGACATCCTGTATAATAATGCTTTAAAAGGGTCAATAAAACCATTTTCTTTTTAATATTAAATAACGCTTACACTGTGATTTTCTTATTCCTTCTTATGTTCTATCCTTACTATAATTTCCATTATAAGTAACAATATGTAAGTGAATTAAGCATTTTCCCAATACTATAATTCTGTAAGTACTGTACACCAATGCTCAATACTATAACATTCATCAAAATATATAAAGAATGGCCCTTTTCTATAAACAGAAAGTAGCTTTCAGATCCTGGATTACTTCTGTCAAGTTCTTCCATCATTTTAATGTAGCTAAACATTCTTTATATCTTTTTATGTTATTCAAAGCAGGGCCGAAACTAAGGGGAGGGGGCACGTGCCCCGGTTCCAGAACGAAGGGGCGCCAAATGAAGATTTTGATTGTCGATTTTTCTCACATCTATGTTTAGCACGGTATTGTTAAAATCATCCTGTCTGGCATATGACAAAGCATAGAAGAATCTAAAGATGATATGGCATAAGGATCCTGTATAAAGCGGAATTTTTTCCGGTTCTTTTTATTTTTTTTTTTTTTGGGGGGGGGGGGGGAGGATCACATCTCGTTATAAGAATTTTTTATATTGAAAGCTATTCCCAAATGCAAACTAACTACTTTTCCGCAGGGGTGCAGAATATGTCCGATCCGGCGATCTAGGATCGGGGGAAATTTTAACCCCCTGGGGAAATTTTTCAGAAACATTTTTAACACCGAATTCCATAATTCCCTGAGATAGAACAATTTCAGTACAAATAAAAATATCCGTATGGCGGCCTTCACAAAATCGTTCTCAGAATAATATGTACCGTATATCAGGGGTGATTGTGTTCCGTATTTTCCGAAAAGATAAGACATTCGGTTTAAAAAAAAAAAAAAAAAAAAAAAATCGGTTATCTAAAAATTCGGACATAAAAATACCGCGAATTTTCGCGAAGATTTACGGAAAAAACGTGAATTTCCCTAGAAGATCGCAAAATAACCGCACATTTCTTCAGAAGATCGCGAAAGAACCGCAAATTTCGTCAAAAGATCGCGAAACAATCGCAAATTTCGTCAAAAGATCACAAAACAACCTCGAATTTCGTCAAAAGATCGCAAAACAACCGCAATTTTCGTCAAAACATGGCGAAATAACCGCGATTTTCGTCAAAACAGGGCGAATAACCTTCTATTTCGTCAAAGAAAAGCGAAAGAAACCGCAAATTTCGTCAAAAGATCGCGAAATGAACGTAAATTTACTCAAAAAATCGCGAAATAAACGCAAATTTTGTCAAAAGATTGCGAAACAACCGCGCATTTCGGCAAAAGGAGCAAAAAAAACCGCAAATTTCTTTAGAAGATCGCAAAAATCTGCAAATTTCGTCAAAAGATCACGAAAGAATCGCAAATTTCGTTAAAAGATCGCAAAAAACTGCAAATTTCGTCCAAAAGATCACGAAAGAACAGCAAATTTCGCCAAACGATCGCAAAACAACCGCGAATTTCATCAAATGATGTAAAACTACGAATTTCTTCAAAAGGAAGGAGAAATAATGGCAAATTTCGTCGAAAGATCGCGAAATAACCGCAAATTTCGTCAAAAGATCGCGAAAAAACGCGAATTGCATCAAAAGATCCATGAAAAATACATAGTGTTGGGAGTGGATTTCCCCCACTCTGCTGTAACCTTTCAGAAATTTTGCTGTGAATTTTAGGAATTTTCTTTTTACGCAGAATCACCCCTACCATATATACTCGCGCATAAGTTGAGAAATATTTGAAAAATAAATTTTCTATACCTACGGTAATACAGCACATACATATAACATACCGTAAAATTTTGGGGAAATTTTCATGTGGATTGGGGGAAATGTTGGGAGTACAAACATTTTCTGCACCCCTACTTTTCCGATACTTTCGCCAAGTCATTTTCATTCATAAATACAAAAAATTTGCATTAATATTCGTTAAAATATAAAATTTACCGATTTTGTTCAGATACCAAGAAATTAAAAAGTTTTCCATTTTCTTATAAAGGAAAAGATTCATTCAGAAAATGTTGTAAAAGTTAGCATTTTTAGCCAAGTTTTACG
The DNA here is from genome assembly GCA_963932465.1 of Maratus speciosus. Taxonomy (NCBI): domain Eukaryota; kingdom Metazoa; phylum Arthropoda; class Arachnida; order Araneae; family Salticidae; genus Maratus; species Maratus speciosus. Next base: position 97,985,054 of record OZ010790.1, on the reverse strand, counting down.
AGTTGACTGCCACAGAAATGTCGTCACAAGGGAAAAATTTGCTGTCACTTCCGGCAACTTAGTTTAAAAAGTCTAATAATAGTCAGCGATTAAATGTGATAAAAATTTGTATTCAGTTTTAGAGGTAACAAAACCGTACACACTGGCAGCTATGTGATTCTATTAGTATCATGAAAATTGCAGATGTAGCGTCTTCTTTCCGCTCAAAGTATTAAATAGTGTTTTTCAATCGAACTTATACCTTTGGAATGGATCATTTTCGTTTGATGGGCTGATGTCTTCCATTATTATGAAACAGCCGTTATAAATGAAGTGTTAGGTGAAGATGAAAGAGCAGCCGTAAAAAGTTATAACTCTGATTTTCTGGTCAGAATGGGAAAAAAATGACCATAATTTTTTTTTTCAAAAAGAATTATGGCCATTTTTTTTCCCAATTCTGACCAGAAAATCAGAGTTCTAACTTTTTACGACTGCTTTTTCATCTTCACCTAACACTTCATTTATAACGGCTGTTTCATAATAATGGAAGACATCAGCCCATCAAAAGAAAATGATTCATTCCAAAGGTATAAGTACGATTGAAAAAAACTATTTAATAAAATTCTCTTTGTAAATATACTTTGCGGAAGAGGAGGATGGGGGGGAATTCCATGTTTGCCCCGGATGCAAAAAAGGCTAGTTTCGGCCCTGATTTAAAGTTTGAATAATATATATCAAAACATTCTTATTTAAATTCTTTATACAGCTTAATGAGTACATAAGTGCTCATTGTGATTATTGGCCAATTTTGAGCTTCTATTATAGAAATTTCCACAAAATGTATGTAAGTATTCCTGGCAACATGTTCAGACATCTGACATTCTGACTATTATTTTAATGTCTACTTATATATACTGAATGTTTCAAAACTTATACTTGCTGCATATGTTTTGAAACATTCAGTGTATATTAAGTATACAGTGTGTCCACGTATAACCTGACCGACCTTTATTTTCGCAACCGTTGGTCCTAGATGCATACTTCCAATTACAAAAAGGATTTAAATAAAGTATGGAATTATGTTTAAAGCGATTTGGGTCAAGAAAAACATTTATTAAAAAATTACGAAATTAAAATTTTTATACGGTTCCCCGGTCCTATAAGTGATACTTGGTAAAAATTTACTGTGGTACTAAGAAGTAAGACAAAAAAAGTCCCATTCATCTAACGTTAAAATTGACCGAGTTATGAAACTTTGAAATGTATGACTTATACCACTTTTTTGAAACTCAAAACAAATGATTTTTGCTATGCTTTCAGGGGTCGTATATAAAGTACATAAACTTATTTCAAGGTATCTGCGCTTTGAAAGAAATCGTACAACTATTACGATTGAGTTAACTTTTATCATTTAAGTTTCAGATTAGTTAAAATAATTGTATTTTAACATATGTATTATTTTGTAAGGATTTGAGGCTATGATTTCTTTTAACAAAAATTATGTTATTTTCAAATGGTTTTATTTAACTTGCAACGATCGTCTTTCCAGATTAAAATTTGTACTCGAACTTTAACTCTTCAAATGTCCGATCGAAGTTAAATTTTACATACTGACTTAAATCCGATGACAATCTAATATTATTATGATTTTTGCCGCTTACCATCTTATACATACTTATATTAGAGGATAACACAAAAAAAATTATGATAGATTACCGCCAACAAGTTTAAGAAAGAGTTTTAGATTAGATAACATAAGCCTGCGATAGTTGTGTTTTTTATCTTTTATAATTACGTTTTATGTATTTTTTAACGCTGAATAAAAAAATTACCTTCACTTTTAACCATTATGTCAGGATTTTTCACAAATCGTAAATTTCAAGGTTAAAAAATAGCGAAAAATCTTATACTAATAAAATAGATATAAGACATTTTTATTCAGTTTAATTTTATTTAATTCAATAATTTATTCATTTTTTGGCTTATACCGAGTTTCTTACAGCTAAACAGCTCAGGGGTCCGTTGAGGTTGGAAAGGGAGGAGGGATCAATTTTAACTTTGATCTTTTTAACTTTGAAATTTGCTTTTTGAGAAAAATCCTGACGTGATGGTTTAAAATAAAGTTCATTTTTGGATTCAGCGCTAAAAAATACATAAGAATCAATTTTCAAAAACTAAAAAACATGACACAACCCAAAATTTAAAAGACAGTGTAATCTAACAGCATTTTAAAATATGTATCATTTTATAAAGAATTGAGGTTGTTGTTTTTCATCCTTTTATTTAACAAAAATTCTGTTATTTGTATCCTCTTATATGTTCAGTACAAATTGTATATTTTGCAATAATATGTCAAAATGATTAAAGATTTCAAATTTATATTGCAATGCTAATTTTACTCTCAACCAGTTCTTTAATATATCTCACGAAGTTATATTTCTATTAAATTTGTGAATGACCCCTAATTTATAGCAAAAAATATGCCCCAACTTTAAACAGCTATTACTCGGTCAGTTTTAATCGTAGAAAAACGGGGCTGTTTTTGCCTTAATTATTAGTGTAACAGGAAAAATTTATTAAATATAACTTACAGGACCGGGGGACCGTATAAAAATTTAGATTCTGTAATTCTTCACAAAATTGTTTTTTCGCTTCAAACTTTTTTTTAATCTTAACTCTGCACCTAATTTTGACCACTTTTGTAATTGGAAGTATGCATCTAGGACCATCGGTTGCGAAAATAAGGGTCGGTCAGGTTATACGGTGACACACTGTATATTTGCATGCCATTCCCACTGAATGTTTCAAAACTAATATAGAAAGTATAAGTTTTAAAACATTCAGTGTGTATAAGTGTATATATTTGCATGCCCACTTATATATATATAGAATGTTTCAAAACTTTGTATAAGTTTTGAATTGGGCTTTTTGAAAAGTTTTATAATTGGGCATGAAAGTAATTAAAAGAATAGTGAGGCTGTCAGAAATCTAATCATGTTACCAGGAGTAACTGCACATTATTATGTGGAAATTTCTACATCAGAAGATCAATATCGATAAATAACCACCATGGGCACTAATATTACCCATTAAAAGCTTGATAAGAAATTTAAATAATAATATTTTGACGTATATTGTATCAAAATATTTAAAAGAATGTTTCTAATTTGAATGGATTACTCTGCACATTTTGATTGCAGAATTCACGTCTTGCATTTAAAATAATTTATTGAAAACTTTTGGGCGTCGATTTTGATATTTTTTAAAATAACAAATATAAAAGTATATTGTACGTCCAGTTAAAGTACCTTCTGTTTTACATTAACGATGGTCTTTCTGATTATCTCTATTGATTGTTTCGGAAGTTATTGTATAACTTCTATTTAATACTTTTAAAAGCATTTTTTAAATTATAGATAAATCCTGTTTTTAATTGTAATATAGACATAAAATACATAAATATCATGTGATTAATAATAATATTGATAATGCTCAGACAAATTTACACAAACACATTTCTGACAAACTTATTATTTCCTTTTTCATTGTTTATTATTATCATTATTATTATTCAGACATCAGTCATTTTACAGTGGAAACTACTAATCATTGGAAACAGCAAATCACATCATGCATATTTACCGATGAAAATATACTATTTTGCAGTTAAAAAACTTACTGACACTTTTCCGTCATTGTTATCAAGATAAATTAATCAAAACTTTTATATTAACTATTAAAACTTTGATATTAAGTATGTTGAATTTGGATGAATATCATTGTTGGATTTCAATAATTCAGCATCTTTTTTTTTTTAATCGCCAATGTCATTATTAATTTAGAGAAATATATATAAAAAGAATGATATTTTTCATTCGGAAATCAACTCGAATTATGTTATTATAGTACAAATACAGTTCTGGAGTTACCATAGATTATAATGTTCAAGGAAATATCTTACTTGGTGTTTTTATAATATTATGCACTTTATTTCTTTTCTTAAACTGTTTTCAATTTTATTATTATTTTAATTTTATGTGTGTGTGTTCATTTCATTATAATGATGGAACCTTATAAACTGCTGATTACACTATTATAAGATTCATTAACTGAATTTTTTTTCTTTTTACTTTCAATTGTTCAAAAAAACTGATTTATTGATGATTTCCAACACTTCCCAAGATAAAGTAAACGTGTTTAAAGCAGTTTGCATATGAAATTATTATATGCAACTTCGATTATAATTTGGTAGGTATTATCCATCTTTAAATGTTGAACAATTCTATTTTATTATAGCAAAAATAAGTTTTTACATTTGTGAAAAATATAAGATAATGATGTTATCGAAATGAAAAACATGCATTATAATTTTTTCACAGTTTTTTCACAGTTTGCAAAATGTCATTTTCATATAACCACAATCTCGAGCTGATTTTTATCCAGACACCAATTAAGTATTAATTACGAAGTTAATTGTTTAATTACCTATAAACGCAATAATTTTTTTAATGAGACTGTGACAAAATTAAACATTTGAAACGGTAATATTAAGTTAACAGTAAACCACTATAAAAGTCTTCTTAGAAAAGATTGTTTTAAAAAACTTTTCACTTATTTGGAATTCACTGGGATCTGCAAAATAACTAAAAGCTATTTTGTGATTTTGGCTCAAACTGTACTTATAAAAATGACTTTTCGATTAAAATAATTATACATTGTAGAACAATTTCAATATTTATAAAAAAAAATTATATTTAATTTTGAAAAATGCCCTTTTTTTTACATAGCATTTATTATAATCTTTTTTATCGATTTTTTAGCTAATTAAAGACGCCAATGACAATATAATGTTCAATAAACTATCATCCATTGAAGATTAATAAATAGATTATAAATAAATAATAAATAAATAAATGGAAAAACTGTAAAGAAAGAACTTTAGTTTGTTTTTTATTAGTAGAACTTGTTTTTAATTTGCTACTCGAATTTATAAAATATATGCGATCGACATTGTCTTGGTTTATACGATTATCAATCACTCATATGTTTTATTAATACAAATAGCAAATTTTAAAAAAGTGCGAAATATTAAATTACGTATTAGTTTTTCTTTCTTTTTCGTTTTCTTTTACTTTTTATTTATTAATATTTTGTATGATTTGTTTATAAAATTTAAATGAGTTTTAGTTAAAAAGAACACAAAATCTTTTTCACTTTGAAATTTTTTTATGCTCTTCTAAAGTTTTTGTTCACTTTAATTTGAGAAAGGACTAGCATCATTAAAAATATGAAAGGGACCCTTTTCAGTGGCGAACATAAAAGTTTCGTATAAAATTTTGTGTTATAATTTTTTTTTAATTCTTTGTTATATTTATTCACTATTATATAACATTTAGGTTCACTGCAATTGTTAATCAGCTTTTTTTTTTTTTTTTTTTTGCCAATTTTGTATATTTTCATTTATTTATTTATTTTTACACTTTACCTATTTATTCCACACGGATCGAACGCAGATACCATTTTTATTTTAATATATGTATAATTATTGTAATATATTTATTATTAGGAGTATAAATATTTATGAAATAATAAAATACCAATTGGTAACTCAACGCGCTCATACTTGAAAGACAGGTTTCCGTTTAAGGGATAAAATTTTAAATTATTTTTACATATTCATTTAATATTATGCTTCTGTAACATCAACAAAATTTTACTTCTATAGTGTTCATAAATAAATTATTTCACTGCAGTATTAGTTTATATTAAGTTATTTTAATACGCATTATACAAGATGTCCCAAAAAAATTGAAACTCGCTTTAATTTTTACCTATTTCTGAAATGTAAGCAATGTAAACAAATTGCAAAAGCATTCAAAATAAGGTCTGAATTATGTCGATAAAATAGTCCTGCCAATGATTTTAAAAAAGTCACACTTTTTAAATTTTTATATGATCTCTGTGTCTTATAAGTTATATCTTGAAAAAAGATTCTCCATCCTATGACAAGTACAACCGAAAAAAAAAATTATTCGTCTGGACAAAAATTCACCAAGTTTTAATACTTTGCACTTGATGAAATTTTGGAGCTTTCCGACACTAAAAACGGACAGATGATTTTTTTTTTACTGACGGAAACCTCCGAAATTTTCTAAACTTTAGTAACATTATTAGGAGAGTTTTGGTCCCAGAAAAATTAAATTTTTACTGTTGTACTTACCAGACTATGGAAATATTACTTATAGGGCACATGGACCGTATAGAAATTTAAAAGTGTGACTTTTAAAAAAATCCCTGCCAGCTCGGCCTACAGGCGCAGGTAGATTTCGAATGTAAGTACTAATTTCACCAACAAAAACTAAATCAAGATTAGAGATAAACACAGTTTAACAATTTTATCTGGCCGCTTTTGACGAGTTTTTAATTTAATTTTTCTGTAAGAGCTGGTTTTATCAGAATCATGTTAAGGCGGTATTCAAAATTTTTAACCTTCCCCAATTCCACCCCCTTGAGCCGATTCTGTCCATTTACAATCCCCGACGAGATATTAGCCGTCTCAATGTTTTTGGTGGGTTTAAAGGCGATTCGGACATAATTGCGATTTTTATCGTGCAGAACAAAATTTAGTATATATATATAAATTTTTTAGATGAGAGTGGTTTTGGGTTCCTGGGGTCGTATAATGAAAAGCTATGAAGGAATTTTTGAAAAGTCGCATCATGGTAACGACTGCAATAGGTAGTATTTCTTATGAAACCTACCTAAAATTAATGGCAGGATTGTTTCATCAACTTAATCTTGATTCCTACCTTATTTTGAACACTTTTGCAATTTGCTTTGCATACGTATCTCCAACATGTATATAAAAGAAAAAAATTTAAGCGCTTTTAAATCGTTTTGCGAAATCCTGTATATTAAATAATTAGCGTTTTGTAAATAATTTTAATTGCGTTAATAATTGTTTTATGGTATACGTACTTTAAAATTTTCATGAATGTCACAGGGCCCACTTTCAAAGCATTACCCTACACTAGTTCATTTTATTCAATTTAGTATATCATAATTTAAATTAATATTCTTTGTGATGGGGAGGGGGGACGTCGTTGTCTGAAAATTATTCCTTAACAAAGACACACTCTGATTCAAGAAGCAGGATTGTAAATTTATTTATAAAATGGACATGCTTTGTACATTTATTGCAAACACTGTTATTTTTTAAGTGATTACAGAGACAAAAATTACGAATTTCAAAAATCTACGAATAATCTTTACAAAATATATCTAAAATAAATATTTATATACTTAAGAAAAAATCATAAATTATGTCATTAAAATGAACTTGAGTCTTGAATTAAGCGCCTTTCTTTTAATTAGGATGAGCAAATCCTCTACTAGGCTACACAAATCACATTTTGTCGTACACTTTACAAAAGAAAAAAAAAAAAAAACTATTCCGTATTTTGACTTAAAATTAAACTTAAAAATAAATTATGATCTGTAGATTTGTACAATATTATTTTCTACCGAATAACCTTAAAAAATTTATTATTTTAATTAATTTATTTTACATGTTCTTCCATTACGCAAAATTTTTCCATTTTTGCAAATAAAAAATGAAACACGTATATTTTCAGAAGAAAAAATAAATCATGGAGTTAGTCATTATAGATCGAATCATGATTAATTAAATAGTTTCACGATTTCTTTTATGAAATTTTTAAAATATCCTTTTTTATGAAAATTATAGCATTATTTTTAAGGAATAAAAATTTGTGAAAATTCAATTATTTACATTCAATTATAAAAGTATTTTTCAATGTTAAGAATTCCAATACACAATTTATTCTTATCATGTGAAATCATTTACGCAGACGATACTTACACATTTTAAAATAATAATATTATGATTTTTTTTTTGTAAAGTGGCAACAAATGAATTGTAAACAAATAAAATTAATTGTTAAATTCGTTGTATCATAAATAAAAAATTCTGAGGAAATTCTTAGTTATTTGGCTGAATGTACATTTCTAAAATTAAAATGTGCCAAAACATAAAATAACGTTTTTTGCTTAATAAAGATGCAAATATAATATTCAAAAATATTGTTACTTTCAAATATTTATCTTATCAAATAATGCTTCGCGAATCCAAACAAAGCATGGCTTTTGCTAGTTAATTAAAATTTCTTTACTTAATATTAATGAATTATTATAAATTCTCCTTTAATTCAGTAGCTCTATTTTACTATTCCACTAAATTAATTAGAATCATTACAAAATTTTTCTTTGTGAATTTTTGAGCAATAGCTGAATATTTTTCAAACAGTAACAGTTTTAATAAATTGCATTTGAAATTACTTGCACAATAATTTGAATTTCTTTTTAAATGCACACCTTTGAATTAATTATGAAAATACATTTTTTAAAGAAATTTTAATATAAAATATAGTTTCATTCGGTAAATAATTATTTTGAGAAAATTACTGTTTTGTATTACTGAAAATGTTTTACTTTTTATTAGATTCAACAATGTTTCTTTTAGAAGAAAAAATAACTTTAAATTGCTTTTCGAGTGAAAAATAATTACATTAGAAAAATAAATATACGTTTATAATAGTTCAGGAATTATAAATTGGTTAATGAAAATTTAAGTCTATAATTCTACTTGCCAAATCATTCTTCCTAGAAAAATTTAGGTCGTCCGAGACACAAAGTTTTACTTTTTTTATTTATAGATATATTAGCCCCCGGCATACTATTTCTTTCTCCCAGCTTATTTTGCGTCATCTCCAAAAAATAACGTTACGTCGTATAAGCCAGTCGTCAAACAAAGCAGATGTATCATTGCACTTTTAAAAACTCTAATGCCATTCTTTAAACTTTTAAGCATAGCATATTTTCGATTTTTATACCGTCGTATTGGGGAAAAAAAAGTACTTTTTAATGCAATTTGTTTGAAAAAGGCATCTCCATTTATTTTTGAGATGTTAATTTTTTTGTAGGTTTTAGCGACATTTGTTTAATTTTGGCAACTCAAGTACTCCATTTCTGTAGAAAGTAAAGAAAGAATTGCAATTATATTTTTTTGTTGACATTTTCCCATAAAAACTAAAAAAATATATTTTTAAAATACGTGCTATTTTGAAAAAAGGACAAATGAGTGATTTCTGATAAAACATGGAGCTATTATAAACTAAATTTAATTTTAAGTATCTATATTACTATTACAAACAAATGAAGGCATATGAATCATGAGATAGGCGATTTTTTTTTTTTTGGTCGAGTTTTTTCAATGACGAAATCTCTTTTTTAGGATTTGTGTATTATTCAGCGATAGTGACGTCCTATGCGTACTTTACTGTAGATGTTCTTTAATACTGGATCGCAAATGAGGAATTCTTCAGCGGATGAGGATTGCGTCATTTTATATCGCGTGTTTTAAGTCTTAAAACTGAACTACAGTACAGTCCCGATTATCCGAGTCCCGCTTAACCGAGTTGCCGCTTTAACCGAGTTATTTTCTTCTGATGGATTGACAGCTTCTATTATTATAAAACAACCATTATAAATGAAGTATTAGATAAAGATGAAACAGCAGTCGTAAAAGTTCTGATTTTCTGATCAGAAAAGGCCATAATTAAAAAATAAATAAATAAATAAAATATGGCCATCCCCCCCCCCCCCCCCATTCTAACCAGAAAGTCAAAGTTCCAACTTTTTACGGCTGCCCTTTCATCTTCACTTAACACTTCATTTATAATGGCTGTTTCATAATAATGGAAGCCATCAGTCCATCACAAGAAAAGGGTCTATTCCAAAGGTATAAATTCGATTAACTCGGATAATCGGAACTCTACTGTATCTATATTTATATATATATATTTTTTTTTCATCGGGGGTGATACTAAATTCTGAAAAAGCAGAATTCCTGTTTTTTAGTTTTACCACTTTTTTTCTCTCATGAACTGTGTATTTATTTATATAATTCTTTTCAAATGTAATTGTTTTCTTTTACATTTTCAACTTTTAGCCTTTTTAAAATTTGATATAGCTTCCGAAAGAAAAATTTTTTAGCATGCTTTTTTTTTAAATTTTTGAGTACAGAAAAAAATATATATATTAATTTATTTTCGAATTTCTAAAAATATATCAAAAATGTAATATTTTTTTTTAATGTATTTTTCATAGGCACTTTTTATTACGAGAACAATATTTTCTCTCATAACACAAAACTCCTAAGACAAAATAATATATTAAAAAAATTGTTTTGATTAAATTGTTTATTTAAATATGTCATTTCATTGTATAGAAAATGAAAATTTTTTAACCTACTCTTTCTGTCAGTGTTGGAAAGTGTTTCATAATCTATGTCTGATGCATGATCTTTCTTTCTTGTAAATTTGTTATAATGAATAGACCCAAACATATTCTAGGCAAATTTTTTTATAAAAAAAATATTTTTAATAATTTTGTTCTAAAAACATTATGAGTCACTTCCTGGATAAATTTTTGCATATAAAAGGATGAGTTTCATCGAAAAAATGGATATTTGCTTTAACAAATCACTTTTATTATTAGTTTTCGAGTTGTTAGGCTTAGGGAGAAAATTTACTTTTCGATGTTTCTAAGGCTCTATTAGGTGTTATTGAAAAGAAAATCTTAGACACTTACCGGAAAAAATTTGTAAGCCTTTTCTTTCATATACAGTTATTTTATAATAGATTTAAAATTCCTTTATAACTTTTCTGGTACGTAATTCAGTGTTTTTGGTACTTTTCCTTGTAAAATTTTAATTTTATTTTAAGAAAATTTGTGGATAAAATCCTAACGCATTTTCTTTAACAACTCTATAAAGATTTCAGAAAAGGTATATAAATTATGCCTTTTACCGGGCTGACTTGATCCCAGTAACTGAAATATGACGTCAAACATGTATGTTACTATTTAAAAAATGAAAGCTAATACAATTTTTAATATGTAGGCAGTTCCTATTTCAAAAAATACATTCATATTCAGAAAAAACCAATTACCACAGTATTATATAAAAATAAAATGTTATACCTTTAATCGAATTGTTTTATTTATATGCGTTTTGCGAAATTGTATCCCAAAACTAAGAGGTAAAATGATTTTGTTTTTTTCGCTGTTGAGATTTTTGTGTCTTGGACCACCTTAACATAAAATTGTATTTAAAAAATGTATTTCACAGATGAATGATCATCAATGCGAAAAGTTTAGTTTTTCTACTTTTAATTGAGATTTCTTTAAAAGCCTTTGAAATAGCAGCGTGAGCATTTAAGGCACAAACTTCAAAAATTTGTTCTAACATGAACATCAATTGCATCTTGGAGAATATTTCAAACAGATAAGTGGTGATTACTATATAAATATCTTTTTACTATTTTTATCTCCGATTTCTAACAAGAAACACTTTAAATAACAATGTCTGCACAAAAATAATCATTTAAAGCACAAACGTCAGACATTTTATTAGAAAAGGAAATTTTTATGACCCTGCAATTTAAAATAATAAACAGACATTAAAAGTGTAATAAATCAGACAATATAATAGTAATATCGAAATTGTTTACCTATGAGTCGATATAGAGCTACAAGTAAACGAATAACTTTAATAAACATAGTTATATAAAACATTCATACACTGCAATAATATTTCAAGATTTCAATAATTCAAGATTTCAAATAAAATGGAAAATTGTAGTAGACACAGAAAAGTTCATATTAATCTCTAGTGCAGTGATTCTTAATCTAATCGATCTATAAATAATAAGGCACAAGGAAGATGCAAATTTCTTCTATTTTTTTACACAGGGGGGCGGGGCGGAAGAAATAGAAGGACATAGCTGTTAAGCCTCCCGTTTTTTCAGTACCAGTATTTCTAGCTAAAATATTAGTTTTCTTTAATTTCCCAATTAAATAAGGCAGTAATTACTATTCGGAGGCAGTACGGAGAAAACGGGACGCTTGACAGCTATGCAAGGAGATAAAAAGAAGCTAATTAGAAAGCAATGTAAACTAACCCTGGATTACATTGCAAATAAATTTATTATTTTGCTAAAATTTCTAATTATAAAATATAATTATGCTTCATAATTGTAATATCTTGGATACTTCACTGTTGTAACCAGATACATTTTGACTGCATTTTGGCGCTACTATATACATGTCATTTGACTCCTCCCAAAACTCAAGGCGTAGACTGCCCAAACAATACGTAACATTCCTAATTTTTACAACGATTGGCACTCTGCGTGGCCGCACACTTTTGCATCTTCCCGAAGTATAATTTATAAAATAAAGATATGATTGCATTATTAGTGAAAGAGGCGTAGTAAAAATCCTTGCGGAGTTTGGAAAGGATGTTCAAAAGATTGAGAATCGTTGTCCAAATAACGAAACAATACTGATGTTATAACCAACACAATAAATATTGAATTTGGATTTTGATATATTTAGACAATATTGGTTACAAGTATTTTCCGAACAGTGGTAAAATAGTAATGCATACATTGAAATCTTTCCAAGAAAACGTCAATACTCGTAATATATTACGAGCAAATTTGAAATATTTCCAATAAAATGTCAATCTTCTGCAACATTGTAAATGTTGCCAGCACAATGTCAATATGAACGAAATATTTGAATTGCCAGTATATTTTACTTTAAGTTAATACAGTATAGTGTAGAGGGTCTGTATGACTGCTAATGGTTCAGGGGAGTGATTGTCCTGTGTACAAAATTTCTAGACGGGCCAAAAACAGTTGCACAAATAACTGCAGCAAAGAAAACAATAGTATCCACTAAGAAGGAAGTGCAATATTTTGAATTGCCCTCTGCACTCAAAGACTCCCTCCGCCACTGAGCTAAGATGAATAAAACAACGTTGATCCGAACTGGGACAATATTTTTTTTTTCTATTAACGATATTACGAATGATGAAAATACGAACCCTTTCTAGATATTGTTGACAGGGGAGAACAAGAAGCTAATGTTGGTAATAGGATGAACGCTCTACACTACTCTTTATTACTAGAAAGCTATATGGGCTGTTTATCACTAGTATCTTAACTGCTAATTCCTAAAATAATAAAATTTCATATACGCTCCTTAATTGCATATTGTTCATATAACAATAAATCTGCAATAGGCTTAGGAAGTCTGCACAGAAACCAATAAGTCAGTCTTGCCATAATACTTCCAGGATTATACACATATTTTGGATCACGGGCGAAAATAGCTTCTAACATACAGCCCACTACTTCATAGGATTTATTACTGGCAGATGATTCTAGAAACTTCAAAATACTGCGCTTGCGGTGTCCAAAATAATCTTCAGGATATAGCTCTTTTATTTCATCTGGAGATTCGTCCCAAGCTTTTGTGAGGTCTTTCACAACTTTGTCTTTGTCTAGGATGGGTGTTCTGAAAAAAATATCAAGTTCTATAAAGTGATGTATGTGGTGATTTACCTTTTATTGCGAAATAATATCATATGTAATCTATTAAATGTTTGCATTCCTTTCCAATAGATGGCAGCGTTAAATGGTAAGTAAGATATAACCCGAACGAGGGGTAGACATATCAATCGGCCCCTGTGGAAAGTTTTAAAGCCAAACAAGTAAAAATTAAATTTAAAAAATCAAAAAATCCGACTGCGAAAAAACCGAACTAATTCATTATTTCTCAGCAATGTGAAACTATTTTTATATTATTTACTTATTTTTTAATTTACTTGTGTTGATGTCTTTTAAGTTGTGTTATCTGATTAAGCATAAGCATTTTTTTCATTTTTAAATGTTTTCATAAGCTCTAACTGGTTGGATTTTCTGAATTTTCAATGCATCCACTTTCTAAATTCCTAATTGTTTTTTACGTGATTAACAGGACATACTATGTCGTATGCTTTCCAAGTATTTTTTCATATGTTTCGGATAATTCATACGATAAATTATAATTCATTTCAATAAAAGTTCAGAATTCAATATTTCTTCGTTATGAAACTATTTTCCCCAATTTCAGTCATATTTGTAAAATTTTAAGTAGCTTTATTATCTGATTAAAAATTAACTAAAATATATGACATATTGATAGCATTCTTTAATTACCAAGTCCAAAATAACAGAGTCGATTAGTTTAATAAATCACATTATTAATCTTTTTAAATGAAAAGAAAAACTAAAAATTCCAATAAAACCGCCAAAGATTTATTTGCTATAAAAGGATTGTAAAAAAATGAAAAAAAATTATGTAATAAAAAACCAGACTGACTGTATTACCTTCGTAAAATAGATTAAATTGAATAAATCGCAAAATTTGGAATGTTGAAAAAGCTATTTGAGTATATGTGCGTTTTAGTATAAAAGCAATACAGAAGAGAACATTTTCCCGCTTATTTCAATATGATAAACAGTAATCCTAAAGTTCTGTCGAATTGTTTTCATGACTATAAGTACCCTGAGATTCACTAAAGTGCTTACATTATCTTTCTGTGCATGTTCTGTGGTTTCTCTGTAGTCAGTGTTTACCTAGAATCTTTCCAAAATCGACATCCGCTGGTACGATTCTATAATCTAGTTTCTCCTAAAATATCAACAGGACATTCCAGGATGATTATTGTGCGTAGTATCTTCGTCAAAAATCATTCCGATTTCGTGCAAAATAAAATTTTATTTTATTGTTATCTGAATATTGTGTGCAAAAATACCCATATTACTGAAATTTTAAAAGGGTGTGTGCTAAAATCTAGAAACATCTTTAACAAAGTGGATAATTAAAACAACTTTCGTAAAGTAGAAACCTCGATTGTCGAGCTTTTAGATGAACAAATTGAATTCATATTCAACTTTGAAGTAACATGATATAATTTTTTAGAGATTGAAATTGTACAAATTCATTAAAATACATGCCACTCAGTAAATATAAATCGGTTGTAATGTAATCAAGATCTTTTAAGTGACCTTGTAAACGAACCGTAAATGCTTCAATTCCGCCTTATAATAGAGAGCTTGACTGGGTCGAATGCAATAACATCTACCCTATTAAACTCCGTGCACGTATCTATCTATGTAAACTGAAAAACTCGGAAAGCACAGGGCGCAATACTACGAAATTTGGCACACGGGTTGCTTATAGGGGGCTCATGAAGGATTGGGGCCAAAACTTCGAAAATTTTGAATAGATATTTTATTTATTTTATGTTTTTGAAGAATTTTTACCTTTTTTATGTTCAACCCGTAATCTCGTGAGATCTAACCAGTTCTGAATGTTTACTGGAATGTGAGATAAACATATTACGTACGCCATGTTGCAATAATAAGTAGCTAGCAGGTATTAAGATAATTCTTTTAGCTCATATGCAAATATAAGTAGAGATATACATATTACGTACGCCACGCTGTAATATAAGAATCAATTACTTTAAACTGGTATAAATCAAAAACTAATTAATATTTTTACATGAAACTTTCAAAGGTTTGAACTACTCATAAAAGTAATTCAAATGCCGTAAACCGCGTAAAAATCCGATAATTACACATTGCTGTAGTCCTGTCAACATATTTTGGTCTGAACAAGAATTTCAAAAGTGCAAAAAACAGCACTTTTAAAATCGCATTTACTAAAAACCTATTGGCCGGATTCCACTTTACTTTTCTTTTCTTAGTCAGGTGGCACTTCCCATTCCATAGAAACAAGAATTTTGTTTCTATCATAAATAGAATCGGAGATATAGAGGTGTCAAAATCCCGTTTTGGTCAGTCCGGAAAATTGAAACTAAACAGAGTACTAAAAAAATTTTGAAAAATCGTTTGGCATTACAGTCGAACCTCTATTTAACGAAGTCGCTAAATCCCGGAAAGAAGTTCGTTATATGGAAAATTCGTTAAATAGAGATTCACCTTTTAAAATGCTTTAAACTACATAAAACAGATTTTAAAGGCATAAACACTAAATATTTTTACTAAAAGTAATTAATCACATTTTTTTTAATAAATTATATCGATTTGCTTTATTTATTTTACCTACTAATATCCATCATCAATTCATTTTTTCTATGTGTTTAAATCTTTGAAATCTGCAAGGAAAACAAAACATTGTCCGGGAATACACTGTATTTTCTGTTTAAAGTAAATAGTTTTACATTAAAATTAAAGAATTTTAATGACATTATCGTATTTATTATTATTATAGCAAATAATTTTAACCATACATTAACATATGCGTCCTTAAATTTAATTTCTGAAAAACTCTGTTAATTTTGCCTGAATTTTTTATTTAAAAAAGTGCTTTCTCTCATAATACTTCTCGCATCTTTGCAATGCACCAAAATCACCTTCATGCGTATTTTCTCCTAACTATAATTCGCGTCGGATTGTTTCAAATGATTTTAGCATTTCATCATATGAAGTTTTGTTGATTCCTGCATAATGACCATTTCCATCACCATCATATTCGTCTTCATCGCAATTCATTGCTGTATTGTTTTTATTTTTCACACTGTCGAAAATATCCAATTTGGATAGTGTTTCCGAATTAAGTGAAATAGAATCATCAATCAGCACATCATGGTTAATTTCTTCTTTTTTTCTCACTGTATCCACATTTTAAAAAGTTACTCTAAGGGATTATCGTCTTCGTCCTCCGTACTTACCGAATTCTCACTGCTGACAAAGAAGGCGCCTGGTAAAACCAGTTCAAGTCCATTTAACATCATAAAATGTGTTTAAAGAAAGAATAAGTTGGAAATATCCAGAAATATTTTGAGAAATAAGGAGAAAAAAATTTTGATCACAAGAAAAAGTTCGTTAAATAGAGAATGCACTTCGCTATTTGGAGGTTATTTTACGAAGAAATTCGCAAAATATTCTTGGTTCCAAGAAAAAGTTCGTAAAATAGAGAAATTCGCAAAATAGAGGTTCGTTAAATAGAGGTTCGACTGTAATTCCTTTCATTTATGGTTCATTGCAGTGTTGTTTCTTTTGCTTGGCGAGAAACTCTACCGAGTTTCTATGATTTCCTAATTGCGTTAGTATTAAATACTTTAAGAAAATAACATGAAGCTATTTCTAAAGCAGTGTTGTTTGTCGATAAAAATAAAATATTAATGTAATTGACATAGGAAACTACAAAACAAATAAAAATAAAACATTAAATTTATGGTAGAGGTATTTCTATTTATTATTAGCCATTTCATAGGCGTAACCAGCCTTTTGAACGGGAAGGTGCCCAGACTTTTTAACCTGAACATGTTGGATACAAACAATATCTTATATAGTAAAACCTGCTAAAACGGAACCCCATGAAACCGTCGAATTTCCGTTTTAGACAGGTTGCTATCTTAGAAGGTATAATTGTGTGGTATTTCTTTTAAAAAGGGCTCAAACGCGACTTTTGTTTGCGTGAGGGGCGAGAGAAGGGGTTCAAAAAATCAAAACTAAATCTAATAGTAAATAAAAAAAAAAAAAAATTATATATATATATATATACATGTAAATCTCTGTGCAGCAGTGACATAAGGCAGTAACTAAGTGTGGTCACAAGTGCAAAACCTTTTGGCACCCTAACTTCTTATAAAGATTTTAAAAGGCCTTTAATCATGCTGGAAACTTCTATTGCATGAGACCTACCTAACATTATCTCTGTCAAATTCTTGTAGATGAAATTTTGCCGGATGATAAATCTTAGATAATACATGCTGCACACCAGTACATACCCACGAAAGTTTTTCAGAATGTGACTCCATGACTTCTTAGGGATCACCGGGGGGGGGGGGGGGGGAGGACCCAAGAAATTTTGGAAGTCTATATACATATTATTATAATATTATAAATAATTATAATATTTAGTAATAATTCATGCTTTACCTCAGAATGTGTCGAATATGTTAGGTAAATCAGCTCATGATAATACAATAGACGCTCGATTTTACGAACTCGAGTGGAATCATATAATGTGTTCGTAAAATCGAAAATTCATAAATGGGAATAACACTAGATCAATGAGATGCTGGTCGGGACCAGTACATCAGTTCGTAAACACGAAGAATTCGTAAAAAAGAGGTTTGCAAAATCGAGCGCATATTGTATACACTAAATTTTGTCAAGATGATAAAAATTATATTATCATGATGCGACTGTAATAATAAAGATAGCGGCTTGTCTGTCTCTATGTGTGTGTGTGTGTGTGTGTGTGTACGCGCGCTGAACTCTGAAAAAACAATGCAGTCCTCACAGCCAGCCACAAGATTTGATAGGAAAGTACCTGTATGTCTGAAGTCATGCATATCAAAGACAATTTCTGGAATTTTTCGATTAATTTTTTATGCGAATTTTTTCAAATTAAAGAATCCGACTTCAATATTTTATACAATAAACGTTGTCTTCTTTTCAATAAAGTTTTTTCGAGATTCTTACAGCGATTTTTCAATTTGTATCATTTATTTAATATTATTTTTAAAGGGTTTTTTTTCGCATTCCTGAAAGGAATCAAGTTTAAATATTTTGCCCAATTAGTTAATTTCGTTCCCTGCTGTTTTTCAATCTTTTCCGAATTTTTAATGCGATTTTTAACGGGGTTTTTTGTACTTTGAGGCGATTTTTTGACTTTTTTTGAAACAGAAAAAACTCTCCGCTAATTTTTGCAATTGCTGTGATTAAATTCGAATTGGAAGAATGTCGAATCATTTCTTATAAGAAAGCTGAAAATTTAATTTGGTTCGAAATAAAAAAAATCGCGATAATTCAGGATTCGTTTGTTTCGAGACAGAAGTGGTCGTAGCTTGCTCGGGGGTACGTTGCCTAAGACAGCCCCACCCCCACCCAAATCCTAGATTTCTTTAATTCTATGTTCGTTTAAAAAAATCAACCAGCGAAACTCCACTAGTAAGGAAGTTTTCTTTGAGGAACAGGGTTTGAAATAACGTGCGGGATCGCGCGATCTGTGCACAGAAAAGAAAAGTCCCGCATAATAGAAAATGCTGTACAGTATTTCCGCCCTCAAAATTCTTTCACAGATCTGTGATTCTTCAGTGAGTACTTTAAAAATTTCTTGAAGTCCGCGAATTTTATTTTTTTTATGTAACTTTTCAAAATCAATTCATGACTTGGTCCCGGAAAAATTTGAGAATTTCTTCAAACGATAAGTGAAAAATATCGTCAATTTTGATAAAAGAATGCAGAAAGAAATCGCGAATTTCGTCAAAGATTGCGCAAAAAAATCACGAATTTTGATAAACGATTGACGAGAAAATGTTACAAATTTCGTCAAAAAGAGTAGGGGATTTTGATACTTGGTACGGAAAGATATCGAGAATTTTCCCGATCGGTCGCGTTAAACTATCGCGAATTTCGACAAATGACCCCTGTAAAAAAATCAGTTTCGTGAATCGGTCACAAAAAATAAAAAACAAATTTCGTCAAAGGATCGCAGAAGGAAAATGCGAATTTCGTCAAAAGATCGCGGAAAGAAAAAGCGAATTTCGTCAAAAGATCGTGTAAAGAAAACGCGAATTTCATAGAAGGATCGTGCTAAAGAAATGCCAATTTCGTCAAAATATCGCGGTAAAAAATGCGAATTTCGTCAAAGGACGTCGGAAAAAAAGCATGAATTTTGTCAAAAGTTAGTGGTGAAAAGTGCGAATTTCGACAAAAAATCGCGTAGAAAGACGTGAATTTCGTCAAACGATTTTGGGGAAAATTGTAAATAAAATTGCGAATTTCGTCAAAATTTACTGCACTGGGCGAAAAGATTGAAACCGGGTCCTTTTCCTAGTTTCAAAAAAACTCCCCGAAACGAGAAGAAACTCCAAAAATCGCATAAAAATTTTATGAGGAAAAAAAATACTATATTGACTTGAAAGACTGCAACCATATTCTTTTTACGAATGTCAAAATATGATCGCGAAACACGAAATTAAACCAACTCCAGATTAATTTTAATTTTCTGTGCTATTATTTCTGATTTTCAGAGGCAGGGTCTGTGCACACCCCCCTCCAACATTAATCGCATTTTAGAAAAGTCCTTCCGGCCAGTGCCGGGAGGAAGAGGTAGCTTTCATATTCCTTATTTTAAAAAAGCCAACTTATGTTATTCAAACACACGAAGCTCAATTAAGTGGAAACTGAATGTAGGAGATACAATACTAATTTTTATCAATACTAAATCATTATGAATGAGAATTTCGCGAAATTAGTCAGCTTTATCCAAGCTGCTTTTATTTAAAGTAACTTATATTTCGCTGCCAAATTCGGCGATTTCTTAAAGTGCCTGCCATTTTAAGACAACGTGGCGGATGAGGCTAACCAGTGAACTTGGTCGAGGCCTTAGTAATTGCTGTGCACATGCTCACTCACATCGGAATCGGTTGATACATACGAGTGCTGTCGCAGGCAAAAAATCAGATTTTTCAAAATGTCACCCACGTTAGAAATTGAAACTGCTATATCTGAGCCATTTTTAAGATAAAGACAAACAAAAAATGCTCCTGAATCCTTATATCAAGGTCAAATACTTAAGAAAGAAACCTTTTTCAATTTCTAATTTTTTTGCACCTCACTTTAAATATATATTTTTTAATTTAATGGCCGCCATTTTGAAACAAGATGGCTGATGAAGCTGGCCAGCGAACTTGGTCGAGATATTGATGTATACTATCCACATGCCTTCTTCCATCGAAATAGGCGAATACGTGTGGTATCGCGAGACAAATACAAGATCGTTTCAAAGTGTTAGCCATGATAGAAATTCAAAGTGCTATAATTCAACCACTTTTTAAGATATAAACAAAAGAACAAATTTTCAGAAACAAAAACTGCTCCAGAATCTTTGTATCAAGGCCAAACACATAAAGAAATCTTTTTCATTTTCCAATTTTTTAAAACCTCATATTAAATTTTAAATTACTTTTTTAAAAAATGGCAACCCATTTGAAACAAGATGGCGAATGAAGCTGGCCAACAAACTCGGTCGAAACATTGGTATGTACTATGTGCAGACCAAGTTACATTCAAATCGGTTCATAAATACGCCTGTTATCGCGTAACAAAAATCAGGGCGTTTCAAAATGTCAGCCACGCTAGAAATTCAAAATGCTATAACTCAGCCATTTTTTAAGATATAGACGAAACAAAAACTGCTCCCGAATCTTTTTATCGAGGTCAAACACATAAGAAAAAAATATTTTTTCAATTTTCAATTTTTTGGTACCACATTTCAAATTTAAATTTTTCTTAAAATTTTAAATTGCCGCCATTTTTAAACAAAATGGCGGATGAAACTGGCCAACGAACTCGGTCGAGACATTGGTCTATACTATGTATAAACGAAGTTACATCCAAATCGGTTCATAAATACGCCTTTTATCGCGTGACAAAATTCAGGACGTTTCAAAATGTCAGCTTCGCTAGAAATTCAAAATGCTATAACTCAGCCATTTTTTAAGATATAGACGAAACAAAAACTGCTATGGAGTCTTTGTATAAAGGTCAAATACATAAGAAAAAAATATTTTTCCATTTTAAATTTTTTGGTACCACATTTTAAATTTTAAATTTTTTTAAAAATTTTAAATGGCCGCCATTTTGAAACAAAATGGCGGATGAAGCTGGCCAACGAACTCGGTCGAGACATTGGTATGTACTATGTACACACCGAATTACATCCAAATCGGTTCATAAATACGAGAGTTACAGTGTGACATAGGTCAGATATATATATATATATATTGATATATATATATATATATATATATATATATATATATCAATTTTGAACGGAGGGTGGTTTCGGGGTCTGGGGGTCATGATCGATGAAAATATACCAAAATTTTTTGAAATCGCTTTCCTCCGAACGGCTGCAATAGGTAGCTTTTTGTAAAGAAAGCTACCTAATTATTGTTTCACATCTGCATTCCCTTTCAAATTTTTTTGCTTCTTTCTAGACTTTAGACGTTTAGACTACGAAATCAAAGAGACAAATAATTTCTGTTTCTATCCTCGTCAAGAACTTGAGTTAATTTCCCATGAAATTGCAGAATCATGTGCAATAGAAAGAACGGTTTTTTAAAAAATCTCCCACAAACAAAAGACGTCAAAGTGGGATTATAAAACCACCTTTTTGACTTACTATGACTAATACAGATTCTTGTAAATAGTCTAGTTGTGAAAAAGATAAGGAACATAATTAATAAAAAAAGAACGTGGAATTCTTTTTTTATCACTGTTCAAAACTTAGGCTGTTAGTTTTCTGAACTAAACTAATTGAACTCTGCTTTCACTTCTTTTTTCTTTTGTGGATTTTGGTTTTTTTAAATAATTGTGCTTGAGTCTGCGCGAGCGGGGGGGGGGGGGGGGAGGGTGCCCCCTGGTTACGTCTATGGGCTTACTACAACATTTACAAAAAGTTTTGCTCAACGGGAAAAAATGAAAAAAATATTAATAGGATGAAATAGTCACGCCTGAGAGGATAAAAGTTCCAATCTGGTAACCCTGTACGTACAATTTTTTTTAGTAGTAAGAGAATTTCAATCTATATCTTTTAGACTCTATATAGTATGGCTATAGCGTCTAGAATATATAGTGTGGAATTCGGCTACCCCAGTAATACTTAAAAATGTGCTAAAATATTGGATCCCTTAAATGTCCAACGAGGCTGAAATATAAAGAGTCGATCACAGCGACATCTACAGGATATTTTCTAAAACTCCAAGACGATTTGGTCTAGATGTTGTAATAATACGGTGTTTACATTAAATTTGAAAGTATACCGCAGATGTCGCTGCAATCAGCTCTTTGGATTTCAGCATCATTGTATATGTAAGGGATACAAACTTTTAGCTCTCTTTGGATAGCAGATTTCAAGACTAATTCTAGGCGCTGTAATATGGCGGACGCAGCAGAGAGCTGTGAACGACTTCAATGACGTCATTTGTGACTACTCCATCTATTGAATCCTCCGTGGAACGAACATACGAAGGAATTAATCTGTACTGTGCTCTCTGTTGAATTGTTTGTATTCTGTTCTGTATTCAAATATGTAGTGTGTTTGTCTACACATTAAATAATTTATTAATTTAAAAAATGACATATCAATTTTTTAAAATCCTTCTATTCCCCTTAACAAGTTTAACCTTTTCGCCCCCTGGGTCCTTAAATGGGGACCCCCATTTTGTTTCATTTTATTAGTGATACTCGAACATAATTACGATTTCGATATCAGAATCATGTGTTTCGAAGTCTAAGATTCGAACTAATGCAAATAAAATGAAAATCTTGCTCTGAAGTCAAATGGGAGAAGAAATAATTCAGTATAATTAATAATACTGCATTAATACTCAGTAGAAGAGGTTAAACATTTCGTACACACAAAATGATATTTAAATTACTCAAAGGTGTTTTTTTATTAATAACACCTTTGAGTAATTTAAATTGTATTTTGTGTAAAAAAACACCTTTGAGTAATTTAAATAGTATTTTGTGTTTACAAAATTTTTAAACAAAATAATTTAAAATTGTAATTTAAATAATAGTTCTATTTAAATCTATTACAAAATTAATTATAGGGAGAGTCGCCGCATATGGGATAGATGCCGCACTCCTTGAAATTCTTGAAATTATCGATAGTTGATCGTCAAACGCACAGTATAGGTGCGCAATGAGATTATTTTAACCAGTGTATAGCGTGAATCCCATTTCGATGTTTACTTGTAGAAGTACAATTCTTAATTTGACGTAAGTGCATGATTTCACTGTCCAAACTTTTAAACACGTTATGTTTAAATACTTTTCATACTCTAATTACTAAATGCATGGATGATTTCGAAGTCAAAACTAAGTGTAGCGTTTGTATAGAGTACTGTGTGTATGGTTACGCCATTCCCCTTAGCGATGGCAGGTAACTGTGATGACCAACGTCTGCACCATGCAAAATGGGATACATGCTGCTCTGCTATTCCGGTGTACATGCCGCAGCTTCTTTTGTACGGCATGATTAATATTATTAACTTTTCCTTTTCTTTTTGCACAGACTAACCATGTTAGGCATGTTATCAAGTTTACTAAAGCCAACGGAAAAAAAGGGGAAAATAAAAAGTAAGAAGTGCAAGAAAGATGCAAGTCAAGATGATTATAATGAAAAATTGGATTACGCGTAACGTAGACGTTCTTTGCAAACTACTCCAAAAAAGAGGAAGTGTAATTGGCTTCGTTGTATCATGTGTTTAGATGTAGTTACACATAAAGACTGTACTTTTTCGACATTTTTTCTGTAGATTGTAGTCGAAAAAACAGGTCTCTTAACCCATTCGAGACCATAGGTGCATAATAAGCACCTTCATAAAGAGCTTACAAAATTTGTTTCTGGAACCAGTAAAAAAGAAAAGTAATATTTGATTTGTTTAATTAGAGCATTTTCATGATTATTTGAGTAAAGATAACTTCTTTTAAAAAAGTGCTACCAACCAAATAAAATTTGCGTAGAAACCACCGGTGCCGAAAGGGTTAACAAATAAATTATGTAAACACAACTTTACTTTTTTCTTTTCCCTTTCTAATACATTTATGTTACGTTGTTGCTGAAATAACAATTAAAATTAGTGTAAAAAAAATAAGTCGATAGTTTTAATAGTGAAAGTAGGCAACAATTATTAATTTGAATCTACTAATACGTTTCATTGTACTCATTTAGTTTCATTTTCTTATTACATCGTTAATTATAGTCCAGATATGAATATTTTTTTTAAAATATTTTTATTTATAATTTCATTCTGTTCTTATTGCAAGCGCGGCATAACTACCGCACAAGTGCGGCGTCTCAGCCTGAATATCCGGGTGGCGCGCCGCAGTGTAATGTTTTAGAAACAAATTGTTAAAAAATATTAATAATTTGTTTTGAATATTTTTGTCGCAGTACACGCGTTGTATATTTAACATTAAATAGCACAGCATGATTTTTTTAATTTTATGTCCACCATGGGACTTTATACACACATTCAAAAAAATGTGCGGCATAAATCCCGGAATTACCCTAATATACAAATAAATATGTAAATGCTGACAGTTCTGAAAAAATTGCAAATTCGGTCTGTAGTGTCCTTTTAACGAAATAAGCTTCGATTTTTATAATTCTTCGAACAATGGTCAGGGATGATTTTATTACATTAACAAAGACGAAACAGCTATGTGTGGTTGCGACACCTGAAGGTAAATCGGCAAATCGATACTGTAAGCGTAAAACTAATGTTTAGTTTTATATTCATTTCTGTTAAGTTTAAGTGCAAAATATGAGTGTTGTCGAAAGATTCGATTTTGATGAAAAAGCAGCTAAAACTTCGGCACAGCTCAAAATTTTAGTTGCTAAATTTTCTATTGCTTTAGGAATTTTTGTTTCAAGCCAATTTGAATTATAGTAGTACGATGATGCGCGCAGTAAAAATGATTATTTTTTTGCTGATTGTCGTTCTTCATATATGAATAACCTCTTACGAATTTATTGGTTACAAATCGAATTAGTATGCTGACCGCACTGTTAATGGCATTTTTAATGTAGTATAATCTCTGCGCAAAAAAACTAAATACAATATTTTGCATAGCTGTTGCGTATACAAGCAAAATAAATGAGGACCTTAGAAACCAAGGGGTATGTGACAAAATTGAAAAAATTGAGCTAAGTGCACGCACAGGCTATCTGAAATTAAGGCTATTTGTTTGAAGGTAAAGAAATATAAGTGATTTCATAATTACATGCTGCGTTCTAGAGGTCAACTACCCAAGCTCTTTAAACTACTTAACCTTTTTAATCTCTACTTAAATATTTAAAACTATTGTTCTTCACTTTTATTTCACAGTTATTGAGATAAGAGTTCAAAGACCGCTATGAAACAAGCAACAGTTTCATATTTTAATTCAGTAAATTACTATTGATGTTCAACTTTGAACTCAATTTACTCCAAATGCAAATTTTGTCACTTGTATCCCTTGGCTTCTTAGGGTCCTCAAATATGCTATCTCGTTTCTTTTCTTTCACGTTTTAATGAATGTCAGAATTGTTTTTTTTTTTTTTTGTCTTCACAGACAATTTAGAAAGAATTAGAATAATTATCTGAGGAATGCCTCGTGTTTCTCAAATAGTTTATAGGTTTTTACTTACCCATCATACATAGTATAGGGTAAGTCTTGTAATCGTTTTCGAAATCGAAATTTTTTTGACGGATTTACACGTTTCGGACACTGGTGATTCCGAAAAACATATTAAAAAAAAAAAAAAAATTGCCGTCCGTCCGTGTGTGTGTGTGTGTCTGTAAACGCTCTATCTCCCGAACAAATTGAGATAAAGACTTAAAATTTGGTGCGTACTAGTATGTAATAATGGGAAGAAGCCTATTGAATATCAGTAACCTCGATTATCCGGAACTATTTTTTCGGACTCTCGAAATATTCGTCCTGATAAAAGGTATACAAAAATGTTCGAAATTGTTTATTTAAAGGGGTGAATATAAAAGACAATAAAAAAAGAAACATAAATTTTGCATAAAGAATGAAGTCGATCGGATAATTAGTTGCCGAGATATTTATAATCCTATTTTTCACACTCTTCGATTTTTCATGACTCAGTATTTCATTCAAATTTCAATTCAAATATATATTTTAATTGGAAATGAGACGCTTAATCCGACGCAGTAAACTGTTAGTTAATATGATTATCATTTTTGGAATTATAAGGATGTCTCTTTTACGCAATCCGGTACTACTCGATTATCCCATCGATAAAAAACTATCACCAAACTTTACGATTAAATGCCAATAATGGCTTAGCGTAAATGTAACATTCACTTGACGTTAAACACGTTACACGTGGTTGTTGCGTCATCAAGTGATTTTTAATACGACGTTTTATTTGTATTTTTATTAATCTTTTATTAATTTATTTGTTCTTTCGTTATTTAAAATGCCAATCCATATATCTGTTGCGTCGCCAAATGACGCCGAGTTTGTTGCCAACTTGGCGATATATCGCCAAATTTGGCGACGAAAATGAGTCGCCAAAAGGAACGCCAACTTGATGATATCTTTAATATTTCGCCAAATTCTCATAGACTGCCATTTTAAACAAATAGGGTTTACTTGCTTACAGAAAATCAACAAATTGAGATATTTTAATGCAACAAAAACGAATATTAGTTTACGGGATTATATTAATTATATTTAAGGGAGTCCAAGTAACTCAAATTATGAATAAAAGTAACATGATACAATGCTTAGCATGCTTTCCAAACATAAATTTTAAGGGAGACCAAACTGGTCGCCAAGGACGGCTAGTTTGTATAATTTTGAGAGTAGTAATTTTGGCGATTTATGTAATTTATCGATATTGGACAAAGGGGATAATCAAATAGTACCCACAATTCAGTAATGGAACATTACTATGTATTAAAAGTACTTAAATATACGTTTAAATTTTATTTTGGAATTGCAATGCATTTATAAATAGTTTACACAAGTTTTATTTTCATATTTTGTATTATGCATATCCTTGATGGGTAAGTATTACGGTGGCCCACAACGATTAGTTTTTCTTTTTTTTAAAAGAAAAAAAATGTGTCAGTTCGTTTGTAAATTGTTAAATTGCGCCCATTATCTACAATGTATAATATGATTATTAGAGTAATAAATGTCCCTCTTTGTTCTCGTGATTAATTAAACAGATTAAGAGAAACAAATTCTCTGTTGTTTAACAAACCCTTTAACATTCATTTTCGTCAAACTGCATATTGAGTTCCAATTTTATGATTCTGAAATGCAATAAGCTCTGTATTTTATTTCACGTAATTTACAAAAGATGATATAATATAGATAGTACGTATAATCTATAAAGTAATATATTCTTATCTGCATACGCAGACAAGAATATATTACTTAAATTACATTAGAATATATTAAGTGGCATAAGCCCGTTAATCTTCTAGAAGTCACGTCACCAGATTTAATGCCATCGTGAAGAAGTTTAGAAACTCTCCACAACTGGTGAGTTGTTGAATGACGTGCCCGAAAACCGAATTGCTCCGGTATAAGCACGTCATTAGAATTTAAGAACTCCTTAAGGTAATTGACAAGAACATACTCATAAACTTTAGATAGCTCAAAAACTTCTAGAAGAAACCCTTCAGGAGTCACCTAAACGCAGAATTCCCCGGGAAATTTTCATCTTTTCCCTAGATAGAAAGAAATTTTCATCTAGAATTGGCTTCCCCCGTGAGGTCATGTAGCATACTGTTCATTGTTATCAGCCGCGAATTTCAACTTTCCTAATTTAATTATTGTATTTTATTAGTAATTTTTATCTTTATTTATTTGGAGCTTCCTTTCCTTAAATTTTATTAAGTGTTTATGGGTGCTCTTTACTTTACAAAATTTTAGATTGTTTCGAACAGTTTCGGTACTTCCACCCAGGGAGAGGTCAGACTTCGCCTACCTTATTCCCGACCGGCCTTGGGGTGTTTGCTCACTGCATCACGGCTATTTATACCTTTTCTTCCCATTTTGGTTCATTTGACCGGCGGTGCTCAGGCATCCCGGTCACGAAATTCATGCCCCAGTTTTTAGTTAATTTTGAAGTTACTATTGTCTACTTTTTAGCTTTTAATTTTAATCTTAGGTTGTCCCCATTTTCGATCACTGTCAATGCCAAAATGCAATTTGCAATAGCGGTGTTCTCTCGATGTCTAGTACCACAAAGCCTTTTTCAAGGCTAAACGGTTTGTGCGAAAGCCGGGAGACGTGCTCGAACGGGTTTGTGCGAAAGCGACCTGTAATGCGCACTAAGCTTGACATCTAAATTAGTGAGCTATGTGGCCCCCTTTGCTTTTTATAAGTTTTTAGAGTTAGATAGGCTTGACTACCTTATTCTATAACTTTCCTGTGCTCGTTGGTACCCTACTGCCTTTGCATTCTCCGTTTTTTTGCCTACGCCAGTCGGTGAAATGACATCGAAGTATAGGGCAACCAAAAAAAATTCTTGGATGCCTTATGCGCCCCTTTTTCTGGAGGTTATATTTAACCTCGTGCTTCAAACTCTGGAATGGCCCTCGGGACTCCACCAGAGCTTCCAAATTATACTTTTAGGCCGTGCATTGTTTCGAAATTCATCCTTAGTTCTTTTTCATATTTAGTTGGAGGTTACGCGCGGCGGCGTTGCACGCCGCGTTGGCACTCCTTAAGCACCACGATGTCATGTCATGTCAAGCCCGTTAATCCACACAACCAACTTCAACAATAGGAGGAAGTGCTCAAAATTAACAATGGTGTCATAGTACAAGGTCAAAACATAAAATTAAATATACAATTTAATATATAATAATAAGGGATATTGTTAATAAAGGATTATATACAAATTGCGATTAATAAAATAAGCTATATGTTTAGGCATTTCATAATTAAATGAGAAATTGTGATACAGCTATGCATGTGTAAAATGTCATTATTATTCAATTCACCCTTTAAGGCCGGAAGATTTCTGATAGAAATGAAACATTTTGATGGTTTCCTCTAATTAATACGATCACATTTGAATGAAAAAAGTATTTTAAAAATATCCGATTTCAGGATATGCCAAGGTAAGATCCACGCAATTCTGTGAGTACAGGCTTGACTTTAAATCGCACAAAAAGAGGAAAATGTTTCCTCTTTATCTTTAGGATCACCTACACAAATGTGTAGGTCATGACTTAAAGGGGTTAAGCAGGAAATTATACACTAGCCTCCAAAAGTTAAGGTACAGGGACGGTATGCTTCCGATTGCACACGGTTTGTCGAATATCTACCAAAATTATTGGCGAATTGTTCTTGAACTTCTGGGATGTAAAGAACATGTTTGACTTCATATTTCTCGTTGAAGATTTTGTCGGAGGACAGTTAGGGGGCTAATAATAAATTTAATAATAAAATAATATTTGCGATCACCTATGTAACAGAAAATGGTTCATCACTGTGTTAAATGACTATTTGGGTCCTGTTCAACGTTTGTGTGAATTTGTGTATGCATAGCACTCGTATTCGTGAAGACGTCATTGTGTCTGTGAAAAATTCAAAAGTTTTTGTTTATAGCATACACAGTTTTCAATCAAATTTAACACAACTTTCCGAAAACTGGACAAAGAACAGTAGCAACAGTATACTGCAATTGAAACATGAATATATTAAATATTTGATGAGATAGGGGCATTAGTATGAAATAAATTTTAACTGCGCTTGCGTGGAAAATTCTAAAATTTTTATTTTATAATTTGGTAGTCAGCTATTTAGGGCAACTTATCTAAAATGTCCAGTCAAATACCGCGAAAATTCACAAATATAGGGGCGATATAGTGAGTTGCTTTATAAAATAGCTTTATTAATAAGGGATTTTCCAGAACTTTTCAATCAGCTCACTATATCTTTCTGAGTTTTCACAATATTTGACTGGACTTTTTATAGAAATTGTCCAAAATAGCTGACTACCAAATTATAAAATAAACATTAGGAAATCTTTCACGCATGCGCAGTTAAAAATTATTTCACACAAGAGCCCATATCTCATCAAATATTCAATATATTCAAGTTTTAATTGCAGTATACTGTTGCTACTGTTCTTGTCCAGTTTTCGGAAAGTTGTGTTAAATTTGATTGAAAACTGTGTATGCTATAAACGAAAACTTTTGAATTTTTCACAGACACAATGACGTCTTCACGAATACGAGTGCTATGCATACACAAATTCACACAAACGTTGAATAGCACCCAAATAGTCATTTAACACAGTGACAAACCATTTTCTGTTACATAGGTGATCGCAAATATTATGTTATTATTAAATTTATTATTAGCCCCCTAACTGTCCTCCGACAAAATCTTCAAGGTTTATAAAAGTCTAAGTGGCATCTCTGATCCATATGTAGACTACATAAACTAAATATTAAGATTATTTTCAATGCTTAACACACTACTTTCAGAAGAAACTTGCCGAATATGTAGCGTGCTTACACGAGCCTCATTCGTGCATGTGCAATGTATAGAAGGCAGTACAGTTAATCAAACGTGTTTTATATTATTTTTCTGTTACAGAATGACTTCATATAAGTAAGGTATTTATTTTATATCTTTTTGTTTTGAAATTTTATCAGTTTGGAGATAATTTAACCCTTATTGCATAGTGATGTAAATTTCCATCACCTTTTTATTTAATTTTTAATACATAAATTAAGCTCTTACAACCACTATATTTATATAGAAATATTAATCCCCTAAAAATTACAAAATTAGGCTACTAAATAAAGTTAAAAATCTATCTTAAGATTTCTGGTGTCTAATCCTTAATATAAAAATAAAAAACACAATTCTAAAAGAATAATTCATGCAATTAAGGGATAAATAAATTCTAATAAAATAACTGTATAACGTTGGTGCCACAAACCACTACAAAAAAGTTTCACTGAGTTCAGTTTTCTGATCTTTAGGTTGTTTATACTTTTAGAAGGTTCCCACAAAAAATTACGTCTTTTATTATCACTTTTTGAATAAATTGTTTCACACATAAAAAAAATAAAATAAAATAAATAAATAAAATAATAATAAACAGCCCATTTGAAGCATTTAATCAGAAAAAGGGGAGGGGAAAGAGATATGATGACGTCTAAAAACGAAAGATTTTATAACCCCTTCGCGACGGGAGCCTTTTACGAAATGTTTATTACTTTGCTACCGGTTTTAAAAAACAGAAGTTTGTGACTATTCAAATCGGGAAAATGCTCGGATCAAATAAGTCAAATTTTACAGTAAAATTTTACTGGTGAGGATAAACGAGGATCCTTAGGCCTATTTCCGGCACGTATACGTATCGCTCGTCCCCAAAGGGTTAATAAAAATAAAATTAGTTTATGTCGATGAAAGTGTAAAAGAGAGATATAGAAGCATATTTGAAAAAATAAAATTTCGTGAGTATTCTGAAGACGTTTTTTCCCTAATTAAATTAGCACTTGTGCCGTAGTTTGTGTGTCATGTTATCCATGTGTGCCATAGTTTGAATCCACTCCCCATATTTAAGCACATTGCGCTAACCGGTGGACGGAGTGGTGGACGGTGCCTTAGACTTCATAAAAACAGGAATAGATCTTATTCTTTTCTCTATAAAAAAAAAAAAAAAAAAAAAAACTAAAGTATTTTCCTCTCAATACTGGAAAAGTTCGTGTTTTAAGCAGAGGTTCTCCCGATATGGTTTGATTTTTAAAGCATTTTAAAATATCAGGAAAAAATGTTCAATCAGTTAACGATCAATTATAACGAAAATCTATCACATTCATAGCAAAATTAAAAAAGAAAAAGTCGTTCTCCAATTCTTTGAAACTTGAACAATAGGAAGCAGTGTATCAAGCGAAAAAAAGAAAAATTTATAAATAAATCGTTAGATATTTTCTAGAGTTTTATTTGTCTCAGAATCACTCATTTTTGTGAAAATCAGCTAACAAATTAAATCATTTTCAATGTTCAGAAAAAAATTTTACAGGTGCTCTCGTCGTGTTTTTTGTAATCTTTTTTTTTTTTTTTTTTAATGGTGTGTCGTTTTTTTCATAACGATCTCAATTTACTGCTTTACTCTCCATGCATAACATACTCAGTACAAAAGTGCGAAGTAAACCAATTCGCAAACTCGTAGCCCATAAGTTGTGGATCCGATTCTCAAATCCAACTAAGATAGCCATGCACTCTCGGAGCCTTTTGTGCAAGCTAAATCTATTGTGGATGCATAACAACCAGATAGCATGAACATTAGCAGCAAGTTTGATTTTTTCTGACATTATCTTGCCGCGACAAATTTGAATTGAGAAATTCGAAGCAAATTTCCCGCAAGGTATACCATCCCCTACTTGCATGAGTAGTTTGTTGTTAAACTGAATACAAGAATGTCTTTAATTAACGAAAGTGACGAAAGCAAAAAAATCCCTCTATTGAGAGAATAGAAAATCAGCACATACGCAGAAATTGCAGAAATTTTATTCGGTTAGTACCACTTTTTCTAAACGCTATACTTATCAAATAAAATAAAAAGGCTCGTATTGGGAGGTACGAATCAAAGCGCTATAAGTAAGCGTACAAAGTTAATGCTGGAATCTGTCGTAAATTGACACAGCTGCGCCATCTTGTGGATGGAGTGAATAACGCAAATACGCGGGTTTTTTTGTATGACGTCATATATGACAGAATATCTACCATCTGCGCATCTCGTGCGCAGGTCTATTTGAAGATATTTACAATTTAAGAGCTATAGGCGGAAAAGCAGACAAAGCTATTTTAGAGAATACCTGTTAAAATTTTAATCATGAATTTCAAATATTTACTCACTCATGGAAGATGAACCTTATTTAACAGATTTATTGAAAAATATTTTTGTTACAGTTTGTTTTGATGAAAATATGTGTATTAAAAAAAATCGCAAAGTCATTTTAATTTCGGGAGAAAAAGCACTAATGCTACGTAAACAGTATTGCCTTTTGCCCCGAAACTAAACTGACATCGCAACTATTTTTTAAATACATATATTTTTATCAAAACAAGCTGTAACAAAAATATTTTGCAATAAATCTGGTAAACAAGGTTAATCTTCTATGAGTGAGTAAATATTTGAAATTCACGATTAAAATTTTAACAGGTATTCTCAAAAATGGCTTTGTCTGCTTTTCCGCCTATAACTCTTAAACTGTAAATATCTTCAAATAGACCTGAATTTTATGCAAGCTATTCAGGCTAAAAGAAAACCATTTTTGTTAATAAAAGTTATAGGCGTAACTTTTAATTCAATGGTTTTTTCCCGGTTTTTTTCCACATTGGAAGAAACTTGCCCACCTTGGGTTTATGTTATTATTTATTAGAAAAAAAAATGTATTTTAAATATAATGAGCGAAAAGCATGTGTTTAAATTGATGTAATATACCAGTATGTATGTATTTTAAATGAAGTTATGTTTTTCAAATGACGAGTATATTTTTAAAATGATGATTTTATATTTTGAATGAAATGAATGCAACATAAACGCTGGTGATGTGGAAAATATTTGACGGTTTCTGAGCTGCGGCCGGCTAACATAAAAGTACTTTTTTACACTGTTTATTTAATCTAACCCTGTTGATATATATGAAAAGATAAAAAGATTTAATCGATTTTTCCCTCCCAGATATGCTAGAAAAATAAAAATTATGTACATGGATGTGTTTCTAGTAACAATACAACATTTTAGTATTTTTACAACTTGATTATAAATTAGGAAATTAATTTTACCTTATCTAAACGTAGCTGATAAATCCTTAAACATTCTTTATGGTTGTTACAACTGTACATGCAAGTACAACAATTGAGTAAGTTATGTAACAAACTACGATTTCTAAATTATACCAGCTGTTTGGGAAATTGCAAAAGAGAAATATTTAAAACCTTTAAGCATCTTAAACGTGATTTTCAGCCCTATAATTTTTTTTATAAAAAAGTTAAAATATTATTTAATATATATTATTAAATGTCAGTGATTTTAATACGCTCAATTGGCCCATCTCCGTCGTCCGCAGCCCTTTTTTTCTACTACTTATTCCGACTCTTTTGCAAAAGCCAGATTGAAAAAAAAAAAATTGAAACAGGACAAAATTAAAAGGGAAATTTGAAATTATTAGCTACCGACCAACAACTGCTACGTCGACCTTATTATTAGTCTATAGTTTTCAGTTATTGGCGATTGTTGTGTGTTTCATAAGCCTTTTTCAAATTTGGAGAATGTTCCGCAATTGGGTTATTTCGATAAAAGTTACTTTCATTTTCTAACCATTATTTAACTTTTATACAGTCACAATTGTATACTGTTTTCTCCTTTGACGCCAATCATGGCTATCGGCCCGATTACGGAAAGTTATCCATTTTACCATTTTACCCCTGCGAAGAACCGGTGTAAGATAAATAAATGTTTAATTGAGCATACCACGTACTATTTGTAAATATTTTATATTTTATTCCAATTTTTGAAGTTTCTTCTATACTTTGAATGCTTTCTGCAATGTTATTCACCTGTGCGAAGTGCAGGTATCCCATGAAAACTATTTTTCCCGGATATGACACAATGACCGACATATTTCTAAATTAAAAAAAAAAAAAGTAATTTGTCGATTTTAGGAATTTTTTGTCTAAAATTCTCAAAATATTTAAAACTATAAATAATCAATTATTGCTGGTTTAATAGTACAAGAATTACTGCTTGCATTTTAAATTAAAGTGGATCCTAATGTAAAATTAAATGAGTTTTAAATGGAATGAATGAAATGCTTCTATTTTAAATATTATAAATACAATTCGATCAAGAGAATATTTGGCAAATTATCGCCTGCGCCCGGTAAATAAAAAATATGCCTTAAAATTAATTAAATAATTTATACTTAAACTCTAAGCGTAATGAAACGTTTAATTCTCATTGGAAATACACATGTTTATGTAATTTTTATAACTTTATCTTATCAGGAATTGAATTAAAAACGCTGCTGTAAAATTCTATCTTAACATACATTAACTAATTTTTATATGTCCTTGTTCATTGAATTACAAAAACATAATTCAAATAGAACGTATTAAAATCACTGACATTTAATAATATACATTAAATAATATTTTAACTTTTTTATAAATTATAATAAAACACAAAACTAACCTGTTTTTCTCTTTTGAGAAGCGAAAAAAACTGAGTTCTCTCATATAGAGAGTTATTTTTGCAGTTTTGAAAACTGCAATTATTAAAACGCCGACGTGGCATTTTCCCAAATAATATAAGTTCTTAAAAGAACTCATTTTGTTTAAATAACTAACTTCAATTAATAAATTAAATAAATCGAATTATATCTATACTTCCAATAATTAAGTACTGCAGACGACAAACGAATAAAATCACGGCTGCGCGTGCGCATAGTTATTTCATAGATATCGAACTTATAGATCATCCATAAAGGGGAAAGAAGTTAATAATCCTCTTGTAGTTCACTCCGTCCGCTAGGTGGCGTATGACCTTGATTGACGTGACCTCGCCTTTAATCTTGCGGATACCTCTCCCATTTAAGATAGGACGCTTACTTATATCGCTTTGGTACGAATATTACCGTAACTTGTTTATGGTAATGGAAACGATGCATGGACCTTCTGACGGTGTGTTTGCATTTAATCGACCTCATCAGGCCTATGGATCCCTCCGAAGGGGTCAAACTTATAGTGTAACAGTTGTAAACAAATAGTGGTGAGAAAAGATTACTGCTTTGCAGTACTTTTGATTACTTATTTGCCGTTAATTTGCAATAAATTTGATACAACATGAATTTAACTTGCACGACAAGTTAGTTGCAAGTTCAAAGTGTGGTGACTTCGGCGTTTGCGTTATCTTGCTGCAGCCTTGTTATGAACTTTCAGTCTTGTCATGCTGAGCTTACTGCAATTTTGCAGGTTTTCAAAGCAAGACTGCTGCAAATTTTCTGAAAATCAAAAATGCTATCTGGGCATAGCCCTCCAGAGAAATGTGGATCTGTCGCTAAGAGAAGACCTCATCTGACCAAAATTCAAATTTGCATGGTCAGTATCGTTCACCCTTGAACTTAATAAAGTGAATATCAGTTTACCGCCACTGTAAATACAGTAGCCTTCATTATATCGTGTTTCGATATATCACTCATTCGGATAAATCTTTCATTTTCATGTTTCCAAAAAAGAAAGGTTATAAAAGGTTCCATCTTTACCATGCGTTTTAAGTAATTGTATTTATACATAAAAATAGGTGGTA
Source organism: Maratus speciosus (assembly GCA_963932465.1). NCBI lineage: Eukaryota > Metazoa > Arthropoda > Arachnida > Araneae > Salticidae > Maratus > Maratus speciosus. The sequence continues at coordinate 97,948,238 of OZ010790.1, read as the reverse complement.
AATGTTATTCTCTGTTGTCAAATAATTGAGAAAATTGTACTCTGCGTACAAATTAACGTTATTGGAGAGGATTGAGGCATTTATTAATAGATTATCATCTTTTAATATTTTTTCAATGAGCCCTGTTAAATCGTGTTTTTTCCTTTTTCTCCACAAGTATGATATAACGAGAAACTATTGAACTAGATTTTAATACAAGATCTTCTTTGATAAAATGCATGTTCATATTTTGACTGAATATACATCCCTATTCAGCTAAAGTTCTTAAACTAAAATATCAAATTTTAATATATATTTGTACCCTCTATAAAAAAATTTCCTTACAAAATTCTTGAAAGCGCATTTACAATTTTGTCAAAATGTCCAATTAACTGGTAGAAAATGTATACAAAAAATATAATAAACATATAAATGACTATCATAATATAACTCACAAACCTATAATCAGTAAATTTCAAATTGCGTATGTTAAGTACAATTTAAAGAAATTTTAATAATATACTGACTTGTACATCCACGGCTCTATGCTAATAACTCTGACGCCAAATCTGTACATTTCAAGTCTGAGGCCTTCGCTAAAGCTCACTGTAGCGTGTTTTGACATACAGTATGGAACCATACCTGGATAAGTATACCTGCCTAATAGAAAAGATATAATAAGTAATAAAGTAAAGGTTAATAACTTACAAATTCAAGTCGGAGTGAGAGAAAAAACAGATTAAAGGTAATAACGTCACATAATAGAGGGCCGCTACAGGCGACTATTTTTTAATTCTATCTCGCACCACTTTTTCAAAGCAAAAATCTTTCACATACACTTTGTCAACATGCGCAAGAGATATACACTATAAAATTCGTATTTTAAAAATAGTGGTGCGAATAGAATATAAAAATAGTCGCCTCTGGTAGCTCTGCATAATAGAATACCTTGTTTTAAGGACACTGGTGGGAAATTAAAGATATATATGAGGCGTTCGTTTCAAGGAAATTTTGAAAAAAATCTGCAGTGACATACATAATATAAAAATTATACACCCGTCTTTTATTCACTAATCGCCTCTATTAAATCTTAACATATTTGGACGTAGACTGTTTCATTTAAAGCGCCCAAATATTAGCCCTACAAAATTTTAAAACAATTCATCATTAAAAATAAATTGGCGTTATAACTATCCTGTCTACATAAAAAAAAGTAGAAAAAAATGAACTCATTAAAGCCCAAGGAGTATTACACTGTTGACCGCATTAATAGCAAATTCTATAAAACTGTGATTGATGCGAATATATCGTGAGCAATATTTTCAAGTAAACTCTGAAAATCTGCAGTGACATACATAAAAAAAAATCACACCTGTCTTTATTCACGAATCGCCTACCATTAAATCTTAGCATATTTAGGCGTAGACTACTTTCATTCAAAGCACCTAATATTAGTCCTAGAAACTTTCAAACAATCCAACAATACTTTTTTGGCGTTATAACTATCCTGTTTACATAAAAAAAGGTAGAAAAAATGTACACATTAAAGCTAAAGAGGATTACACTGTTGACCGCAGTTAATAGCAAATTTTATGTGATTGATGCGAATATATCGTGACCCAATGTTTTCAAGTAAACTTTGAAAAGATGCAGTGACATACATAAAAAAAAAATACACCTGTCTTTATTCACCAATCGCCTAACTTTAAATCGTAACGTATTTGAACGTAGACTACATCCATTCAAAACGAAGCTGTGCAGATCTCCCTGTAAACGGGTTTCCATTCAATTCCCATTGATTGAAAAAATTTAAGGGCGAATCAGTTGCTGTTAAGACATCCAATGGTTGTTTTCGTGTTTGATTAAAGAGGATCAGTTAAACATTTGAAAAGAAGCTAAAAATAAAAGGAATTAAGTGTACAGAGTCTTTATCTCCCGGTATTTTAAAACAATTTCTATAACAATAGCCTAAGTCATGTGACTATCATCAAGAGATTGGGTGAACCACTTCGCTTTTTACATTCCTGGTGCCATTTTGGTATTTTAATATTAGCCAGGTACAGGAAGTCGCCAAATATTATTCTATCGCCATCATTTCATCTATATTATAACAGTCCAAGTCATGTAACTGCCATAAATAAATACGCTCTGATCCCTTCGCTTTTCATATGAAAGTTTGGCCCAGATATCATATACGGCCCCATATTGGCGCGATTTTTTTCCGACGCTAATTTGAGGAAAAGATCAACAGCATAAACAACAACATCCGGCTTATCAAATCAAGCAAAATAACGATACTATGGCGCCAGTTAAGTAACCGTTGCGTATATGACATTGGCGTCAGAAAAAAATAGCGCCAATATGGGGCCGTATGTGGCATCTGTGCCGAAAGTTTTCAATTTCGATTTAAAAAAAATAAATTTTTTTTTTCGAATAATACTACATAAAAGCATTGCCACAAAGAATTCTTGGTACTGTTACGCTAACCGGGTGCAAATCTCGCCAATAACTATTTTTCAACTCGCCAGTTAGCATTTTTTTTTCGAGTGGTAAATTAAAACATTGCTTTGAAGTTGAAATTAAGTGTCATCGTTTGTTACATCATTTAATATTTGGTCAGATGCCATATACACACCCGGTTTGGCGTGATTTTTTTACGAAAATTTGGCGAAATCTTCGTTTTCGAATACCAGATGCATATGTATTTTTGGTACTACTTAGTTATCCCGTCGAACAAAAATCTATCACCAAACTATAAGATTAAATTCTAATAATGGTTGATAAATGTCACATTCACTTGACTTTAAGCAAGTTACACGTCTTTACGTCATCAAGTGATTTTTATTTCGACGTTTTATTTGTATATTTATTAATGTTATACTATTTCCTTTGTTCTTTCGTTATTTAAAATAAAAATTATGTCAATTTGTATAATTTGGCGAGTGGTTTGGCGATTTATATAATTTGGCGAAGTGGGTCGATGGAATAACTAAGTAGTACCGTATTTTTTAATTATTTTCTATTATTTTTTATTTTTAAAGGAAAATAACCAAAAAAATAATTAACTATAGAACAAAACAATTTATGGAATTTAAAAAAAGAAAATAAAGTAAACAAACACTTATTATGAAATAAACAACAATATCCGGGTTACCATGTCAACGAAAATAATGCCATTTTGGCGCCAATTAGGTACCCCGGTTCGTATATGACATCTGTGCCTAATATTTTTCTTTTCATTTCGTTTAAAAAAATAAAGAAGTGAAAGCCATTTATTTTAAATGTTTCTGTTTGTATTAAATAAAATGATAATGAAATACAAATTGAATTATGAATAAAAGTAACATGATACATTTCTTAGCATACATTTATGGGAGGCCAAACTTCTCGCCAAATTAGTTTAAAATAGTAACCTTTTCTAAAATCTGAAAACAAATATCTCTTTGATTAAAATTTGAGTTGCCATCATTAGAAAAATGTATATAAAATTAGAAAAAAATTAATATTTCGAAAACTAATTCGAATTTAAAAATTCTAATACCAGTTTTGAAATCTGCGGATCAATATTGATTTTTGGTGTTAATTTCATCGCAAAGTATTCCATATTTTAGGAGAAATCGCCGTGAAACATAATCAGTTGTTTAATTAGTCGATTCAAAGAATCGTTACATTTCAGCCGTTTCATATATTCGTTTCATAAATTCTTTTCATTAGGATTTTATATATACTAGGGGATCGTACCCGTGCTTCCCGGGTTAAAGAATATAGGTGAAAATATTTTTTTAATTGAAAACTAATAATATTTTTATATGCAATATTTTTTTAGATTGCCCACTTACATTAAAAAATCCTTTTTCATGTGGAAAATACGAATTATACAATAAAATGAATTTTTGAAATTTATCGAAAGCGATATTTTCTTATTAGCCGTATGCTAAGAGTTATTTGACCAAGATTTTGCTACTTACGGCAACCTTTTATATTCTGATAATTTCAGAGCTTATACATGTTTGTTAAATTTGTGTTTTATTTATATTATTTTATTTATTTATTCATAGGGAAGTTTTTTTTCAATGGATATTAGCCGTAAGAAAATGATGAACTTCTTATTTTGTTTTAAGGACAAACGGATTAATCTTTCGCAATTGAGCTCCGCCCGATATAGATAAATTAAAAAAATATTTCACGCATTAAAATTGTTTTTAAAACCATAGACAATCAGTAAACTGAGATGAACTTTGCAAACAAATTCCATTTGAAAAACAAAATCCTATTTGGTGATCTAAAAATTTAAATTGTACGATTACAAATATGTTAGATTTGTGTTTTCTCAATATTATTCTTTTATTGGTTTATAAAAGAAGTATTAATTTCGTTAAATTGTCTTTCACAAATATGTTAGATTGGTGGGTTTTTTAATATTATTCTTTTATTTGTTTATAAAGTAGGTATTAATTTCGTTATGCAAAAATAGTCAGAAACAAATGCTGAAAAATGTTTGTTGTTTTATGTGCAAAATGTTTAATATTATTATGCAATGAAACCGGCACGTGTTAAGATAAACTTTTAAAAAAATCATGCTTAAAAATTATTTTAGAAAATATAATACATCAGTCAATTAAGATACAGTTTTTAAACAAATTGCGCTTAAAAGTAAATTTTTTCCCTATGCGACGAAAATTGAAAATGTACGGTTGTCAGACGATTAAAAAATTGCAGTGGAGAAAATTTCAAGGCCGAAATTTTATCGTGAAGTGTTGCCATTCGCAAAATGACGTCAGCGTTACGAACAGATACGCTTGTTCTTTATAATATAGATACTTAATCAGTAAAATGTAATAAAGATGAGTTATTAGGATGCGGTTATCAATTGAGGCTCTTATCCTTGGTATTCTGGAATGAAAAACAGCAATTTTCACCTTCTCAAAATTTGCGTACGCACGTCTCCTATCCATATTCATCATTTTTTAAAAATTTGTATTTTGTTCGATCATTTAAAAATCATTTTAACTCAAAACTTGAAGTCACGATTTTCAGCAACATATTTTATGTGAACAGGCGCACTCTTTACTTGAGATTCTAATCTGAATTCCGGAGAGTAAAAATTTCCGTAGTTTACGTTTTTTAGACGCATTTTTGTTAAAATGTTTAGTTTTATCTAAGAAAATGATCGTTTTCTTTTAAATATGACTTCATTTTCACTTAAATAAGCATTTCGCCTAGTGTCTGAAACTTAGTATCAGTACACATGCAGAAGGAAAAACAATATAGAAAATTTATGAGGAAAAATGCGTGTTTTCAAAAGCAGTATGTCATTTTCCGTTATTATGCCCCTAATATAATATTCTGCTCCTAATGGGATTTTGCGCCAATAAACCCTATACAGCAATTTTTATCAACAATTTTGCATTTTCATCAGAAAATAGCATGAATAAAGATAAAAATACCGCATTGTTTTTCTCTTGTCTGCAATAATGAAAGCTATTTAATTTTCACTATTTTGAAGAAATTTCATAAAATGCTTTTAAAATTAAAATATAAAAAAGTGGGGATATTTAAAAAAAAAACAGATAGTGCGATCACATCTACAAATAAAGAACTTTTAGTTAAAAAAAAAAAAAATAGTAAAATTGGTTCAGCAGAATGATCAGGGCAGATGACTAAAAAACACACTTGTGTTTTAAATATATAGATTATATAAAATTAGGAAAAATTAAATTAAGCAAATTATGTTATTTTAATAAAATTATAGTAGAATGGCCTAAAGAATAGCATTTTATTATTCGAGAGAATTTTGGACAAACACTTCAGGAGCATAATATTATTTTAAACCACGAATTATTTGTTTGCTTGTAAACTCGGCGAAGCAAATCCATCCAGACGAGAATCGTCAATTTCTGTCATATAAATCGCTATTATTTTCATGTCACCTCTCTTAAAGACACTCTAAACTTTTGTAAAATATTGCGTTTTATCAGTGTATGATTTCGATTACATTATTCTCAAAAGTGAAGCATTTTCACCTGCGAAGAATTTCAAAGAAGCTGAGCAGTGAAAACGACTCACTTCTAAAAAACATAATTCAGGTTTAAGAGTTAAAATACACGATTTTTTTATAAAATGACGTCATTTGCATCCGCTAATGCAATCAACTTTTACAATACAGTCTTAAACTTCGTCTATAGAAAAGTATGCATATGAAGTCATTATCACGGAATAACAGACAATATTCTTGACATAGCCCTCATTTTAATTTCCATTTTTTAGGTGCGTTCGTAATTATATAAATACGTAGCACCTATAGTCGTCGCTCAGTCCGTCCGTCTGTCCGTCTGTCCGTCCGTCTGTCCGTCTGTCCGTCCGTCTGTCCGTCTGTCCGCATGTAACAGAGCAAAAACTACCCAACCGAATAGTCTGAAATTTCAAATATGTGATTGTTGCAAAATTTTGTCGAGCCATTTCAAATTTCATGAAAATCGGATGTATAGTTTAATTACAGGGACAATCAAAAGTTTTCCGTTACATTACGGCCAATGGGAAGAAATTATTGCAAGTGCATTTTAATGATGTTACAGCCTTCCGAATGGTCTGAAATTATAAATATATAATTGTTGCAAGATTTTGTCGAGTCATTTCATATTTCATGAAAATCGGATGTATAGTTTAATTACAGGGACAGTCATAAGTTTTCCATTACATTACGGCCAATGGGAAAAATTATTGCAAGTGCATTTTAATGATATTACAGCCTTCCGAATGGTCTGAAATTTTAAAGATATAATTGTTGCAAAATATTGTTGAGCTATTTCAAATTTTAGGAAAATCGGATGTATAGTTTAATTACAGGGACAGTCAAAATTGTTCCGAAAAAATTATTGGAAGTGCATTTTAATGATGTATCAGACTATGCACGTTATGAAGTGCAAAAAATTATACATTCAGTACAATATGGGGTGCAAAAAATAATTTTAAAACTAGTTATAGTACGAACACACCTCATTTGCCACGTTTGACGAGCAATTTCCAACTTGTTTTTTTCTGGTTTTATGAGAAAAAAAAAAAACAAAAATATACAGTATCTCCTATTTTCCGTTTAAAAGCGGGTACTTTTGTTGCCACGATAAGAAAAATGGTATTAAACACTACAAAAAAATTAATATCTCAAAAATAAATTGAGATACAGCTTTCAAATAAATTGCATTTAAAAGAGCATTTTTTTCCTCATACGACGGTGTAAAAATTTAAAATGTGTGATGTTTAGAAGTTTAAAAATTTGCAGTATAGAAAATTGCAAAAGCAAAATTTTATTTCAAATTTCAAAGTGTTGCCATTCGCAAAATGACGTATACGTTACGCACAGATATGTTTGTCCTTTATAATATAGATAGGGGAGATTTAAAAAAAGAAAATAAAGTAAACAAACACTTATGAAATAAACAACAATAGCCGGGTTACCATGTCAACGAAAATAATGCCATTTTGGCGCCAATTAGGTACCCGTTCGTATATGACATCTGTGCCTAATATTTTTCTTTTCATTTCGTTAAAAAAAATAAAGAAGTGAAAGCCATTTATTTTAAATGTTTCTGTTTGTATTAAATAAAATGATAATGAAATACAAATTGAATTATGAATAAAAGTAACATGATACATTTCTTAGCATATATTTATGGGAGGCCAAACTTCTCGCCAAAATAGTTTAAAATAGTAACCTTTTCTAAAATCTGATAAAAAATATCTGTTAGATTAAAATTTGAGTTGCCATCATTAGAAAAATGTATATAAAATTAGAAAAAAATTAATATTTCGAAAACTAATTCGAATTTAAAAATTCTAATACCAGTTTTGAAATCTGAGGATCAATATTGATTTTTGGTGTTAATTTCATGGCAAAGTATTCCATATTTTAGGAGAAATCGCCGTGAAACATAATCAGTTGTTTAATCAGTCGATTCAAAGAATCGTTACATTTCAGCCGTTTCATATATTCGTTTCATAAATTCGTTTCATTAGGATCTTATATATATAGGGTAGATATAATAAAATATTATATGATATATTTTTAATGAATAACTTCAAATGTAAAATTTAGAGCATTCTATCCAATAGATACTGAACTACTACTATAATGCTCATCGTTAAAAATATAGCATAGTAGCGCCCCCTGTTGAGCGAACAAATTCAAAATTGAATCAACATATTTTTTATTAATTATCTTGCATATTAAATTTGGTGAATTTCCATCCTATAGATGCCACGATAGCTGTCATGAAAACCATGAATGGAAATAGTCATAGTACTGTATTTTTCTTTACTCACATTTTCAACATCTTAATGTCAAATATAGTTAAAGAATAATTTATGAAGTAGTTACATAGCTATTTTAAGCTATGTGAATAACTATTGTATGTTTTAACTTCGATAACTTGCAAAAATCTAATGATTAATGAAGACGAAATATCTAGATTTAATTAAATATAGCACAAAGAGACGTTTTCTTGGTTTAATTTTAACAATCTATTGATAGTAAAGATTCAAAAAATATTTTATTTAGAATAAAAATAATTTAATATATTTATCAATATTAGAAAAAAAGAGAAAAATGCAGACTATACAATGAATTCTTTTATAACAAATAATTATAATTTCATACTTATGTAACTGCAACTTTATATTGCACATACTTCTGGAAACATTTCATGAAATATTACATCTATAATTTTGCAATTAAGTAGCTTTAGGTTCTTTAAAACTATTTTACAATTTGTTTTAGTTAAATATACAAAGCTTATGTCAAGTTTACAATAACTCTAAATTACTGATGTGACATGTGACAAATTTTAAGCAAAGGCACAAAAGCATTTGAAGATCATGAAAACATTAAAACCAATCGACGACATATAGTAATCGGTTATCTAAAATCATTCAATTGTAAAAATAACACAAACACGAAGCAAATCATTCAATTATCAGAATCACTCGAATATGCCTATCACTATAATGTCTATTGTATTTATTGTAGCGTATATTGTATGTATTTGATTTTAAATATTTGGTAAGATTTCTGGTTTATGTTATGACTCGGATCAAATAAAAAAGTTTTACGAAAGGTTGTTAAGATATAGATTTGGGTAATTCAAGTAGTTTTGGTAGTCTTAGACAACTTTACGCTTAGTATATGAATGAGAATAGCGCGGAGATATACAAAAATAAATTGAGTTCAATTTGTAATACAAAGTAAATGTAGAGTTCAGTAAAATAGTTAAAAGTTAAAACGAAAATTTTGTATCTACCATAAATTAGGAATTTATTAAAATTCCCCACATGTTGCAAGAGAAGTAGCCACTTAAAAAAAAAATCTATAATGAAATTTGAATATTTAAATATCTTCCAAAAGTTTCCCCGAATCAGAAATTCAAGATAGCTAAGGTTGAAAAGAAATATTTCAAGAAATAGTTTCGCTGATTTAGAAACATATTTCTAATTGCAAAATTTATACAAATGAAGTATAGTTTTTAGATATGATATTTGTTTAACACAAGGGTATATACATATTAAAATACAAAATTTATTTTTTGTATGGCCTCATTTTTCTGTAACATATATTATATATATTTAGGAAAATGTTAAGCGTCTGTAATAGGTCTACGATAAAAAATTACAGAGTTATCATATTTGAAATTCTATAACTTTATATGTTTTTTGACTCTTAAAAGGGGAAAACGAGTTTTTAGTGCCAGAAAACGCTGAGAATTCATAGAATTCAAAACATGATAACTCGGTAGGTTTGGTCGTAAAAGATTAAAAAAAATTTAGGCTCTTTTTTCTAAATATAACGAAGCCGTATGAAAAAAATTAAATTTCATATTTTAATATGTATACAATCCTTCTAAAACAAATTCCTATATTTAAACTATATTTAAAGGCTATATTTGATTTGTATACCTTTTGTAATTGGAACTATGTTTTTAAGATTTAAGAGATAATTGCCATTAACTGTATTTTAAGAATTACCCGGTATATTCATATATTTTCTTCCAAAATTTCTGCAGTGAAATACCACAATCTTCTTACCGCCAAACTCCCAAACAAATTGTTTTTTACTGATTTATTTAATGAAATAACTAACTAAGTATGATGCATGTAAAACTGAAATACAAATCTTGATGACGGGAAAAACATTCTGAAAATAATTAATATTTATAAACTTTATTGTTTTACAGATCTATTTTATTCACACCTAATCAAGCCAAAAAGTCCCAGGAACTGATATTTATTAAGGACAATCTCCTTGCCTCCGACTTTCTATATTGTCACAAAAAATAAACATTTTCTGCGGCTTAGAATATAGATATGAATATATAAATACATGAATACATATTTAGGTAAATATACACATATATTTGTATTTAATAATAAACGACTATAAAAGTACAGTCGTGGAAAAAAAAGTAAACACCCCCTACTAACTTCTCAACAAATTAGCGTAGAAGAAAGTTACTGGTACCGAACGATTGGAAATAAAGTCTACTTTTAAATGATGCATATAAAATTTGCTTAGGGGACCATCTACATATTTAAACGAATCGAAACTTCATTTTTTTCAATGGCAATACCCAATTTTAACAAGATATTTCAAATCTTCAGTCCAAACTATACCTAGACACCAAATTTCAAGTCATTTGAATCATAAGTTTTTGAATTATAAACCTTTAAAAATTTAGTGCTTCTGATGTTAAATTACATTTTCATATTTTTATTAATATCCCCTGAAATTATACTCCTAAATTGCTAATTTTTCGTGTAGCAATAATACTAAAATACCCAAAAATAAATACGTTATTTTGCAATTCTTATAATTTTATGATATGAATTATGAATTATGAAATTAATATTCGAAAAAATTATGAATTGTAACCTACAATTTTTTGATGGATTTAGATTTATTAAGTTCTGCTTTATGGAAATCCAAAATTTCAGATTTTTCTTCCAAGTAGTTTTCAAATTATGCTTAAAAAACGGCAAAAGATTGTTTTAAGGGGCCGTCTGTGATAGAAGTGACTAGATATTTTGAAATTTATTTTGCTATCCTGTAATTTAGCAGTCTTCAATGGCTGCTTAAGATGCCTTGATCAAGAATGGGGCTCTCTCGGTCAACAATGGATTACCGAACTCCAATTTGGATACAGCCCCTAAAATACGCCCGTTTTAAAATAATTAATTTCCCAGAAACTTATCGTACGAATTGCATAAAGATTTGTTTTTAGACTAATTGATGAGTGTAGAGCTCATTTATGCTGTCAGAATTGTGTACAGCTATTGAAAAAAAAAAAAAAAAGTTAGGGTTCTTTTTAACAAGTAGATGGCCCCCTAAGCAAATTTTACATATATCATTTAAAGGTAGACTTTATTACCAATCGTGTGTGTGGTACCAGTAACTTTCTTCTGCGATAACTTTTGCAGAGTTAGTAAGAGGTGTTTACTTTTTTTTTCCACGACTGTACATAATGTGGATTATAATTAGTACAAGACCAAAATAGATTTAAAATATCAGCTTTACAGGAATTGCATACCGAACTTGAAGGGAGAGGGCAAAATCAAGGGGCTTCAGGGACACGGCTTAGTTGGTCCACGCTTAAATTTAAAACTATCGAAACTTTGGCGATCATTTCACTCACCAGCTGCACTAGCGACGTTTATAATTCTGCCTTTATCTTTGCAAAGCAATGGTAAGAAAGCCTTGGTTAATCTCACGATTCCGAACGTATTGACGCCAAATATGTACTGGAATATTTCCGTAGACGTCCACGGAATTTCACCGCCTCCAGCGAGTCCAGCATTGTTTACGAGAGCCCAGAATTCTGCAATCAAAATGAAACAATTATCATATACTTAATATTTCAAATGCTATAAAAATAAAACTCGGTTAAGGAATATATATGTATAGGGTTAGACAAAATAATTCATCGTGTTTCAAAAGATTGTGTATTGAGAAGTATACGACCTACAAAGACAGGTGATACATGACAAGATACATACACTCACCAAGTTTGAAAACCCGCCTCGTGGCTTGCGTGCAGGAACGCATCACTGCTGCTGTGACGGACATTGACAGAAACATGCTATTGAACGTATGGACGGGATATGGATTACCGTTAGGATGTGTGCCGGGTAGCTAAGGGCGCATACATTGAACATTTGTAGTATGTATTAAAAACTGCGTGAGTGTATTTATCTTTTCATTACCACCCCTCTTTGTACGTCGTATATTTGTAAATAAACAGTCATTTGAAACCCGATGAATCATTTAGACTATCCCTGTATATAAAAGCAGAAACATGATTCGTGAACAGATTTAAACATGTTCATGAAACTATAAAATTTGGACGAGCAGGTTACCATTTCAGATTTCCTGACCTATTCTATAATCCGTGTTACTTGCGTTTTTAAAATGAGTCAAATAATAAGCCATTTAAAAAATCGGTTAACAAGTGATAGGGGTGTAATAAGGAACAACACTATTTTAAAATTCTGAAAACGTCGATTTATATATACAGGGAGTTGCCGAATCCGTCCGACAAATTCAAAGGTGTCATAGTAGGCATCAAAAGGATGAAAAATTGTCATAGAACATGGGGTCACAAACCACTTATTCAGTCACAAATACAGGGTGTTTTGCCCTAGCTGAATTCTGGTTGATGGTAATAATTTTGAGAAAAATAAAAATATTGCTTTGAAAATGCAACTATATGTACCTTGTTTTGTATGAAATGTGATAGCATCACGAAAAGCACTGGAAAACAGGGTACTCACGTAATCGATGATACCGTATATCAGCAACTGGTAATCGCAGTCCAAAAAATGTATAGTCAAGTGCATACTGCTGCCGCGTATAATGGAAATTTCTACCACTCTTTCTGATGTTATCGCATTTACATTAAAGGTGAGCATCTCTATTAAAAATTTCATTATAATATACTTCAGTTTTCTGAAAGTTATTACTGTCAACCCAAGTTGAGATAAGATACAACATCCTGTATTTTTGATTAAATAGGTGGTTTGTGACCCCATGTTCTATGGCAATTTTTCCTCCTCTTGATGCCTACTATCATCCCTCTGAATTTGTCGGTCGAATTCGGCAACACCCTGTATTTTTCTCTAAATATATGTTCACTGTTCGGATTTAAAATTAGCATACACTTAGTCAAGGCAAAACTTTAAAGGATTTGTGATACTTATCATACATTTATTTTTGATGTCAAGAACCATTTTTCTAATGCACATCCAAAACGCACAATGAGATATCATAAGAAAGGTGTTTTAACAGATTTTTGTCATAGTATACTCACATTCCTATACCAATTCGTTGTTTGATTAAAAATTGCAATTAATTAAGAAATTAATATAAAACGTATCAGCAAATAATCACATAAGCAATAATAATAATGAAAACATAAAACGTATTAGCCGTGCGAAGGCCTCTTATATAACATTCCTAGTACCTGTTATAACCATACACTTTCCTGTACACTAAATATTATTACGTAAAGTTCTTAAACTTTTATATCCAGTTATGAATTAAGAAAATATTTTCTGTCAATATTTCTTTCATTTTAACACCTGAAGATACATTAGAAAAAATTATAATGTGGAATTTGTGTAAAATGTTTTTGATTAAAACTAAAATCTGTTGTTATAGGTCTTTTATAAATTATGTGCAGCAGTACTTACATTAATAAATAATATAGTTTTCGAAATCTCATAATTCTTAGAGTAATTAAAGTATGCAATTATGCTGTTGTTTCATCTGTAAATGGGATATTATTTTGAGTGGAAATTTTTCCACTGAACATTTTTGAACGGTGTAAAAACTGTGCTTATGTAAGTGGTTTACAAAATATCCAGTCTCAAAAATTCTTATATACAACATACTATTATTAATAGAACGTACTTAAGGAGTATATGCGGTCGAGTTTTTTAACACACTTACTGAAAATATTGCGACAATACTGAAAAACTTTTATTTTCTATTCCAAAGATTTCAAATTTTTTGCATGCCTATTTCTATGCCTACACTGTTAAAAATCTGCAGCAAAGTGTCCAGTCACTCAACCGTTTTCATAGTCCATATTATGAAATGTTCTCATTGGCTAAATAGTTTTAAATTACGTTTATGTAACCGTTTTCTATAAAAATAGTCAACTGACTGAACAGTTTGCTGCCGATTCTTAACAGTGTAGCTTTTTGCATTAGTTTAATCAACACATTTTTATATGGATAGTCATAATGTTCTGATCTGCTCATTAATTTTAAAAGCATTTCTAAAATATAAAAAAAGAAAGTCACAAATTATAGACTGGGAAGCGGCTGCACAGACCATTACCTCATCGAGTTGACTGCTGAAATTTCAGGATTAGACAGAACTCGATTAGCATATTAAAAGGCAACTGGTCTGTAAAGTCGTATCTTGGTGGAAACCATCTGCAGACCCGATTTTAGTGGTCGATCGGAAGGTGTGGTTCATTGTGTTTTTCTATATCCTAAGATATGAAAGCATGGAGGACTAGGAACAGGAAAACACAATGGAAACCTACCAGTCAACCACTAAAAATCGGGTTTGCAGGTGTTTAACACTAAGATATGACTTGACAGACCAGTTGCATTTTAATACACGAATCGAGTTTTAACTAATCATGGAATTTCAGCCGTCAACTCGATGAGGTGATGTTTTGTACAGCCGCCCCCGATCTATTATTTTTTAGAGTGTTTGTGCATGTTTTCATCTCGCTGTACATCAACACATTTTCTAACATATTTGCTTAACAATTATCGTTCATAGTACAGTGTAAATACGGCCTCAGAGAAAATGTTCTCCTAAAAGAGCGTCCCGAGACAAAATTTCTTTCCTCAAATGGGGCCGGGAATAACAAGAGGTTAGATTAATTGTTTCCCAACCTTTTTTTGGCTACGCCCCATCCAGTAACTCTAAAATAATGAAGCCTCCCTCTTCTCCGAAACATTCGTATTATGGAAAAAGTGAAATCTTGTTCACATAAATAAGCCCTTAAAAGATATTAATAATGACAAAGCACTTTGCACCTTTTTTGGCTAATCAAACAGATAAATTTTGTCCTCAAATATGCTTTTAGTATAACTCTATAATTGCAATGAAGCCAAACATTTTCGCTCGGCCTTTTTGTCCAGAAGGGTTTTGCTGTTCCTAGCCAACTTTACTTTGTATGAAATACGTAAAAGTGGTATGCAGTTTTATCTCTGCTAAGTGCATCCAGATATTTTCACTTCACCTTTTTATCCAGAAGGGTTTTGCTGTTCCTGACCAACTTTCTCTGGTATGAAATAAAAGTGGTATGCAGTTTTATCTCCACTAAATGCCTTGAAGAGATCCTCACATTTGGCATTAAATTTTATAGCACTGATACATTTTATATTTGATTTTAGCTCCTCATTAACTTCTCGTGGAATGTTTTTGGACACTAAGTTATCTCTATGAACAGTACAACACAGAAAAACAATTCTGATTTTAGCCATTTTTCCTTCCTGTCAAAACACCTTTTACTTTGTTAAGCGGGCTTCCCTTTTCCCATTGTTGGATTGGAAGTTGATTGCTATGTATATATATACACAATTTTTTTTGTTTCATTTTAAAATGTATATGTCGTAGTGCCTATCCATGTCCTGTGTATGAAACCTACACCAGAGACATAAGAAACTTATTATTGACCCATTTCCTTCTGTGATATCCATTTAGGGATTTTATAAAGTAGTTTGTATCTATTTTAGATATCTGAAATCTTTTTGGAGTTAAATGTGTTACAGTCAGTTTTAGATGCACTTTTAATTGTAAGTAGTTTCATAGTTTCGTGTATAAAGGTTTCTTAATGTTACATATTGCAGCGCAAATAGAATTGTAAGTTGCATTCATTAAATAGTTTAAAAGTTATGTAAAATTCTAAAAGACGGTAACAATCAGAAAAGCTAGCTATATAAAGAAAAGTCTGCCACTAACTAATCTAGAATCAGCGTTGCCAACTTAGTCTCTCTTTTTATTTAAAAAAAACTATATCTTACCAGAATTTACAGTAATTTTATTGTATTTAATGCCGGAATGTCTGTCATTAAATATAAAAATTACTATGTAGAAATTCTAGAAGAATTGTAGCATCATTGTCTGGCATCACTGTTGTGGGGCATACCTTGGGAATCACAGGTTTAGACATACTGGATTGTATTTTGAAAAATGCAGTAAATAAAAGCAATTATCTCGCCAGAAAGCGTTTGATTCGTCAATAAAACAACGGCTAGTAAAAATATAAAATTCTGAAAAATGCTGAATTATCGTTTTTGTTATTTTTAACAGAAAGAAACATACATATATACTGTATTGAAAGATTGTTTGGTTTATCACTGGTTACCTTCAGATTTTGAGTTTATAAACAAACTTATAACCTTTTAAGATCTTCGATGTCCGATTGAAGACTTGCCAACCTTTAACAAGCGTTTTTCTCTAGATATGAATGCAAATCTCCCCCCTCTCCGCCTTATTTAAATGAAAACTCCTAAAAAATCAGTAGCGCCACTTACATTAATGATATAATATAGAGCGTGCTGCCATAGCTATATACACTGTAAACTGAAATGTCTGAAATTCAGACACATAAGTGTCTGAAACGGAGTGTTCAATTTTCAGACATTTTAAAGTGTCTAAATTTTTAAGACGCTTGTATGTGTCTAAATTTAAGACACTTCAAACGTCTGAATTGCATCCATGTTTGACCACCTTTAATTTCTCTGCAAAAGCATTTTCCACCTTTTTTCGGTAAGCCTTAATACACAGAAAAAAAAAAATCCTTTAAAATATAAAAACTGTACCGCCAATCAAAACGCCAGTACAATTTACGTATTTTAGTGGAAATTTTCTTCAATTACCAGAAATATTTAAATTTTTTTTTGAAATTTCTATATTTAAAAAATAAAAATTATGCTCTCAAGGAAGGGACATTTCACCCACATTTCAATAGGTCTCAGAGATTTTACATGATTCACTCATCTAATTTACAACATTAGCAATATTACACTTACCCGTAGCGGGATACGAACTCATGATCTTATGGTCCGTAGACTATGCGATAATCCGTCTCGGCCACGCCTCCACAGCTAGGAAGTTCAAATATTGTTAGTTATTTGTGACTCACACAGGCCCTGATTATCGCACGGGCACCCGGGGCCTGTGCCCTGGGCACGAAAATTCTGAGGGGCACGAAATTTTTCCTAATTTCATCTAAATTTCCATTTAAAAAAAAATCATAATTGTGCTAACGTTTTTATTTCTGAAAAATTACGGTCAACAAATCTTAGCTGATTTACTTATCATCAGCCAATTAAAACTGCCCGTTTGATGATCTCCAGTCACGTCCATAATCCTCTCAGTTACCAATCACAGCTGCCGTTCGACGATTGTTTGATCAATTTGTGACGTCATATGAAACTGCCTGTTCCTTCTTTTCTTAGCTCTATGGTTTTGCCAGGATCCACATAGATTTTTCAGTAGACTTCTAAAGATAGATCATTGACCAATTAGAAGCCTGCATTTCGCGAAAATGCAGGCTTCTGATTGGTCAATCTCGTTTGCGTTAACAGCGAAGTATCTATCTGGATTCCGGCCTTTCTGATTAGTGGATTATCTTTTTTACAAAGTGTGGCAACATCAAGTTATCAACATCTTGTTTTGCGTTTGGAGTTCGTTCAATTCTGTTCCTTATTGCACGTGCCTACCTAAATTACCTATTTCTTTAGCGTAAGTTTTTTATTTTGTGATGAGTTCCATTTGTTGAAAAGGGAAAAACATTGAAGGTATTCATGAAATTGTCATAATCTGAATTACAAGTGCCTATTTAATGTACTTTTTGTTGTTTGAGTAATTCAAACATAAAACGTCTTATCCTTTTTCCGAATTTGCCATGTCAAAAAATTATTATAAACAGCTCTCTGGGGCCAAAAAACGAGAACTTAAAAGAAAAAGAGAAGAAAATTTAAAATCTTGTAGAGGCTCTATTGAACAATATGTAAAAAATGATGCTGACTTGCAATTTTTTTCTAAGGAAAAGAAAATTTGTAGGGAAGAAAATCAAGACATATGTACAAATAAAAAAATAGAAAATCCCACAAGTGAAAATACAGAAATATTTGCAAGTGAAAATAAAAACATAATTACAGATGAAAATGCTGAAATACCTCTAACTGAAAATATAGAAATGTCTGCATCTGAAAATATAGAAATGTCTACATCTGAAAATATAGAAATGTCTACATCTGAAAATATAGAAATGTCTACATCTGAAAATATAGAAATGTCTACATCTAAAAATATAGAAATGTCTACATCTGAAAATATAGAAATGTCTACTTCTGAAAATATCGAAATGTCTCCATCTGAAAATAGAGAAATGTCTGCAGGCAAAAATATTAGAAATAAAGAAACATTTGATTTATCATGTGATGACACACAAATGCTGAAATATTACTTACTTGCATCAAAGGACATTGGTTTATGGCCTGAAGAAATTGATGATGAATTTAGAGAATACTTCATGCACAATAAACCTAATCAAAATATTGATAAAATATCTTCCGCAAAGACTGTTATATTAGATAAAAGCCGCTCATTAAATGAATCGAATTTTTATAGAAGGACAAAAACTGATAAACTTATCATGCGCGAGTGGCTAATATATTCACCGTGTAAGAACTCTGTCTTTTGCTATGTGTGCAAATTATTTAGTTTAAGTAATCAAGCTTTATGCAAAGGAGGATTTTCTTACTGGAAAAACACATCTGAAAGACTGCAGGAACATGAAAATTCTGCAGTGCACAGAAATTCTGTTCTTTGCTTATCTCGACGATTATCATCTGCAGCTCGGATTGATTCCAAATTGGTCGAAGAGTATGAAGCAGAATGCTTTTACTGGAGGAAAGTTTTGAGACGTGTGGTAGCCTGCATTAAATTTCTAGCTATTCGTGGACTAGCTTTTTATGGTGATGATGAAACTATTAATTCTCCACATAATGGCAACTTTCTAGCTTGTTTAGAGCTTCTTAGCCTATTTGACTCATTCATATCTGGTCACTTGGAGAAATATAGTAATCCTGGAACTGGTAACGTAAATTATTTATCATCAGGCATTGTTTCTGAAATAATAGAAATCATGGGTCAAAAAGTTTTAGATGTGATTGTAGCTGATGTTAAGAAAGCCAGGTATTTTGGTCTAATTGTAGATTCTACTCAAGACATCACACATAATGATCAGTTAGCTGTTGTACTGAGGTATGTAAATGTGGCAGGTGAGCCAGTCGAACGATTTATTAAATTTATACATATTCATAGTCACCAAGCTAGTCATCTAACCAATGATGTTACTTGTCTTTTGAAAGAACTTGACATTGATATTAGTAATTGTCGAGGACAGTCATATGACAACGCAAATAACATGTCGGGGAAATATTCTGGACTTCAGTCTCAAATAAAAGAGTTGAGTCCCTTAGCTGAATATATACCATGTTCAGCACATTCGCTGAATCTTGTTGGACACAATTCTGTTGAATGTTGTGAAAAGGCAACATCATTTTTCGGCTTAGTACAAAATCTATATGTCTTTTTTTCCTGTTCTACTCATAGATGGGAAATAATATCAAAAAAATTATCAGGAGGACTAACTTTGAAAGCCCTTTCTGCAACAAGATGGTCTGCAGCCGCAGATGCAGTAAAGTGTTTGCGAAGTAATTATAGTAACATTATAAGTGCTTTGCAACTTATAATAGATGATGAATGTGAAAAACCTTCTGTCAGGTATGAAGCAAAAGCTTTAAAAAAGAAACTAGGAAAATTTGAAACTGCAATTTTAGCCATTGCTTGGGACACGATTTTGCAACGTTTAAATGGTGTTAACAAAACTCTTCAAGCAACAGAAGGAAATATATCTGTCTTTAAACCGCTCTTTGACTCACTAATAAATTTTGTACAGTCAGTGCGAGATAATTTTGAACAATATGAATTGGAAGCATCTAATTTAGTTGAAAAATGCTATGAGGAGAAAAGAAAAAGAAAAATTCCGAACAATAAATTTCTTGATGAAAGTAAAAGTTCACCTGTAGATTTAACAGCTAGGGATACTTTCATATATCAGTGTCATTATGTCATGTGTGATGCATTATTAGCAGAACTTAATAAGAGAAAATCTGCATACATACACGTAGAAAATAACTTTGGTTTTCTCATTAAAAAGTGTTCTGAAGAAGAAATGAAAGAAGAAGCAAAAAAATTTCAAGTTTTATATAATTCCGATGTTGATGAAGAATTTATCGATGAAATTTTGCAATTTTTTTATTTTTTTTCTGATGAACTAAGTCCAGCAGAAAAATTGAGATTTATTAGAAGTCAAAACATAGTACATACATTCCCGAATGTAGATACTGCTTTGCAGTTATTACTCACATTACCAATATCAAATTGTGCTAGTGAAAGATCATTTTCTGTTTTGAAACGCATATAAAACAGGTTACGATCTACAGTTAAACAAGAAAAACTTGCTGCTTTGAGCATTTTATCAATAGAAAGTAGTATAACTGCAGAGTTAGATTTTGAAGATGTCATAAATACTTTTGCTGCTAAAAAAGCAAGGAAAAAACCTCTGACAAGTAAATAATCTATTTTTACACATCTGTTGTTATATTGCAAAATTTCTGAACATAACTGTTAATTGTATTCAACTGACCATACCTTTCTATTATATCTTACAGTATCATCTAAATTAAGCGTAAATTTAATTTCTAATTTAATATTAATTTAAATAACTAAGCAGAAAATTGATATGAATACTGTATTTTTCAAGCTCATTTATTGTAGTTGAAATTTTAATATTTATATTTTGCATTTAGTTTAATATTTACTAATAAAAATTAGTAGTAATTCCCATTTGTTGCATTAATGTTAAATATGGAAATAAAATTTTATGTTTTCACAATTTTTAGCATTCATACTGAAGATGTTTTTGCCCTCTATACATTCAAATTGATAAAGCTATTTATTAATACTAAAAATGGTATTCCTTTTAAGAAAAGTTTTTTTATTATTATTTTCTGTAGGTTCATAAGAAAATAAAAGGTTCATAATTTATGTTTAAAATAGAAGTTGTTTTTTAATACTTTTATAATTTTGTTTGTACTCAGTATCAGTTTGGTTTTATCATTTAATATCAATAACATCATTAATAAGTAGACTTTTTATAATTATTTTCTGGTAATTGATGCACTGTATTTATCAAGACATTCGATTTTATTATATTGCACATTTATTCGATAAGTGACATAACTGAAAAAATATAGGAATTTTGCAGAATACCAAATATTCTGTCAAAGTCTATACCAAATATTCAGTATTCGGCATATATTGAACTTTAGAGACTATTATTAAGTATAAGGATTGTCAGAAAAGCAAAAGTCCTCAAGTAAAAAAGAAATGGATGTTATTATAAGCCGATTTACTGATTGTCTATGTCTAATCATAAAACATGGAATAGAAATGTTCTTAATTACAAAAGAAACATATCAATTGGTACATTTAACTATTTTCTGTCAATTTATTATTTTAAATTTGAATTATTTGAGTAATAATGATAAAAAAAATTTTGCATTTTTAATTGGTATGTAAAAGTTATAGGATATGCATACGGATATACTTATTTAATGTGTGTGTATATTAAAGAAAATAAATGTAAATTAAAAAAATAATGTAGAAGTAATTAAAATGATAAGAGAAAGATGCCTCATCTTCCTTACTAATTTTTAGCATATCAATTATCTTTCTTTACAGTTTTTTTAAAATCCATATATATATATGTATATATATATATATATATAGATTATTTTAGGAAAGAAAAAGGTTCACTCTCTTATAATGTTTATTTTCTAAAGCCATGCAGATGTATGAACAGAAAAAAAAGTTTACAACCAGATATTGCCAAAAAACTCTTATTTTTAACAGCATAATTTTACATACCGAACCAACTCTGTATTCAGTCAATTCCTAGTTTAAAAAAAACATTTCAATAAACAGAAAAAATATTTTATTTTATTTTATTCTTGAAACATTTTTTTGATTAACTTTACATCTATAACAATACCAATTTTTTAGCAATTTTGGACTCCCCTACCCCTTATCATGATATACTTATCATTCTTCAACCTCTTCCCCTCCTATAATGATACCGTTATCAGCATCTAAAAATTCTTTTTATTTTTACAATTTTTTATTTTCATGCTTTTACAATGGTATACAGATATATTTATACATTTATTATTTGATTGCTTTACTGATTTAAATAAAGAGAAGTTAATAAAATATCACTGTTATAATATGAAATAACATATCAAATAACACTTTAAAGAACTACTTAGAAGTATTTTATAATAGCTTTTTGTTACATAATGCATTCAGCAGTAATATCGTCTTCTTACATTTGCTTCCTGAACGGAGGTAAGCAGAACTTATGAACAAAGCAGGTAAACAACATTCTTCCCTATTTTTTACTAGCAAATAACAAATTTCATTTCGAATTTGGTTTCTCAAACAACGAATTATATGCGCATGTTTCTGAATAAGAATGGCAAAAGTTGGGTTATTCCATATTTTGAAATGAAATGATTTGATAATCATTTAATGGTTTTAATATTAACTTTCTATTTTCATAAAAATAGAAAAAAAAGATTATATTGATGTTAAGAAACAAAGAAAATTTAACACTAGAACACCCGGAAATTTTACTCAAGTTTCATAAAAATATTTGACACCAGAATTTTTATTTTAAAATTATTTCACTGATTTATTTAACGTAAATCTGAGTGGTTTTAATTTAACATATTTTATGAAAGAATTTCTGGTTCTAGGTGACATTTAATCAGATGATCGGAGTCGGATTGACTCCTTCCGGGCATTTTAGTGTTAAATTTGGATAAACAATGACAACGATATCAAAAATCACTAGTGGGAAATCTTATAATAATGCTAAAAAAGTGATATCTTATGCTATCATTGATATCTTAGGATATCAAATGATAGACTCCTTCTCTCTAAAATGATTTTAAATTATATATGTACAGCCACTAAGTGTGTAATATGTAAAAAAACTAGTAGTATCGGTAAAAACCAATCTAAGGGGGGCACGAAAAATTAAAAGTGCCCTGGGCACAGAAACTTGTTAGTCGGGCCCTGGACTCACAATTTATTTTACGGAAACTGTAAATATTTTGTCAATCTGCTTATAATTCTGAAAGATTTCACACATCTTCTCTCTAGAATTTTGAATATTTTGCTTTTTAATTTCATGCGATGTAGAACCAGTAGAAAATTTTTTTACTTCTATCGAAGAAATTTTCAGAACACAAATATTATTGGTTATCAGAAGACACGTTATTTTTGAAATATTAAAATATTTAAAATGTTTTAACAGTGCGTATGTATATATATATATTATATATATATATATATATATATTTAATTCGGGCTTGTTCCGTTTCAGTTGTGTGTGTGGGGGGGAGGGCAACCTTTAAAAATAAAATCAATTTTTCATTCAAAAATAAATGCATTTCTTATTGCCAAAAGCCTGTGTTTAATTTTAATGCGAAGGTATGTGTATATGAAAGTGTGTGTAGGAATATAGTGTTCTGTTTTCTTTGATTATTTCTTCTTTTTTTTTTCGTTTGATCAGTGAATGATATGGCAACATTTTTGAAATTGGACTCATTACTTCCTCCTATATGCTAAATATTCTGAACAAAATTTCTCAGTTATAAATATTATGTATAATTTTTCTGCAAAATTAATAAAAATCATTGGTTTATGCACAAATTTTTTGTCTTCCTTTTTTCCCTCGATCAAAATACAGCGTAAAATTTTTTGATGAAACTAATTTTCCCACGGTGAAATCCTGAAATCACGGTGAAATCATACCTGGAGTAGATCGATACTGAATCATTAGCTAAAAAGTTACATAGTAAGAATTTTCAGAAATATTCCATTAAAAAAAAAAAAAAAAAAAAAAAAAAAAATACGTTTGACTTTTCAAAAACACGTTCTAATAAGAATATGTTCGACTAATAATAATACGTTCGACTCAAACTAGATGGCGCTACTGAATTTGGTGTATTCAAGTCATTTTTCTCTTGGGAAATTTTCGTAATTAAACTTGACATTTTCTATCCAGGATTGCGATTTGGAGAGGCATATTTTAGAGGAGTATATGTGCTCAGATCTGGCCCGGTCTTTCTCTCATTTGATTTGATGGGACATGCCAGATCAGGTCCTGACTTTTATTTTTCTGCAGACTGGAGCAAAGTCGTCAGTGTTGAATTCAGACACATTTCTTCGGGAGGGATTTCTGAGACTCCGGTGTGGGGGGGGGGGGGGGGGATTGCACTTTTTGACCATTGAAAACACAGAATCTCAAATTTTCCGGAGGGACATCTCTTTGCTCCGAGGGGAAATTTCTCTCCCCCGGGCCACCCCCTGAATTCAACACTGATAAGTCGTAACCAGCCAGAGGAAGCTCTGGAAAGTTTTAGTGGGTGTAATTCTGAATGCTTTTAAGATGTTAAATAATGAAATACTGTGCTAAAATATATCTTAATTTTTGCGATTTTTTTGGTGTGTTTCTGTATTTGGATAATTTTAAAGTGTGTTTGCAATCAAACAATTTAAAGTTTTATTATTAAATTAGCAAAATATTATGAAGGTTAAAGTGAACAAGAGGTTACACCGTGTCTTAAATTTATAATTAAGTAAATTTCAAACATGCTATAATTTCGAATTTCATTATAAAATTTATAAAAGAGAAAAAAATTGTGTGACAAAATTAATATCTTTTCAAAAATTCCTATTTTTAAACCTATTAAAAATAATAATAATATTCTTTCATAATTAAAAAAATAACAATATCTAGTCTAGTCTGGGAGGGGATTCAGCCTTCTTAGCTTCCCCCCCCCCCCCCCAATGCACTGGTTTGAATGCAACCAATGCACTGGTTTGAATATAAATAAATAAATCATGTCTAATATACATGTTTTTAGAAAATGCTGATTGCGAAATATATGGATTTGTCCTTGAAAGAGTATATTTTACCTTTTAAATGGAAAATTTTAAATACAGAAATATGCAAAAAATGGAAAATTTTCTGGAATTTAAGAAAGAAAATTTGAATTAAAATACGTAAATTGCCAGTATAATTTCCATATTTTAACGGATTTTTTTTATATTGTATAAAGCTTACAAAAAAAAGTGAAAAATTGACTGCCTATTACCGAACTTCCAGATTGGTCAAAAATGGATGCGATTCAGATGTTTGAAATGTCTTAAATTCAGACGCATACACGTGTCTTAAAAAATAAGACACTTTAAAATGTCTGAAAATTGAACACTCCTGTTTCAGACACTTATGTGTCTGAATTTCAGACATTTCAAATTACAGTGTTTATGCCATGATCATATAGTAAGACACTTAAGTGTCTAAATTTCAGACACCTATGATGTCTGAAATTCCATATTCAGACACTTAAGTGTTTGAATTACTTTTTCAGTCACATATGTGTCTGAATTTAAGACGCCCTTATTTGCAGTGTAGGCATATTCTCATAAGTAACGTGAATTACTTCGTTTCTTTTGCAGGCAGTTTGGTTACATAAGATTCCAAATATGAAAATAAGATTTATTTTTCTTTATGAAAAAAAATAATGTAAAGCAATTGAAGGTAGATATCTAACTGGATTTCTACGTAACAGCGGAAATGCATTTGCCAACCAATCATAAAATCCGAGAAAAAATTGCTTTATCAATTTATTACACTTTGGTCTTCAGGAAAAGTTTTTAGTCCATAAAAGGACTAAATTTAGTTTTTGTTCTTATTATAGAGATAACAGGCAATGGGCACGATTTTAATAAATCTCATTTTTTACTGTTCGTGAACTCTTCATATCGGAACTCCGCACCTGTTCCCTAGGTTTGACCAATCCGTTCATTGTAGCAGACTACATTCTGCCTACAAGGGCTCCACATGCGCATTATATTTTACAATTAAAAAATTGCTTACTGTGTATGCGTTGTGATATTCTTAAAACTGCCTTTAGGTACACACTCTAATTTAAGTTTTTCTTCAGAAAAGAAATGAAGAAAAACACGTATTTTTATCACGTCTTAGCGGATATTCTCCAAGTTGGCAACACTGATTTAAAAACAACTTAATGTTATCAAATAATATTTAGTACGTAGTGACCAGAATCAAGGCAACTAATCCCCGAAAATGTCTAAATGAAGAGCTGGTTTAGGCATTTCATGGGCCTGCTAGTTAATGTTCTGAACAGTGCGGACGCACTTAAGGGGCTTCCTAATGGCCATCAACTTCAGGTCCAATCTACAGGTGACGTCTCTTGCCAATGGGTGGAGCCATGAGAAAAAGTACAGTCGTAGCTAGAGAAACTACTGTAGAGACTTTAAGTAAAGTGAAGAAAAAACAGGAATTTCCCAATTTGTAGAGCAAAGCTCCTTCCACTTAAAATTCCGCAGTCTAGCAAGAGAAAATCTTTCATAAAGCAGTAACGTTATGAAAAAAAGAATAAAACAATTAAAAATTAAGACAAAACAATATAGAAGTATAGTAAAAGAAGAATAAATTAAGCACTAGTATTGTTCTTAATATTCTTCATTTTAAATATGAATATGAAAATGAAAAAAAACACGTATTTTTATCACGTCTTAGCGGATATTCCCCAAGTTGGCAACAGTGATTTAAAAACAAATTAATGTTATCAAATAATGTTTAGTACGTAGTGTTTAGTAGGCACCAGAATCAAGGCAACTAATCCGTGAAAATGTCTAAATGAACAGTTGGTTTAGGCATTTCATGGGCCTGCTAGTTAATGTTCTGAGCAGTGCGGATGCACTTAAGAGGCGTTCTAGTCACCATCAACTTCCGGTCCAATCTACAGATGATGTATCTTGCCAATAGGTGGAGCCATGAGAAAAAGTACAGTTGTAGCTAGAGAAACAACTGTAAAGACTTTAAGTAAAGCGAAGGAAAAACAGGAAATTTCCAATTGGTAGAGCAAAGCTCCCCCTCCCACTTAGGATTCTGCAGTCTATCAAGAAAAAATCTTTCATAAAGCAGTAACGTTATGAAAAAAGAATAAAACAATTAAAAATTTAGACAAAACAATATAGAAGTAAAGTAAAAGAAGAATAAGTTAAGTATTAATATTGTTCTTAATATTCTTCATTTTAAATATGAATATTTTTTTCGTTTTTATTAGATTAAGAGCTATCACTATATAATAATTATCAATAAAACAAATCATCTGAAAATATTCGACCCTTTTTATAGAGAGGTTAGTGTTAAGACGATAAAGAAAAAAATTACTGTTATCTTTAAGGTTTTCAGTCACGTATTGCACAGCATTCTCTATGGTTTCTGGTGACAAGACATTGAGATACACGACATGCAATCTTTCAGAGCACGACTTCTTGAGCGTCTGGGCTCCTTCTTTATCCGGGTGCAAGCATCCTGCAAACACATGCAGTCCCAGGTCATCCAGTCGCTGAGCTAAGATGTTACCGAAGCCGCTATCACATCCTGCAATAAAACGAAAAAATAAATAAAATGGAAATTCCTTCATAAGATAACAATGACTTTGATATAAAGTATATGTCATACGGGGCATTCTCACAATCTTTTTACTTTGGGAAATAAAAATTTGGTGAAATTAAACTTGCTAAAATAACATTTTAATCTGATAGACGAATGCCTTAATGATTCAAAAAAAAAAAAAAAAAAAAAAAAAAAATGGTCAGCAGCGAAATTTTTTTATTTAACTGAGGTTTAAGTTAAACTTCGAGTTTAATTTTCCTTACCATTTTACAACTATAACTTTCTATTTTCTTCAAAATTTTTACTTATGAGGAATTTGCATAGTACTCACAGGGCATTCAAATAAGAAATAATAACAATGTAGTATTTTTAGTACAAAAGTTTGGTATAACATTGTCTTAAAGGGGTGTTAAAGAAGGAAGGAAAAAAAAGGGGGAATGGTATAGGGAAAAAATGACGGTAATGGCAAAAAAAGGGATGGTAAGGAATGGGCGGTAAGGAAAAATTTTGGATTAAATTTTTTTTTTTATTTTAATTTGCCTCGAAAAGCGCAGAAATAAACCTTGGGGACGGTAAAACTACCAATAAAGCCACGATGCTTGAAATTGATATTTAAATGCTGATTTAAATTCTGCAGTAAATTTCCTGTCAAAGAATTTGAGATATTCTTTCTCTAGCATACTTCTGCATGAGAAAAAACTTGAAAAAAATTCTGTGGCAGCATCTGATGTGATTTTCTGTATAAATTTAGTAAGAGGAATGGTAAAGAATCTAAAATCCAGGACAGAGCTCAAAAAATAATATCAACCGTAAAAATGTGTGCAGGTTAATTTTTTGCTACATATTTATATAAAACTATTGTCCCAGTTTATAGAAAAAATTGCATCGAATTACTTTTATTGAAACAATTTTATACAAACAGCCCCAAACTTAAAAATCAGAATCAGGGACACGGGACGGTATAGGAATCTTCCTGGTATTTGGACCCCCAACATCGTTCAAAACTTATTTATCTCATTAATATTGTTATGCAATCATGCAATGGGGTGTTCCCCAGTATATGAAATAAAAAAAACACAAGAATATATACTAAAATAAAAATTATTATTCAGGACATAAAAAGTCAAAAGATTGTGAGAATGCCCCATATAAATTCAATAACAAATTAAATAAAAATAAAATTCAGTATGACTATGCCCCAGTATTTCTACGGATTGCTAGGATTGGACATTTAAGTAATTAAAAATCTATAACGCATTCTGAAAACTATAAAATTATCGATAGACTATTAAGTTAAATCTTTTTTCATCAAGAGCTTGAGGAGATTGTTTTCTAAAACTTTGGTCACTTTTTGCTACATTATCATTAAATGATTTTTTTTTTATGTGTGGGGTGGGAGGAAGCAACTTAAGATAATTTAATTGTTGTTGCCTTCAAACTCCGAATGTACTTAAAAAGCAGATTCTGTCAACTAAATATTCAGTATACAAAAGATAAAAATATGAATCATCAGTGGTAATATTTGACAACATATCAACTGAGTATACAACTGACATATTTTTGAATTTATTTTTTTCCAAATTATAAAATTTGTATTAAAAAAAAATATGAAATTTGCATGTGAGATAATCCAAATTACCACAAAATCATTTTTTATAATTGTATAGTCGGCACCAAAAGAGAGAAAGGAAGAACACTCCATGCATTTTAAATCACTAAATTGTCTCAGAAAAAATTGAAAGAAAGAAAGTAAAAAAAAAAAAAATATATAGCCAGTTGGTTGCGCTCTTCTTTCAATTTATCTTTTAAAAAAGAGCCAGGGAACCGTCTTCATTGAAAAATTATAACAAATTAAAAATTTTCAATAACAACATCTAATTTTGTTTATATCATATTTGGATTTTACGAAAACTTTTACCGTAGGATGCCAAACCGAAAGTCATTCGGTGAAGAAGTATTTTTATCTTTATGTAAATTTAAAGTTTTTAACTCCTAATGTTAATTTCATTTTTAATCGTTGTAAAATAAATTGCTATACGTGTCATTTTCTACACTGTAAAAAAAAAACACTGTAGATTTGCCAGAATAAACTCGATCACAGTGAATGTGCTGTATCTTTCTTTGGTTTTTTGACTATATTAACATGGAAAATACAGTAGTTGCGTAAAATTAACAGCACAATGTGCTGGCAATTTGGACGCATTTTTTTACAGCACAAACTGCTGGCGTCCAAATTGCCAGCACATTGTGCTGTTAATTTTACGCAACTACTGTATTTTCCATGTTAATATAATCAGGAAACCAAAGAAAGATACAGCACATTCACTGTGATCGAGTTTGTGCGCGAGATGAACAGTACTTTGTACTGTAAAAATGTCTTTTTTTTTTACAGTGTAAGCATAACTAAAGACTTGGCGAAATGAACTATAATTTTGTTTTCTCGTATTTGAAGCTTCTAGAAATCTATTACCGTAAAAAAATTATACGTAGTATAATACAGATATTTTTTCGAATATTAATTTAACCCTTAAATGCATGATTTTTACTTTCTTCTATCTTTACAAGAAAAAAATATTGGATCAATGAAAATTTTCGACTTTCGGTTTTCGACGGATTTACACGTTTTAGAGGTCAGAGATTCCGAAAAACATGTTTTTACAAAATGTCTGTCTGTGAGTCTGTGACTCTGTCTGTCTGTCTCTCTGTCTGTATGTATACGACAAAATTTTGTGGGCACTCTATCTCAAGAACTAATGCACGGAATTTAATAAAAATTTATATTCAGTTAGCCCCTGATGTAAATTGGTGCTGGTTAGTTTTGGTGTAAATCGCTCAACAGGTGGTGCTGCTATGCAGCATTTTTCCAATTTCCACAATAGCTTAGTCTCCAGAACTAATGCACGGATTTTCATCAAACTTCAGACTTCCTTGACATGAATTGATGTTTTGTACATTTTGGTGTAAATCGCTCAACATGTGGCGCTGCTATGCAGCATTTTTCAGAATTTCCACTGTAGCTCTATCTCAATAACTAATGCACATACTTTCATCAAACTTCAGATTCAGATATAAGAAGAAGCTCTATATTGATTTCAATTAGTAATTTTTATGTTTTGGTGTAAATCGCTCAACAGGTGGCGCTGCTATGCAGCATTTTTCACGATTTCCACAATAGCTCAATCTCCAGAATTAATTCACGGATTTTCGTCAAACTTCAGATTGAATTAGTCCTTGACATGAATTGACGTTTTATACATTTTGGTGTAAATCGCTGGGAAATTCTGATATACTTTGACATGGAATGGTTCTAAATTGATGTAATTTCTTGTACTATTTAAATGATTTAATTGATGTGATTTATATAGAAGAAAGTTTTGTGGTGGCTACAACATACTAGTTTATTTTGTTTCGAAAAAAATATATATGATTTTCAGAAAGGTGTATTACGCAGGAAAAATAATGAAAAAAAAAAATCAGAGAAATTTTTCGTATAACAGGGTTCGTTGATATATATCAGTGGATATATATCATGATATATATCTTGATATATATCCAGTATTTATTTTTTATACATCAAGATTTTTGATATTTTCTATATTTTCTTATACTTGATATTTATTTTCAAAATATCAAGATGTTTGGTATTTTGTACATTTGATATTTATTTTCAAAATATCACTGCACAAAATAATTTTGATATTTTGAGTGAAAACAAGGGGGTAAATGAAATTCTCAGCTGTTATTGACTGTCATTCTGTAGATAAAAAAAACTTTTGGAAAACATGACTTTTCCTATCTTTATGTTTGAAGCTTTTACTTTTAAATATAGAACTAATAAATATGTGAGACAATTAATTCAGAACAGCCATTGAAAGATAAACTGTCTAATTTAGATAATCAGCCAATTATATACAGCTTCATTAGAAAAGAGTCTTATCTGATTTACATTTAGTTGAGTCTAAACTGTACAACATATTAGGGAATAAAAAATAAAACAAGTTTACATTTATTTTAAAGTCTTCAATAAATAAAAAAATAACTATTTTGTAGTACTTAAAATTTTATTTTATAAATTACTGATTTCTTGATGCTGAATCCAATAGCTTTTCTTTCTTTCTTTTCTTTTTTTTTTTTTTTTTTTTTTTTTTTAAGTTTACTAAGCAAATTGTATCTATTTCCAATTAGTTGATCTTCACTTTTATTCTAAGTGAATAAAAAAAGGGGGGAAGGGAAGAGAAATACATTTTTAGAATATTGTTTGATTAATTTTTTTGTGTTGAGTGCAGCATATGGTTTAGTTTCTAATTTATATTATGCTTGAAAATATTTACTGTCAGCAGTAAATTGGCTATTTTGAAAATATCGAATATATATCGAAAATATCGGATATATATCAAAAATATCGAATGTATATCAAAATATCGGATATTTTTTATAATTTCGAAAATATCACGGTATTTACGAAATCTGCGTATAATACGTCAACCTTTTCTTATGTTGCACATCTGCAATACAAGTAAGAACTACTGTCATAACTAAGGTATTGCAAATTAGCAAATATTTTAAGAATGATTCTAAATACCTTATTTTATATAAATTTATTTTTTGTAAAACTTAATCTTTAAATGCATGAATTATTCTTTTATAATTGTGTTTTTTTATTCTTATATTAAAGATTGGACACCAGAAATTTTAAGGTAAATTTTCAACTTTTTTTAGTAGCATATGTATTGTAATTTTTACAAGATTAATATTTCTATTTAAATATAGTGGTTGCTAAGAGTTAAATAAAAAGTTATGCCGATATGCAACACTATGCATTTAAGTGTTAAAAAGAACATAAAATATAAAATAAATATTAGAAAAAATATATGTATTATAACCTAAAAAATTTAATAAAATACAAGCTCTTTTAGAAGAGTTGATTCATGCTCTAAAACGTAGGTATACCAAGTTTCATGCAAATCTGTAAAAAACTGTAGATTTGCATAATGGACATACAAACCAACATTGATTTTTATATAGAGAGGTAATGTATGTTTATATATTGCGTATGATATCGGCAGCAGAGAAGAAATTCACCTTCATAACTATAACCTTCCAGGTTTTTTCAAGTCAAATAAACATATTTGAAACAGAAATTTTATTTCACAATTGAATTGGTGGTTTCAAAAACTACATAAATCCATCTCTTTCTCCCCTCCATCCAAACGTATCCCTGATGATAGGCTCACGAGTATAGGCAAAAATTACGTAGATTTATTTATCTGTTGCCACTCAAAATTACAGCTTATTCAAAAATATATATATATTCAATGATAGTACCAAAATATATTCCAATGGCCAACAATAAAACAAGAAGAAAATATGATCGAACACGATGGTGAATATTATTATGCGTCTTAAATAGGTACCAAGAACTACAGATTTTAAATGCCATTATTTTCAAATAGCAATCTTCGCGATGTTTAATCGCTGAAATCTGTGATTTAATAGGCCCCTAAGATCGATCGTTCGGGTTCGAATATATAGAACTTCCTGACTTTCTGTGTGTGGGGCGTGGGCAGGAGCATGCACTTCTAAAAGGCTGTGAATCTTTGAAATACAAAATATAAAAAAGGTAGTTCTGGTTTAGGTTGGGTTGGTTTTTGACGGCCGCATATCTACACGAGGGATACAAGCCCTAGGGGGAGTGCCCTCCGTAGGGGTCTTTCTAAGGGAACCTAACCCGTATTTACGCATGGAAAATCCAAGGTTTCGAAGAAAACCACGAAAACACCGAAACGACTAGGCCGACGGGCGCGATTGGGTTCGAACCCGGCACCTCTCGTCTACCAGCTTCGAGAGCAGAACCTCTCAGCCAATGGTGGGGCCAAAAAAAGGTAGTTCTGAAAAGATGATTAACCATACAAATATTAAATTACTTTACTTTGAAAAAGAAACTTTTCCCGCAACGAAAACTTCCCCTGCCTGTCTTTTTGTATTTTGTACTACACTGAATGTTACAAATGCGTATTCTTAGAAAAATATTATCACACAGCGTATATTAAGGGTTTTTAATAATATTATGCTACATGAAGCTATAACGTTCGTCGTAAAAAGCATAGCATAGTAGCGGCCCTTGTTAAGGGATCAAACTCAAAATTACTAATTAGCATAGTCTTCCATAATTATCATATTTAATGTTTGGTTTGATACAATTTCATCCCATAGATGCTAAAATATAGCTATCGCAATCGTCGTGAAAAAATACAGTTAAGAGCACTATCATTCGGCGAAATATTTGGGTACTAAAGTCTAAGTAGCAAAAATTTATATAGCAACTTAAATATTAAGTTTCATTGATTCTCTTGTTGGGTTAAAGAGCATAAAAAGTTTCTGTAACACACGTGCAAAAAAACAACAGAGAGACTGACATAGCCCCAAAATAGTCAAAATGTGCATATTTAGTACATCCGTCAAAAACCAGAAGTCGGAAATTTTGCTCATCTAATCAGAGGTCGATTGAAGCAAAATTTGCGACCTATTTAGAGCCCCTTCAGAAAAATCCTTTTAATAAAACAGGCCCCATCACAAAAATCCATTTAATAAAACAGGCTCCTTCACAAAATTTCTCTTAGTAAAACAGGCACCTTCACAAAATTCCTTTTAAAAAATTAGGCCCTTCACAATTTTTTTTTAAATATTAGGCCCTTCATAAAATTTCTTTTAAAATATTAGGCCCCTTCACGAGATTCCATTCCATAAAAACATACTTTCATTGCTTATATATTGTTAGGTTTTAAAATATATAGTTGCAAACGAAACAAAATCAAGGAAAACTTTAGCAGAAGGACTTGAAGTAGTTATTATTAATTAACGCTTGTCTCAAATTTGAGCAAATGGATTCATCTTTCATTACAAAATTTTATTTTCCACAAAAATATAATAAATTTCACAAAAAAACGTTTGTTTTTAACAAAATGGACCCCAAGAAAGAATTCTTCATTGACCCCTGCTAATACTTTCTTACTATTCGTATAGAATAAAGAGATAAGTGAATATAACAGAGCTAAACAAATGCAAAATTCTCAAAATCAGATATGCAGAATTGATTTAAATATTAATATTTACTATATATTAATCATTATAAGTGAATAAATGTGACTCTAAGAAATCATGTTTTGTACCATACTGTTTTCTAATGTCATCTTTTCGGATAATTGACTGCGCAAAGACAACATTACGTATAATTGATAGTAGCTTATACAAATATTGTACATTTGTTCATTAGAAAACAATACGAAAACTGAATTGCAATTCAATTGCAGGAATTTAAAATGAAAATAGGATGATTGGACTGCACTAGTTTCCAATCAGCCCCAGTAGCTGTTCCGTTAATACTATATAATATACAATAAATTATTGTACGTACGGATTTGACTATTTGATTCCTAGCAGTTGTACACTATTCAGGCATGTAATCAACATCTGCATCATGGTAAATTGAGTAATAGCAGCAGGTGATTAACTACTGGTGAAGCTTGAATTTTTACACTTACAACAGTAACGCGGGTTAACGTTGTTGTGAACAGAAATCTACTATACAGTTTTCAGCATAAAAAAAAAGAAAATCACAATTTGAACATAATTTTACGGCTATCAGGGAAGGCAAGAGGAGCTCTGAAAACTAACATTATTTTTTACTAATCAACTACTGTTGTAGTCACCCTATTGCTTATGCAGAATGCGCATTTGCTTATCAGGAAAACTTTTTAAATTGTTTTGTTTCTTAATTTCTTACACATTAAAATCATGAAAATACAGCAATAAAGATGAAAAAAGAAGAAAAAAGAAAAAGCTTTATGTAACCCGTTCGTGCTCTGTTTTTCACGAAATTTCTTTGGTCCAGCGATTTCTTCAGGTCACTGATCTCTGTGTTTTTGCTTGCTATTTCTTAAAAAGCTTATCAAAAGTATCGGTATTTTCTAGCTTTCTTTCTAAACTATGGTATTTTCTCTAAATAATACGGCGAACTCAAAAAGCTGCAGGAATGTCTACTGGCGCACAAACACACACAGAACAAAATTTTTTACAGAAAACAATAAAACTAAGTTCAAGGGATTGTTTCTTACTATATTGTACTGACTTTTATTAGTTTGCATATTGCACGTAGTTGGCGTATTATAATGGTATCTAGTTCCACTTTGTTGCTAATGTCGCTCATTTTGACGCGCATTAGACGACATATTATTATTATTATTATTTTGTGTATCCCTGAAAAAAATCTGTGCACAGTACGATTATTATTTTAAAAACAAAGCAGTTCTGATGTATCATAACATGTTTAAATTTGACCAATTTTTACGAAATTTTAATTTTAAAAAGTAAAAACAGTCGGGCAGAGAAAAATACCATTTTTGGATCTTGATGATATTAGAGTGGGGCCGCCACTAGAACGAGCTCTTTCTAATAAAAGAAGATCGGGAAAATCGGCGCATCCGTTTAACCCTCTGTATGCCTTTTTTTTTTTTCATAATCGTTTCGACCAATATGTAATGGACGAAATGTCCTCTATTATTACATATCATCAAATCATCATGTATTTGAAATATGTAGCATATTTAACATTTACATTCTTACCCTTCGACTATAAAATTTTTAAAACAAAATTGCTTAAAAATTGTATATTATATAAATTTTTCTACAAATGTCTTGCCCGTGGAAATCGTGGGATAAGCAGTCAGAGGGTTAAGGCAGTGTTTCTCAACCTTTTTTGGTTGACGGCAACTAAAAATATCTGTAATATTTTATGGCGCACCTGAATATAAAAAATGTAAAAGTTGTATGATACAAAAAAAAATTATTTATTTATTTATTTACAAAATTTATTCAGTGAGAGGGCTGAACCTGTTTTCTTCCGCAAATTCAATCAAAACGAAGTTCCAAAGTCGCAGACAAGTTCGCATTTCATCGTCAACTTTTAAAAGTCATTTTCCCTTTTTGGGCTAGATTTCTGTCAATGCTAAAATCCAAATTCCCAGAATCATGAAGATGCAAAAGGCAGGAGAATTTTAACAGCTTTCAAGCTGATTGTAGCCTACAAATTTTTGACAGAAAGCCAAAACTCATCAACATTTTTATCGAAGAATGTTGAACGGTAAAACTAATCGTTTCTCAAATTCAATTCCTACTATTAGTTCACACTCTACCTACATTTATTTATTTATTTATATATCTTGTTTAAATTTTCAACCGTTAATAAAATACTTATTATTCATCCTATCAAGTTGAAATAAATTTTTTAAAACTTGTACTGGATGACAATTGATGTTAATACAGTTTTTTCAAATATTAATTCATTAATTAAATTTTAATTAATTAATTTTAGTTTTACATGGGAGACAAAATGGTGGCCATTGGTTATTGAAGCATTTAATGCATCTTCATATCTATAAGGGGGGTTAACATAGGGGGGACCCTGTTCTGTCGCCAAATTTGGCGATCAGAATGAGTCGCCAAAAGTGACGCCAACTTGGCGATATCTCTAATATTTCGCCAAATTCCCATAGACTTCCATTGTAAACCTACTTGCTTATAGAAAATCAACAAATTGAGATATTTTAATGCAACAAAAACTAATAATAGCTGAAGGGATTATATTAAATTTTTCTTTGATGACCTAAGTAGGAATTGACTTTAAAAACAAAATTTTTATATTAGTACTTGTTTCTCTGTTTTTGTCAAATTTGGTGTCTTGCAAATTACAAATAGGAAGGCTAATCCGGGGAAAGGAGTGAACAAAGAATATAGCATATGATGACAACGACATGCATGATGTCGTATCGTTGATACGATATCGTGCAATTTTAATTATTTGTCAAAAACCCTCGTGGCACATTTGACAATTTCCTGTGACACACTGACAAGCCTCGGCACACACGTTGAGAAACACTGGTTTAAGGAAATAGTGGACTTTAAATTCCCTAAAATTCGACTAAAATACCGATTTACTTATTTATTTAACTTGGAATATTATAAAACTAGATGCTCAAATGTATCTGATTCAAAAAGAATTTTTAAATTCTGACATTTTTTTCGCAGAGATATAGGCAAATAGATTTGTGAAAACTGTATATATTTGTATAGTTTTATAAAATTAAAATGCTGTTTTCTCCAAGTTTAAAATTTCGCACATATCTAACTTTTGAAACGTTCCATGGGTATTTTTAATTAACAGATTATTTTGAAATTTATATTATATATCCTGCATACAATAATAAATAAAGGTTAGCACAATAAGTTGCATTTCAGGGATATTTCTGTGTTGAAATTTATGTGCATATGAAGATATATAGATACTTTTTTTAGAAAAAACAAAGCATAATTATTAAAATATTTTTTCTGCTTATAAATTTAGCGAACTTTTACAGTTCATGTCAACTTTAACTGTAATATATAAAATGTACCTCATCTACTTATATAAAATCCAAGTCTCTGTGTGTCCCTCACAATTCCGGTAGAACCGCTTCATTGTAATGAATAATTGTTGAAAGTTACTAATTCAGGGTTACCACAGTAGCACCAAATGTTGACCAACTTGGCGACATATTGCCAAATTTGGCGGCAAAAGTAAATTGTCATATATGAAGCCAACTTGGCGATAATTAATTTGGCGAAATTCCCATTTAAAACCATTAATACAGTAGACTCCCTCAAATCCGCACAGTTTGGGACCAGAGGTTGTGCGGATTTTAGAATTTTGTGGATTTTTGGTCACTGATTTGTTTACATTTTTGAAACATTAATTTTATTGGTAGTTAAGCAAGGGAAATTATAATGAATGCTTACAATAAAGTGAAACATTAAAATAAGTAAAATATTAAAATAATTTATTAGTTTAAACGTAAGTACTTATTAAAATAATTATGTAAAAGAAAAATTTAGAAAAACATTAAATTATTACCGATGAAATCGAATCAATTCGATTCTAAAAGTCCTATGCTGCCATCTAGTGGTAAAGCGATCGTCAGATCGATACGTCATTATGCTATTATCAGTATATGTAGCTTATTGCGCTCTCTGTAACTTTTTTTATTGTTATTTAGAGTCTTGAATGCTTTTCTTATACTGCTTTGTATGTTTAGAAATAAATTTGTCTATAATAAAAACAAAAAAAATTTCGCTGACAATAATTTTAAAATAGCGTTCCGGTTTGTGGATTTTTCCATTTTGAATCCTGGAATTTCTGATATAGATATGCTAATTTATATCAAAATCAAAAGTAATGTAAATTTACTTAGTAATAAATCAGCTGTAATAACCAAAAGAGAATGATTAACAAAAAAAATATATATAGTAAAAAAAAAAAAAAACATTGCGGTAGTTGCTGATTTCGGCGCCATCTTGAATTTTGTTCTTGCAACTTAACTCTAAATTTCATTGTTTACATCTGGAAAAATACGCGGATTTTAGGGTTTCGCGGATCGTAGGGTCGCGGATTTAAGGGAGTCTACTGATTTCATAATCGAGGATACCGCAATTTAATTTAAACTCCGCGCTTTTAAGGGGTTTTTTTCAAAATCTACGGACACACCCAACGCACATCCAACAGTTATCCAGCTTTTCAACGGTCATTCCTCTACTGTGCATAATATTGCTTTTTCCATTGCAGGAATTCTGCGATATCTTCCAGTGCCCATATCACGCTTCGAGGTATGAAATGATCCACTCGCGCACAACTCCCGATGAAGACACCCAAATGTTCGGCGATCTGGCAGATTCCTACTTTGAAATCGTTCCAAGTACATCCTTTGAACAGCCGCTCCATTTTCTTGCGCAGTCTTATACATGAAATGCATGTCGGTAAGCTCCGCATTGGTGTAACGACGCGTGTTGCTCGAAATCCGTCCGGACAATGACGATTCAAGCCAGCGAAGTGCTTTTATCTACTGACAGCGCAATCTACCACCTCAACGCTGCATTTCCGCACCAACATTCCTATACGAAATCTGTTTACTAAGGTCCCCTCTACCTTCCTTTACAGTTCTGACATATAATTTTGAAACATCACAGTACACAGTAAAAATATCAATGACATCTTTAATAGAGTAATTCCACGTTCACGTTAGCTTTTTCTTTACACCACATTGTGATGCAAGGTGAAAGGAAAGGATCTGCACGAAAATGTTGCACGAAATGTAAACGATTGGCAAGGTAATGTGAACATTCAAATTCCACAATTAAGTGCCTCTTTGTCATAAATAAAAACAAGTAACAATTAAATTTAAAAAATCAAAAAACCCGACTGCGTAAAAAACGAACTGATTAATTATTTCTCACCACTGTGAAATTATTTTTTATATTACTTACGTATTTTTTTATTTACTTGCATTGATGACTTTTAAGTTGTGTTTAATTGTTAGTTCCTATCTATAAACACTGTTTTGATGAGGCCTATAGATGTTTATGATGGTTAGAGTTGCAGTAAAGCTAGAGATTCTACCTACACAACCTCCAGGTTCTGTAATATTTAACAGGAGCTTCTGACTGTAAAATAGTCAATGAAACATCGTCTTCATTTTAAAAGATCTGTCGAATGATATGCCACTCAATGGGGTGCATAAAAACGTTTTTCGCCTCTACCGCCATTTTGTATTTTACGGCCACCATTTTGAATTTATAATAACAAAACCTAGCCTATAACCATAGGACGGTTAAGACGAATCGATAGAGACTCCACTCATTAAAATCTATCCAGCATTTGGAATATTTCGAAGGTATAAAAAAATCCACATACCCAGATACGCGTGAAACACATAACCCTTCTTGGCAGTCGGGTAATAAGACAACTTCAACCAAAAAATCACTGATGCACTTTTGTTTTCTCTTTAATTCTGATTTCCTCGCAGCAGAATTTCGGATTCTAATACAAAAGCACACGTGCGTCACAACTTCTTCCTGATTTCCAAAGCATTTTTACAGTCTTCTTTTTTTTTGGTTCATGTTTGTAAGGATGGAATTTGGTAATCGATTTTCCGTCTTTTCCTGGTGTGCTAGAGTTGTGAGATTATGTATGTGTTGTTGATAACATTTTAATATTCCCAGTAAGGATCGACCGAAACCGAAACCGAATTTAGGTAATCTTCCTATTTTCGGCCGAAAACGAAAATGTCCAAAATTTTTTTAAGTCATTTATACGTATATAATTATACACACTTAGTTTTTAAAAAACGTGAACAATAACACAACTTTTATATTTTATTACTTTATGACAACCAATAACCATAGGCATTTATTAATAAATAATTAAGAATGTAGTTAAATAACGGAGAAGAAATTCAATAATGAATATTTAATTTTTAAATATACACATCTTTTTAGTTACTTAATATTTTACATTTAAATAATTAAAATAAACTACTTAAAAGTTTGTGTTTAGGAAATTAGCACTGAATATATTTAATTAAAAAACATTCATAATTTATAATTATTATTAGTCTAGGATAGATTTAAATATAGACAAGATATATACTTAAATAAATGTTTGCTTACCAATCTCCCAAAAAAAATCTCCCCCACACACACATACACACACCCGCGTCCCTAAGAAAGTTTTAAAATAGCGCCCCTGTTTGAGAATTTTATCTCTGGGACCCAAGTTGCCTCTCTGTGCTTCTGATCAAAAGTTTTTATTTTCATATAAAGTGAAACTTAATTAATTCATCAACGATACAGAATGATTATCTAATTATACGAATTCCTTCTAATTACAAAAAAATTTATGTATACATACCTCAATTAATCTTTTATAATGATTTTTGTAAATGATCATTTGTTATACTAGAACTTTTTCAAAGAGCATTCGAATCACTTCTGCTGTCTAAACGAAAAAAAATTCTATTACTATTAAGTCTACAGGTTTTAACGAACTCGTGAAAAGTATCTTCAAAGTTTAGTCATATATGTATTGCTTGCTTTATAACTTGCACTTACGTCTTGTGTCAGCCATAGCTAATAATTATAAACAGTGAAACCGGGTGTCCTAAAAAGGACTGACTGATTTTAAAATTCAATAACTTGTAAATGGTGACAGATATTTAAAAAATTCTTGCAGGAGGGTTATGCCACTGAGCTCGACAATAGAATGGAGGGCTAACTCCCTATTCTGATACATTGAATCCAGCGATCCGCCCATGAATACAATGCCAAAGATTTTCCGATAAAAATTTTTGGCAAAACATAGATTTCCTCCCATAGAGTAGTATGGGGTAGATATTTTCAAATTGGATTTTCTTTTAAAAATTTGACGAAGTTGCAACAATTTTCACTTATATATATTTTTCATTGAAAAAACTATAGATTTTATTTAAATTAATCGCATTTTTTTAGTTTGATATTAGTTAAAAATGAAATTTTAGGTAAGCTCAACGAAAAAAATCGAAAACAAATTAAGTACTGCTCATAAAAATGTCAAAAAGATGTAGAAAACAACAAAATTGATAAAAAGTATGCGAAAAAGTTTGAAAAAATGCTTCTAATATTAAGAAAAGTGCAGGACTCATTATTTGCGCGCATTAAAAGTGTGATGTGGTCCGGCAGAAAGTGGATCGGTGAGTTGGCTCTCCGTATTATTGTAGAGCTCAGTGGGTTATGCATAAGATCAAAAGTTTTTTTAGAGTGAGTTTCGATTTTAGTTCGAATTACAAAAATAGATCGCGCTGTAAGCAATAGGCGCTAAATACAGGCTCGATTTTTTTGGCCTTTCTCTTATTCCATGCAGAAAAATGAAATAAAAATGTATTGAGTTGGTCCCGAAATACTGAAAAACGAGCCTGAATTTAGCGTCTATCGATCGCAGCGCCATCTATTGTTTGTAATTCGAACTAAAATCAAAAATCACTGTAACATAACTTTTGACGTCATACATAACCCTCCTGCAAGATTTTTTTAAATATCTGTCACCGTTTGCAAGTTATTGAATTTTATAAAATCCGTTAGTAATTTTTAGGACACCCGGTATATATATATATAGTTAAAAAATTCCAATAGTAATTTCAAACATTACCACAAACTGTAAACTTTAATTGAAGTACAAAATTAACTGAACCATACCACAAATGAACTATATTTTAATTTAATGAACAATCTCTAAAAAACACAACATAACCAACTTAAACAAAATCAACCGTAAGAAACAAAACAAGTAACTAACTAAACATGGAAACAGGTTGCGTGGCTTATGACACGCTAATGCAGGGTTAAAACTGTTAATATATATATATATACTAGGGGGCTCTGCCCCCTGCAAGCTACGCTCGCCAACCCCTCGTTCAGACATCGCAGAATCTAAAAACACGCTAATCTGACCGGTTTTTAAAATATCAGAGAAAATTGAATTATACTGAAAAAAGCTGTGCAGATCTCCCTGTAAACGAGTTTCCATTCAATTCCCTTTGATTGAAAAAATTTAAGGCCAAATCATTTGCTGTAAGACATCCAATGGTTGTTTTCGAGTTTGATTAAAGAGGATTAGTTAAACATTTGAAAAGAAGTTAAAATAAAATGAATTAAGAGTACAGAGTCTTTGTCTCCCGGTATTTCAAAACAATTTCTATAACAGTAGCTTAAGTCATGTGACTATCATCAACAGTTCCGGGCAGACCACTTCGCTTTTTATATTCCAGGTGCCATTTTGGTGCTTTAATGTTAGCCAGGCACAGGTGATAAGTCGCCAAATATTATTTTGTCGCCATCATTTCATCTGTATTACAATACTCCAAGTCATGTAACTGCCATAAATAAATACTGTCTGATCCCTTCGTTTTTCATATGAAAGTTTGGCACAGATATCATACACGACCCCATATTGGCGCGATTTTTTCCGACGTCGATTTGGGGAAAACATCAACAGCATAAACAACAACATCCGGTTTACCATATCAAGCAAAATAACGATACTTTGGTGCCAGTTAAGTACCCGTTGCGTATATGACATTGGCGTCAGAAAACAATCACGCCAATATGGGGCCGTATATGATATCTGTGCCAAAGTTTATCATTTTGATTAAAAAATTATTTTTTTTTCGAATAAAACCACATAAAAGTTGCCATGGTCGCAAAGAATTCCTGGTACTGTTACGCTAGCCGGGTGCAAATCTCGCCAATAGCTTTTTTACAACTCGCCAGTTAGCATTTTTTTGTTTTTCGAATGGTAAATTAAAACATTGCTTTGAAGTTGAAATTAAATGTCATGGTTTGTTGCATTATTTAATATTTGGTCAGATGCCATATACGCACCGGGTTTGGCGTGAATTTTTTTTTCGAAAATTTGGCGAAAACTTCGTTTTCGAATACCAGTTACATATGTATTTTTGGTACTACTTAGTTACCCCGTCGACCAAAAAAACGGCACAGATGTCATATACTAGCGCGATTTTTTTCTGACGCCAAAAGTCATATAAGCAACGGGTACTTAACTGGAGCCAAAGTGTTGTTATTTTGCTTGACATGGTAACCCGGATTTTGTTGTTTATGCTGTAGATGCTTTCGCCAGATTGGCGTTGGAAAAAAATCGCGCCAATATATGACATCGCGTATATGACATCTGTGCCCAAAAATCTATCAACAAACTATAAGATTAAATGCCAATAATGGATGATCGTAAATGTCACATTCACTTGACTTTAAGCAAGTTACACGTGTTTACGTCATCAAGTGATTTTTATTTCGACGCTTTATTTGTATATTTGTATATTTTATTTGTTCTTTCGTTATTTAAAATAAAAATTATGTTAATCTGTATAATTTGGCGAGTGGTTCGGCGATTTATATAATACGGCGAATTTGGTTGACGGAATAACTAAGTAGTACCGTATTTTTTAATTATTTTCTAT
This sequence comes from Maratus speciosus, assembly GCA_963932465.1. Lineage (NCBI taxonomy): Eukaryota > Metazoa > Arthropoda > Arachnida > Araneae > Salticidae > Maratus > Maratus speciosus. The sequence goes on along the minus strand of OZ010790.1, from coordinate 97,903,681 downwards.
TATTTGTAAAAAAAAAAAAATAACCAAAAAAATAATTACTAACTATAGAACGAAACAATTTATATAATTTTGAAAAAGAAAATAAAAGTAAATAAGCATTTATTATTAAATAAACAACAATAGCCGGGTTACCATGTCAATCAAACTAGTGCCATTTTGGCGCCAATTAGTTACCTCGGTAAGTACATGACATCTGCGCCTAATATTTTTCTTTTCGTTTTGTTTAAAAAAAAAAAAAAAAAAAAAAAAAAAAAAAGTGAAAGCCATCAATTTTAAACGTTTCCGCTTTAAATGAAAGTTCTGTATCTTCTATAATAATAAAGAAAGAAGTTTGTGTGTGAGTGAGTGAGTGTGTCGACAGTGTTCTGAAGAGACCACAGCACGTAGAGCTACAAAATTTGGGGAAAAGGTACGTCTATATATGAAGTTTTGCACCTCGAAGCCCGATTTTAGATTTTTTGATTAGATTTTTTTTAATTTAATTTTTTATGCGATTTTTCCATATAAGTGAGAAGAATATGGTTTCTTTCTTTTAACCCAATATAGTAAATTTTGTTCTCTTTTCAAAAAAGTTTATGCGGAATTCGTGCAGCGATTTTTGAATTTTTAGCGAATTTTTTATGCAATTATTGAACAGCATTTAATGCATTTCCATACCTATAAGCAGGTTGCCGTAGAGGGACATAGTTCTGTCGCCAAATGCAGCCAAATTTATCGCCAACTTGGCAGTATATCGCCAAAAGTGACGCCAACTTGGCGATATCTGTAATATTTCGCCAAATTCCCATAGAATTCCATTGTAAACTAATATGGATTACTTTCTTACAGAAAATCAACAAATTGAGATATTTTAATGCAACAAAAACTAATATTAACTTAAGGGATTATATTAATTCGATTTTTCCACATTAGGAAAAAGAATACAGTTTCTTTCTTTTAACCCAATATAGTAAATTTTGTTCTCTTTTTAAAAAAATTATTCGGAATTCGTGCAGCGATTTTTGAATTTTTAGCGAATTTTTTATGCGATTATTGAACAGCATGTAATACATGTCCATACCTATAAGGGGGTTAACGTAGGGGGGATCCAGTTCTGTCGCTAAATAACGCCAAGTTTGTCGCCAACTTGGCGATATATCGCCTAATTTGGCGACAAAAATGAATCGCCAAAAGTGACGCCAACTTTGCGATAGCTCTAATATTTCGCCAAATTCCAATAGACTTCCACTGTAAAACAATAGGGTTTACTTGATTACAGAAAATCAACAAAGTGAGATATTTTAATGCAACAAAAACTAATATTAACTTAAGGGATTATATTAATTATATTTAAGGGAGTCCAAGTAAATTAATTACGAATAAAAGTAACATGATCTAATGCTTAGCATGATTTCCAAAATATAAATTTTAAGAGAGCCGACAGGTCAAACGAATTTGATTTGAAACTTTTATCCAATTATAGTAAATTTTGGCTTTCGTGATTTTTGAACGTTTTGTGATTTTTAATGGGCTTTTTACGTTTCTTTGCGATCTGCTGCAATTTTTTGACATTCCATTTTTGACCTAAAGTACATTCTGCCCTCATTTCAATAAAGTTTATTCGGATTTCGTATAGCAATTTTCGAATTTTTCGGGAATTTGGTATGTGATTTTTAGTGTATTTTAGCAATTTGCTACTATTTTTCCACATTAGTGAAAGGAATCAACTTCCAATCTTCGAACATAATATATATATATATTTTCTCTTTTCAGAATTTGAGAAGCGATTTAAAAAATTTTCGCGATATCCTATTGTGATTTTCAGAGCTTTTTCGTAATTCCTGCTGTTTTTTGACGTACCCGGTCAACGCCGGGCAAGTTCGCTAGTATCTATAATAATAAGACATATAATAATATATAACAGCTATTTTTTTAAAGTCAATTCCTACTTAGGCTATCAAAGAAAAATGTAATATAATCAAGCTAATATTAGTTTTTGTTGCATTAAAATATCTCAATTTGTTGATTTTCTATAAGCAAGTAGGTTTACAATGGAACTCTATGGGAATTTGGCGAAATATTACAGATATCGCCAAGTTGGCGTCACTTTTGGCGACTCATTTTGGCCGCCAAATTTGGCGATATATCGCCAAGTTGGCGACAAACTTGGCGGTATTTGGCGACAGAACAGGGTCCCCCTATTTTAACCCCTTATTGAAAATACTTTCATTGAACTTCAATAACCAATGGCCGCCATTTTGTTTCCCATGCAAAACTAACATTAATTAATTAAAATGTAATTAATTAATTAATATTTGAAAAAAACTGTATTAACATCAATTGCCATCTAGTACAAGTTTAAAAAAATTTATTTCAACTTGATAGGATGAATAATGAGTATTTTATTAACGATTGAAAATTTGAACAAGATAAATATATAAATATATAAATAAATATAGGGAGAGTGTGAGCTAATAGTAGGAATTGAATAAGGAAAGAAGTTTGTGTGTGAGTGAGTGTGTCGACCGTGTTCTGAAGAGACCACTGCACGTAGAGCTACAAAATTTAGGGAAAAGGTACCTCTATATATGAAGTTTTGCACCTCGAAGCCCGATTTTAGATTTTTTTATTAGATTTTTTTATTTTATTTTTTATGCGATTTTTAGCACTTTTTTAAGTTTCGAGGCGATTTTTCTATGTAAGTGAGAAGAATATGGTTTCTTTCTTTAAACCCAATATAGTAAATTTTGTTCTCTTTTCAAAAAAGTTTATTCGGAATTCGTGCAGCGATTTTTGAATTTTTAGCGAATTTTTTATGCAATTATTGAACAGCATTTAATGCATTCCCATACCTATAAGGAGGTTACCGTAGAGAGACACGGTTCTGTCGCCAAATGCCGCCAAGTTAATCACCAATTTGGTGGTATATCGCCAAATTTGGCGACCAAAATGAATCGCCAAAAGTGACGCCAACTTGGCGATATCTCTAATATTTCGCCAAATTTCCATAGACTTCCATTGTAAACCAATATAGATTACTTGCTTACAGAAAATCAACAAATTGAGATATTTTAGTGCAATAGAAACTAATATTAACGCAAGGGATTATATTAATTCGATTTTCCCATATTAGGAAAAAGAATACGGTTTCTTTCTTTTAACCCAATATAGTAAATTTTGTTCTCTTTTCAAAAAAGTTTATTCGGAATTCGTCCAGCGATTTTTGAATTTTTAGCGAATTTTTTATGCAATTATTGAACAGCATTTAATGCATTTCCATACCTATAAGGAGGTTACCGTGGAGAGACACAGTTCTGTCGCCAAATGCCGCCAAGTTTGTCGCCAATTTGGCGGTATATCGCCAAATTTGGCGACCAAAATGAATTGCCAAAAGTAACGCCAACTTGGCGATATCTCTAATACTTCGCCAAATTCCCATAGACTTCCATTGTAAACCAATATGGATTACTTGCTTACAGAAAATCAACAGATTGAGGTATTTTAATGCAATAAAAACTAATATTAACTTAAGGGGTTATATTAATTCGATTTTCCCATATTAGGAAAAAGAATACGGTTTCTTTCTTTTAACCCAATATAGTAAATTTTGTTCTCTTTTCAAAAAAGTTTATTCGGAATTCGTGCAGCGATTTTTGAATTTTTAGCGAATTTTTTATGCAATTATTGAACAGCATTTAATGCATTTCCATACCTATAAGGAGGTTACCGTAGAGAGACACAGTTCTGTCGCCAAATGCTGCCAAGTTTGTCGCCAATTTGGCGGTATATCGCCAAATTTGGCGATCAAAATGAATTGCCAAAAGTAACGCCAACTTGGCGATATCTCTAATATTTCGCCAAATTCCCATAGACTTCCATTGTAAACCAATATGGATTACTTGCTTACAGAAAATCAACAGATTGAGGTATTTTAATGCAATAAAAACTAATATCAACTTAAGGGATTATATTAATTCGATTTTCCCACATTAGGAAAAAGAATACGGTTTCTTTCTTTTAACCCAATATAGTAAATTTTGTTCTCTTTTCAAAAAAGTTTATCCGGAATTCGTACAGCGATTTTTGAACTTTTAGCGAATTGTTTATGCGATTATTGAACTGCATGTAATGCATCTGCATACCTATAAGGATGGTTACCGTAGGGGGGATCCAGTTCTGTCGCCAAATAACGATAAGTTTGTCCCAACTTGGCGATATATCGCCAAATTTGGCGACCAAAATTAGTCGCCAAAAGTGACGCAAACTTGGCGATATCTGTAATATTTCGCCAAATTGCCACAGACTTCCACTGCTACTTGCTTACAGAAAATCAAGAAATTGAGATATTTTAATGCAACAAAAACTAATACTAATATTAACTTAAGAGGCTACTTCAGTCAAAGGAAAAGACCCGTTCGCTAATGCTAATCCTATGGAAGAAATTTATAAAGATATCTCGGTCGCATTTCAATATTTTTAAATGATTTCTTTTGCATTGAATAGTTGAGATAGATCTGTACAAAGGCCGTTTTTTACTTTTTCGATTTTGTTTGCAGGTATTTCTTATGAGAACACTTTCATTTTCGGAACCGGTTTCGAAAGTAAAAGCATCCTCATAAAAAATATCTGCAGTCAAAATCGAAAAAGTAAAAAACGGCCTGCATACAGATCGATCTCAACTATTCAATGCAAAAGAAATCATTTAAAAATATTGAAATGCGACCAAGATATCTTTATAAATTTCTTCCATAGGATTAGCATTAGCGAATGTGTCTTTTCATTTGACTGAAGTACCCTCTTAAGGGATTATATTAATTATATTTAAGGGAATCCAAGTAAATTAATTACGAATAAAAGTAACATGATTTAATGCTTAGCATGATTTCCAAAACATAAATTTTAAGAGAGCCCACAGGTCAAAGGAATTAGATTTGAAACTTTAATCCAATTATAGTAAATTTTGACTTTCGTGATTTTTGAACTTTTTGTGTTTTTAATGCGATTTTTACGTTTCTGCGCGATCTGCTGCAATTTTTTGACATTCCATTTTTGACCTAAAGTACATTCTGCCCTCATTTCAATAAAGTTTATTCGGATTTCGTATAGCAATTTTCGAATATTTCGGGAATTTTGTATGTGATTTTTAGTGTATTTTAGTGATTTGCTACTATTTTTCCACATTAGTGAAAGGAATCAACTCGCAATCTTCGAACACAATATATAATTTTTTTTTCTCTTTTCAAAATTTGAGAGGCGATTTAAATTTTTTCGCGATATCATATTGTGATTTTCAGAGCTTTTTCGTAATTCCTGCTGTTTTTTGACGTGCCCGGGCAACGCCGGGCAAGTTCGTTAGTTTTAAATAAAGTGAATGAAAGAATTATATTTTAAATGAAATTAATGCAATACATAAAAATGCGACGGGAAAAATGTTTGACGATTTATTACCTACGTCCCGCTAGCATAAAAATACTGAGTTCTTGATTTCTCTAACAGAATCTTTCGATTTGGCGAAAGATTATTCACGCAATTTGAATTGTGAATAAAAGTAACATGATACATTTCTTAGCATACATTTAAGGGTGCCAAACTGGTCGCCAAATTAGTTTAAAATAATAACCTTTAACAAAATATGAAAAAAAATATCTATTATGATAAAAATTTGAGTTGCCATCATTGTATTTAAAATTAGAAAAAAAAATAATGTCTCGAAAACTAAGTCGATTTTAAAAATTCTAATACCAGTTTTGAGATCTGTGGATCAATACGGATTTTTGATGTTAATTTCATCGCAAAGTATTCCATATTTTAGGAGAAATCGCCGGGAAACATAATCAGTTGTTTAATCAGTCGTTTCTTAGAATCGTTACATAAATTCGTTTCAATTCAGTCGTTTCATAATATCCGTTTCATAAATTCGTTTCATTAGGATTTTATATATAGGGTAGATATATAATACTTGCACAAAACTTTACAGTCAAAATAGCAAGAAAAATAAAATTTATTGTCTCTCTCTTGTAGAATATGCAATCTTTAAAAATAAATTTCAAAGGCATTCTTTGATACAGATAAATATATGAACAAGTGGGTAAGTATGATCACAGATCGCACAGAGGGTTTCGTTTAATATTCTTTTCAAAACACTTTATCCTTTTGCAAAATCTGTTACTTTCACTTTGCGCTACCAGGAGACGCACTCTATTCTACACAAACCTCTATCTGATCGAAACTCCATTTTACAATTTATCCATAGATATATTAGTCAAGGGGATCAGGCCCATAGCACCCGAGATAGGTAGGCGCCCCCTGGCGGTAAAGAGTTGAACTAAAATATGTAAGGCTATGTGCATAATATAAAAGAATGGTCAAAGGTGCGTCGGCAAAAGTTAGAAAAGTACCCATAGGGTGCAATGGGGGGAGGTTAGAAAAATTGCTTAAAATACACAAGTTAGAGCCCGGAGGAGTTAATAATATAAGACTTTTTGAAAATTTTATGATTTTTCGTGTGATCGCAAGTGTTCTGCTATAAGTATGCAAAATTTCAAGTCTAACTTATTTAGGGGCTGAGTTAGAAAAATTGGTTAAAATACACAAGTTAGAGCCCGGAAGGTTAATAATATAAGACTTTTTGAAAGTGTTATGATTTTTCGTGTGATCACATCAAGCGTTCTGCTATAAGTATGAAAAATTGCATGTCTTCAAATTAAATAGGGGCTCAGCTAGGAAAAAAAAAGTTAAATACACAAGTTAGCGCCCAGAAATGTAAATATAAGACTTTTTTAAAATTTTATGATTTGTCGTTTGATGCGAGGTGTTCAGCTATAAGTATGCAAAATTTCATGTCTTTAACTTAATTAGGGGCTCCGTTAGAACATAAAGATTAAAATACACAAGTCAGAGCCCAGAGGGTTAAATATAAGTATAATATAAGCTATAAGTATGCAAAATCTCGTCTCCAATATATATAGTTTCTGAGAACGGGCTCTGTGATGGACAGAAAGACAGAGGAGGGAGATAAATAGAGTTTCGTCAGATGAAGGAAACCCTAAAAATCATATAAAGTTCAGATTTGTGCATAAAATACTTTTATTATAATATAAAATATTATACATTTAGAAGGCATTGTAATTTCTTTACTTTTTTTCGATCGTTTCGTTAGCTTAAAAATATCTCTGTCATAAACCAAACTAAAACTATTTCCGTAACAAGATTATCTTTGACGCTTTGCATTAAGGAGTTGTTAAAATTATCTTGTAATGCAAATGCAATAAAGACTCGTAAACGGTTATAATTTTTTTTAAAATTAATTTATTTATATATTTATTTTTTTAAGAAAACGGTTACAATGTAATCTTTTTCAAACTGCCATTGCAAATCATGAAAAAATTATAGTATTTAATCTTAATTTTTTCCCAAATAAATAAATATGAAAGTTCCTTTGTTTGAAAGTTCACCATCGTGAAAATTATTAAAAATAATTTGAAAATAATTACCTTTTACACTATTCTGTATATTACGATATATTTGTATCGTCTTCGATAATAGAGATATTTTGAAATTAAAACTTTCACAAAACTTTCTTATGTATAATTTTAATATATTAAATTTTAACTACTGTTAGTGGTCTCACAGACCACTGCTTTTTAACACTTTCCAGAAAAATTGCTTATGAATTCGGTTTCTCTGTCTATCTGTCTGTCCGTGATCTAACGCTCGTAAATGTAGTCAAATAGCCATGAAATTGATATATGTTATTGGGATTTACTATGCCATATATTGAAAATATCATTTACAGTTCCTTTACAGGTACACTCGAAAGAATTCCGGTACATACAACGTATGGGGGGGGGGGATATTTTGCGGTGTATTTTAATGATAGTACACTACTTACAATATGTTGGAATTTTTATATATCACTTTGGTGTACTACAAGGCGCTTACTGTAGAATCAAGTGTACATATAATTTATCGTTCATTTGCAGGGAAACACAAAATAATTTGGCTACAGTACTGCCGATGAACAATTGTTGGAAGTGCGTTTTCAGCTGTAGTACGCGTTTTAAAATTTAACTATACACACTGTAAATGAACCCCATATCACTGTAAATGAACCGTAAATGCTACATACTTCATTTTCAATAGCGAACATGGCATAGTAAACCGTAATATCACTTGATGTGCATAAATTTGTTAATTATTAGATCATATTAGATCATATTGGCTACACAAAATATCTCAAAAACACTTCCGTTTATTGACGGGGATTTTAAACTGTGCTATGTGTTTAATTGAACTCACATTTAGCATACTATGTAGCATATATACAAATCTATAGATCATATACAGGGCTGTACAAAAAATTCGGATATTTTTCCGAATTATTTTGTTAATTATTTTAATTATTCTTCTACATATTTTGCAAAAAGAACTATAACTACTGAACTATTAAGTCAGTTTTAGTGAAAGAAACTCATGTAAATTTCATGTCATTACTATATGAATTTTTCAATATATCTTCAGGCATTAAGGAAGATAATTAGGGGAAGAAAATGTAAAATGGCCACGCTAAGTTTTGATGAATTTTTATGATACCTTTTTAATCAGTAAAGTTAAGATACAAATACCAATAGTAACTATATTAACTTTAGTTGCAATTTCTATTTTACTTTATTATATAAAATATTATTTTTAAATGTACATGTTACTTTAAAAGAAAAGTTTACAAATGGCCACTTTGCCCGCCTGGACTGGGTGAAGTGGCCAGCCTAGGTAAAAAAAAAACAATCCATTGATTCAGGATGTATCACACAAGTTACAGTAACACACATTAAGAATGAGTATTATGTTTTGTAATATTTTAAGTATTAAGTCATTAACAGATAAACTAAACTGAAATGAGTATCAATATAACGAATGGGGGAATACAAGTGCCCCCAGCAAACATGCAGATTGAAAATGTCGAGAATAAGCCTTTCTCTGTCAAAGTTATTTCCAAAACCTGTCTCCTTTCTTTCAAAGAAATTACTTTTGAGTAGTATTTCGTTATGAACAATGAATAAAAAATCGTTTCCGGTTAAAGTAGCCATCTGGCCATTTTGCCCGATCTGTTTTTGGCCACTTTTCCCTAAATGGCGCCATTACAAAAACTGTAGGCCTACCATTTAATCTACATGACTTAGCGTTTACAAACATCCATCATTTAAAAAGTTATTTCAAACTGATCAAACAACATATAAGCAAATAATTATAACACTAGATAATATTTAGCTATAATCAAGAACTTGTACCATTTGCCAAAAAATCAAAGAGGCGATTCTTGCATGGCGCACAGTGGATCAATCCTTAAGAAAATGCGAACATAGAGCCAAAAAATAATCATTAAAAAACTAATTTTTTGCAATGAAATATTTTAAAAGAATATCTACAAAATACGAATATATGTTTATTTTTTAAATTATACAATATTATATCGTATTTGTATAGCTCGGAATATACATCTTTCAGCTGAGGAATTTTTCTGCGAATTTTAGTGACTTTTTGCTGTGCTCAGAAATAAAACCTAAGAAACCTCTACTAATAACTCATTTAAAATATCATTATTAATTTCTTGAAACACATTTTAAACCACTACTGACTACATTTTGATTGAATTTTATGTCTCCTTCTACATTATGAACAACACATATAGAATTAACGGATTCATAATCTTCAAAATTACGTAACTTAAATTGTTTAAAGTTGTTTAAAATTTCAAACACATGCTGGTATTCCTGAAAGCCTATATTTTAATGTGGTATAGAGGATTTTTTGCGCAATCCTGCGCGTTTTCGAAATAAATGGACTTGAAGCGGCTATTACGTAATTTTCCGTTTAAAGAAAACATGTTAAATTGGCTGTACACAAAAATATTTTTTAAAGAAGATTATACTGTAAGAAATTTCTAGTATGAAATGGTGTAAAAAACTAATTTAACATTAAACTTCGAAATTAAATGTAATATACTCGTATCTAGAGTTGTATAAACTTTTACATGAAAAAACTGAAAAGCGCAAAGGGTCTCAGAGGGTTAAATGTACTCTAATAAATGGATACGGTGCTATGTCAGTGATAAAGTGCTATATTTTAAAGTAAAAGACCCAATGCTTCTAGAAATTTTCTGTTCCTTTGAACATTTTTTATTTTGTGTCTAATACTGGAAATCAAACCGTCAGATGTTATTAGCAAATGGAGCAATAAGTCTTCGTTAGATGCTCTTCGACTTATTTTTCTCTTATGAGACTCCCGGTACGTTCAAAACTCTTTATTTCGAGCTTCGCTAGCTTTTTCCGATAATTATCCAATTGGAACATCAAAATTTGTAATCATAACCTTTTCATGAGTTAGTAATTATGTACAGATCCTGGCATAAAAATACCAACCATACTTTGAAGCACATTGTTTAGCTGTTCCCAGTGCGGAATTGCCAAATTTTTCGGCATTAATTACTTCGTCACAGGCGATCACCATTATAATGGCAAAACGTTTAATAAGTTCTTTATCCAATCCAGTGATCTCAGCTGTCTTTTTAAACTCAGCATAGATGTCCTTGCAGTGTTTCCATCGTGTGTCAAACCACTTCCCCGTTTAACAAGATGTATTAGTAAACCTAATTCTTTTCTGAATTCGGGTTGAAATTTACTCTTTGATTCTTTTTAATTTGGCTTCTCCTGAAGTATCCTCTCTCAAACTTTGAGTTAGTCTTCTTTCGTGAGTTTCGGTTAAGTCTGAAAAAAATTTTCCTGATGTTGATTTCTGCACATTTTCAACTGCAAACGGTTTAAGCTCATTACCTACTTTAAAGGAACACTGAAGTGAAGAATACTTTTTATTACTAAAACGATCTAATTTTCGTTCAGATTTCAGCCAGCTATCTTTTGCATTTACACAAAACATAAGTAAACGCTCCTTTAAATTTTCTTCATCAATGTCTGAGGTAATTAGCCCACACTTTTCACTTACAAAACAAAGCATTGATTTTTCATAACTAAAATCATTATTTAAATTTTTCAGAAACAAAAACAAATGTCTGTTTATCATATTTCAAAACATTATAAGAAAAAAAGGCAAAATGAAATAATCTTGTTTCAAATAAAAAAGAAATATGCTAAAATTAATATTACTACAAGATAATAATAAAAAAAAAAACTCAAATTCAATAATAGCAAATATGCACTTTAATAAGTTCTGAAATGTTGCAGTAGAATGTTGCAGTTTTGTAGAACGATTTTAAAGAGTTATGTATATGTTACCAGTTAAAAATTAAACAAATGTTTAATTTAATTAAAATTCCACAAATGTCATTTGGATATAAGTAAAAACTGCATGCTTTGTTTTTCGAGTTTATTTTTGTTATTCATCATCTCCCTAAACTTCCTGCTTGCGACAAAAAAGCGCGAAATTGTTCATAAAAACCATACAGATACTTTCAGTATCATTTATTTTACTCATTTAAACCTAAATATAACAAAAAACATCATATATGTAGGCTTATACTATCGTGATAATCCCATGTTCGTCATCGCCTATACTTTGATCCACTGTGTGGAGGCGGCATTATACAGCGGAAAACTCAAATGGCCGCTTTGTTCACATGGGTTATTTTACTCGTCCTTCCCCTATTGAGGTGGAGTAATTTTTTGATTTATAATTTGCTGCTTAGCCCCTTAAGGGGCGGTGGGATATATATATCCCACCTAATTTTAAAAACATTTGCACCAGAAACTTTAAGCTAAATTTTATATTTTTAACTTTGAGGAGGGTAATGTTGAAAAACTGCAATTTCTTTGTTTTAAAATAAAATTTTTCGATTATTCTGGTGAGAATTTAATATTACAGGGACATTATTGCTTGGCCCTCGAAGGGTTAAATGGTTAACTATACTACATATTGGTGAAATTTTGTCTCGTTTGGAGCTCTAGTACTATCGCCAGAGATTTCCGACAACATTGTCTCGAGACATTGTTCATCATGTTATTGTTTTATTAAATTATATGAAAATTAATCCACGCTCGTAAATAACTAATTTGATTTTAATTTAATTTTATGTTCGCAATGTTTTTCATTATGCATCATGTCTCGTGACACTGTTTACTATGTTTATTGTTTTTAAATTATGTAAAATATTTTCTATCGTGAATGATTTTGAAAATGTCGCCGTTTGTGCGACGAAACGATCGTCAATCTTAATAAAGATATTTTATCACTTTTTATAGCATTATTTTACTTAATCTGTTTATAAGTGATTATTATACATGTTTTTAGAAACAGTATCATCAGTTAATCGAGGCTCCTTTAATTCCTCTTTCGAACTAGCAGTCTCAGAGACCGTTCACTGTAACTGGGCAACATTTTCTGTGACAATAGTTAAGAGTTATTTAGACGGCACAGTTACCCACTAACAACTATGAAGTACAGCGCGTTTCTTTGAATTCAAAATAGAAGTTACAGTGATAAACATAACGCAACAGTGCCCCTCGTAAAATATTCGCAGCCAAAATCTGATTAATACATATATTTACATACACTGACCTCCAAAAGTTAAGGAATAGTGACCGGATGCTTTCGATTGTACACGGCTTGTCGAATATCTATTAAAATTCTTTACGAATTAGCCTAGAACTTTAAGGATGTAAAGAACGTGTTTGACTTCTTATTTTTCCGTGAAGATTTTGTCGCGGGGCCAATTAGGGGGCCAACATTAAATTTAATAATAAAAAAATCCCTGCCGGCTCGGGCCTACAGGCGGAGGTAGATTTCGATGTTAAGTACTAAATTCTCCAACAAAACTTAAATCAAGATTAGAGATAAAACCCAGTTTCTTCACAAAGAGCGAGCTGAGGGAGCTAAACTTTTTGTGAAAATTGTAATATACACGAATACGCACACACATATATATGGAATAGGTTTTAAAAATGGCTACAAAAAATTCAGAGAACCTTACAGTGTTAAAATATGTTAATATTTCCATAGTAGGGTTTTTATCATGTTTTAATACGTTTCTTCAAACTTACATGGCGTTACATATTCACCTGCTGAGGTCCATTATATTTCCAATATGACGCAATTACATATTTTTTTAATTCGTCAAACTATTTATTTTGAGTTTTCATGCTGAAATCTTGCTCTAGGAAACTTATGACGTAATATTCAATTTGTTTTCAATTTGTCAAACTATTTAATTTTACACGTGAAAATTTTGCAAAAGAAAAGTAATTGTTGTGGTGAGAATTTTATTATTTGTTTTTTTTTAATTGTTGGTAACTGCTATAACGAAAAACTTTTATTTTTTTCCTGCCATTGTTGTGTAAGAGCTGGTTTTATCAGAATCATGTTAAGACAGTATTCAAAATTTTGAACCCTCCCCATTTCCACCCTCTTGGGGCGATTTCGCCCATTTTCAATCCCCGCCGAGATATTAGCCATCTCAAAGTTGTTGGCGAGTTTGAAGATGATTCGTGCATAATTGCGACTTTTATCGTGCGGACAAAGTTTAGTACATACATACATACATACATATATATATATATATATATATATATATATATATAAACTTTTTAGGTGGGGGTGGTTTTGGGTTCCTGGGGTCCTATAATGAAAAGTTATGAAGGAATTTTTCAAAAGTCGCACCATGGTAACGACTGCAATAGGTAGTATTTCTTACGAAATCTACCTAATATTGTTTGTGACCATCCACGTAACAGAAAATGTTCAAAATGGTCTGTCACTGTAGCAAATGACTATGTGGGCCCTGTTTAACAATCGTGTGCGTTTGTGTAAACATAGCACACATACAGGGTTGTAATTTACAAAAACTTTCCCGATATGTGTACCCCTAGCGACCTAACCGCTCAACCAATCGAAAGAAAATTTCAGATTTAGTTATTTGAACGTATGCACTCGAGATCTTGATTATTTAAAACAATAGATCTCTCACGGTTACGATTAAAGTAAAAAAAGTTCAAAATTTCGAATGGCAACACCCTTTTTTTCCTGCGCAAAGTCATCAGCGCATTGTAAAACCATAAATGGCATTGGAACGACACACGCATGACTAAAATTGCCGGTGTAATATGGTGGCTCTCAATCCTAATCTTTTCCTACACTATATGACCAAAAGTGGCCTGTCACTTGGGATTTTAGACGTTTTGTTAAATATCTAGAAAAATACATGAGGAATTAATCTGAAACTGCAGGTGTGTAAACAGTATAGTATAGGCCATATATTTTCGCGAAGATTTTTTCCCAAAACCCCATAGGGGACTGTCAAGAAATTGAAAAAGAACGAATATCTTTTGGATAACCCTCTAAAAACTAATGTAGAAAAACGTGTAAACTCGAGATTATTAATAAGTGGTTTATTGTAATATACTGTGTTCATTTTTATGAGACAGCATGTATACTCCTAGAGAAATTAAGGTTTTTATAAAAACAATTCCAAATTTCGCCAAGTTTTTTGCTTATAATTTTCAGAGTTCTTAATATAAAAAAAAGTTCTTTTCCGAAAATATGACAAACAACATAGTACACAATACTCTGCAATCAGAGTTAAAAAATAATAAAAATCGGATGAAAAATGAGCAGGTTTAGTAACAAATGTTTCACTGCGCATGCGCGAATGCAATCAAAATATAATGTGCATAATGTATTAGCTAAGTATATAGAGCAACTTTTGTGAAAGTCTCAAAATCATAGCTTGAAAATTCTGAAAATTATCGTCGATAGAATAAGCTCGAAGTCCGTTGATTCCCAAAAAGAAGCAAAAAGGTGAGGGGTTGTATCAAATATCTGTTGATTAGTGCCAAGATAGCGTACACAATATTGCACGAACGTATATTTGGATACAACTCCTTTAAGCAAGTTATACGTGTTTACGTCATCAAGTGATTTTTATTTCGACTTTTTATTTGTATATTTATTAATGTTATACTAATTTATTTATTCTTTCGTTATTTAAAATAAAAATTATGTCAATTTGTATAATTTGGCGAGTGTTTTGGCTATTTATGTAATTTGGCGAAATTGGTCGACGGAATAACTAAGCAGTACCGTATTTTTTAATTATTTTCTAAAGGAAATATAAAAAAATAATTAATAATTATAGAACAAAATAATTTATATAATTTATAAAAAGAAATAAAAGGAAATAAACATTTATTATCAAATAAACAGCAATAGCCGGGTTACCATGTCAACTTTTTCTGATATGTGAAAAAAAAAATATCTGTTTGATTAAAATTTGAGTTGCCATCATTAGAAAAATGTATATAAAATTAGAAAAAAAATTAATATTTCGGAAACTAATTCCAATTTAAAAATTCTAATACCAGTTTTGAGATCTGCGGATCAATGCTGATTTTTGGTGTTAATTTCATCGCAAAGTATTCCATACTTTAGGAGAAATCGCTTGAAACATAATCAGTTGTTTAATCAGTTGATTCATATATCCGTTTCATAAATTCGTTTCATATATCCGTTTCATAAATTCGTTTCATTAGGATTTTATATATACAGGGTAGATTTACCTGGATTCAATTAAATATAATTAATATAACCCCTTAAGTTAATATTAGTTTTTGTTGCATTAAAATATCTCAATTTGTTGATTTTCTGTAGGCAAGTAATCACTATTGGTTTTCAATGGAAGTCTATGAGAATTTGGAGAAATATTAGAGATATCGCCAAGTTGGCGTCCCTTTTGGCGACTAACTTTGGTCGCCAAATTTGGCGATAAAGTAGGTATTTGGCGACAGAACTGTGTCCCCCCCTACGGTAACACCCCTTATAGGTATGAAGACGCATTAACTGCTGTTCTGGAATCGCATAAAGGTGCGCTAAAAATTCAAAAATCACTGTACGAATTCCGAATAAACTTTTTTGAAAAGAGTACAAAATTTTCTAAGAAAGAAACCGTATTCTTTTCACTAATGTTTAAAAATCGCCTCGAAACTTAAAAAAGCACTAAAAATCGCATAAAAAATTAAATTAAAAAAATCTAATCAAAAAAATCGAAAATCGGGCTTCGAGTTGCAAAACTTCATATAGACGTACCTTTTCCCCAAATTTTGTAGCTCTACGTGCAGCGGTCTCTTCAGAACATTGTCGACACACTCACTCACACACAAACTTCTTACCTTATTATTATTGTTAAAAAATATGCCAATTTGTATAATTTTGCGAGTAGTTTGGCGATTTATATAATTTGTCGAAGTGGATCGATGGGATAATCAAGTAGTACCCGTAATTCAATAATATAGTATTACTATCTATTAAAAATGTTTAACTATACGTTTAAATTTTATTTTGTAATTGCAATGCATTTTATAAATAGTTTACACATGTTTTATTTTCATATTTTATATTATGCATATCCATGATGGGTAAGTATTACAGTGACTTCCAACTATTAGTTTACTTATTGTTGGAAAACATTAAAAGATTAAGTGTGGGATAGGGATTGCATGCAGAATACCCGGAATTAAATGAACGTCGAATCTTAACAAAATTTTCAGTTCTTGTTTCAGGAAAATTTTTGCAGTGATTTTTGTCTGATTTCGATAAAGTGGAAGGAAATAATGCCTCTTATTAAATCATTGTCAATGCGTCTGTCTGTTTGGTATTATGTAAATATTCAGAGAAAAATATGTTGAAAATTTCTATATTTTCCTTGCATAAAGATAAATATGATGAGGCAATGAAATAATGACGTTTTGGATTTAAGTGGCGTTTAAAATACCCGAGAAGATATTTTTTTTAGCAAATGTCAAAAATATTCATAATTTTTGGAAATCCACACTGTAAAAAAAGCTGTATATTGTCAATACAATTTTCATAATTTTACAGGATTACCTTTTCGATGAGAGTCATTTTGTGGATGTGTCAAAAAGTATGAAAAAAATGGTTTTCAGAATATCCTCAATATCTAATAGTATTAAAAGTGTAGCTAGATTTTATTTTCAATAAAGTTGTAAGATGTTTATCTATTTTTACATTGCTAAAAAAATATACGTATTTTGCGAATACAATTTCCGTATTTTTACGTATTTCTTTTATGGTGTAAAAATAAAATATACAGTTTTTTTAGGGTTTCGTTCATCTGACGAAACCCTATTCGTCTCGCTCCTCTGTCTGTCTGTCTGTCCGTCACAGAGCCCGTTCTCAGAAACTATATATATTGGAGACTTGAAATTTTGCATACTTATAGCTGAACACCTCACATCAAACAAAAAATCTTAAAATTTTGAAAAAGTCTTAGATTTACCCCTTCTGGGCTCTAATTTGTGTATTTTAATCTTTTTGTTCTAACTGAGCCCCTAATTAAGTTGAAGACTTGAAATTTTGCATACTTATAACTGAACACCTCACATCAAACGATAAGTCATAAAATTTTGAAAAGTCTTATATTAACCCGTCTTGGCTCTAACTTGTGTATTTTAAGCTTTTTTTTCTAACAGAGTCCCTAATTAAGTTGAAGACTTGAAATTTTGCATACTTATAGCTGAACACCTCACATCAAACGACAAATCATAAATTTTTTAAAAAGCCAAATATTTTACCCGTCTGGACTCTAACTTGTGTATTTTAAGCTTTTTTTTTTTTTTTTTCTAACTGAGCCCCTATTTAAGTTGAAGACTGGACATTTTGCATACTTATAGCATAACACTTGCGATCACTCGAAAAATCATAAAATTTTCAAAAGTCTTATATTATTTACCTTTCCGGGCTGTAACTTGTGTATTTTAAGCAATTTTTCTAACCTCCCCCCATTGCACCTGGAGGGTACTTTTCTAACTTTTGCCGACACCCCTTTGACCACTCTTTGATATTATGCACATAGCCTTACATCTTTCAGTTCCATTTTTTACGGCCAGGGGGCACCTATCTATCCCGGGTGCTATGGGCCCGATCCCCTCGACTTATATATCTACGGATAGGTTGTAAAACGGTGTTTCGTTTGGATAGAGGTTTGTGTAGAATAGAGTGCGTCCCCTGGTTGCAAAATGTGAAACTATCATATTTTGCAAAATAATAAAGTATTTTGAAAGGAATATTAAACGAAACCCCCTGTGCGATCTGTGATCACACTTACCCAGTTTACCATTTATATATCAACTATCAGACATTATTCTGTATTTTAAAACAACTTTACTATAAAACTTTTCTATATCTGTAAGACATATAGGTCAGCTTTTATAAATTAATAGATGTAACATTTAAAAGACATATCCACGAGTTCACATTATAATATAAAGTGTACGACAAGAACATTTTCACTCCTAGCGGCGCATCATCAGTTGTACTTTCTAATGCCTTCGCTTCTGTATTTATCCTGTTTAAGGTCAGTAGATTCCCTAGTTTTTCATTTATCCTTTTCTCTTTCTCCCTCTTTCAGCCTTTTCTGTAGAAAATGCTATTTAGAGACAGTAAAGTTGTTTTAAAATGTGTAATAATGTCTGATAGTTTTTACATAAATTGCAAAAACAGACATTACAAATTAAAAATGTGGATATCCACTTTTTATGTTAAAATATACAGGCTTAATGAGATAGACAATTTAGCAAGTCTCTAAGCAATGCTGCGAGTCATGCATAATTCTCTAATCCCTATTTGATACATTCACGAAATTACTTTTATCGGATCCCCCCCCCCCCCTTCCCGTAAAATACGGAAATTGTACTGGCAAATGACGGAAATTGCTTATATAGTGTATCAGAGATATTTTTCAACTAAAATAAATATATAAAAGTCCTTAACAAATCTTTAAACTTTTTCCTTTAGAATTTATATTGCTGTCATATAAGACAGAAAATCGAAGTGATTTCTTGTTTTCATTATTCGTGAAAAATTCTAAAAACCTTAAGGATGGGGAGGGGTAGCGGCTTGCAGTATAACCGGAATTAAATGAGCACGAATTTTAATAAACTACAGTTGTTGTTGAAGGAAAATTGAAGTAATAATTTGTGTATGTAATTAACGATAAATAACGAGGAAAATTATCTACTAATAAATCAGTATCAATGCGTCTGTCAGCATATCCTTATTATGCAACACAGCGAGAAAACAAGCTGTAAATATTTTTCCTTGCATAAAGCTCATAAATATGATTTAGCAATAACGATAATGGTGTTAAGTTTTGTTTAAAATGTGATAAGATTTTTTTTCAGTAAACATAAAAAATATTCATAATTTCTGTAAATCTGGAAGTTTACAAACCTTTACAATATTACATAAATTCCATATGTGTTAAAAATAATTTTCTTCCGACAGATTATTTTTATGTTTCTTATATTTATCTTCTAGAGCTTTTATTAAAATTCATAATTTCGGGATACCATCGTTAATAACGGCAATGCTAATATTTAAAATGGAATAATTTTATCATTAAATTAATATTCTGATTACCTTCTTTTATGGATATTCAAATAAAAAGTAACACCATTATTATATTTTAAACAAGATTCATTCAATAAATAATAAGAAAAAAATATATAATAAAAAGCAATTTAACAAATTACAACGACCATTTGGAAAATGATTTTTTTAAAGACTAAAATTTAAGACATAAAAAATCGCACGGAGCTGATCATACATTACGTACGCCATGAATTAAACATTAAAGTGTTATTACACGTAAAAATTGCTAGCGACAAAAATCGCCTGCGACCCGTCAGATTTCCTGAAACTTACGTATTATCCAAGCATTTCATTGGCTTTTCCATCGTAGAAATCTGACGACCCATTTTAAATGAAATTTCATTCTTAAGCTTCTAAACATCCCACAATGTTACTTTTTACACTGTCGTACAGAGAAAAAAAATGTACTTTTAAATGCAATTTGTTAGAAAGCTGTATCTCAATTTGTTTCTGAGTTATTAATTTTTTTTTGTAGTTTTTATTACTTTTTTTGTCATAGTGGCAACAGAAGTATCCATCTCTGTTGAAAGTGAAGGGAAATACAGGTTACCGTATAGACCAATGAGAAAAGGAATAAAATGCGGATTAAACCAATAAAAAGCTTCAGATATGCTTTTGATTTCCTACCCTGACGAGGACAATAACCATTTTTCCAAATGGTTAAAAAAATAAATAAGACAAATTTCGTAAAACATTTTATAAAGCTTTATTCGTGATATTTTTTGAAGAGAAATGCATAGTATCCACGATTTATTACCATATCGTCGCCTCAGAGCAACAGTAGGACATCTAGTAATAATGAAAAATGTGATGTCTGACTTACTGCTATGAGGAAGTGTGTCTACATCTAGTGGAAAAACTTCTGACACGCAAAGTTATATTTAATACTAATACTATATCTCAGGTGTGTTTTTAAAAATTCCCTACCGTTCCACTAGATGCAGAAGAAGTACCTAAGATTACACACGGCCTGGGAGCATAAATGGGGCATTCTCACAATCTTTTGACTTTCATGTCGCTGAATAATAATTTTTTATTTTAATACACTTTTTTGTGTTTTTTTTATTTCATATACTGGGGGACATCCCATTGCATGATTGTACAACAATATTAACGAGATAAATAAGTTTTGGACGATGTTGGGGGACACACCTGGAAAACTCCTATACCGTCCCGTGTCCCTGATGCTGATTTTTAAGTTTGGAGCTGTCTGAATAAAATTGTTTCAATAAAAATAATTCGATGTAATTTTTTTCTGAAACTGGAACTATTGTTTTATATAAAGATGTAGCTAAAAATTAACCTGCACTCATTTTTAGGGTTGTTATTATTTTTTAAACTCTGTCCCTGGGTTTTAGATTCCTTACTATCCCTCTTCTAAAATTATACAGAAAATCATTTCAGATGCAGCCATAGAATTTTTTTTCAAGTTTTTTCTCATGCAGAAGTATGCTAGAGAAATAATGTCTAAAATTCTTTGGCAGGAAATTTACTGTAGATTTTAAATCAGCATTTAAATATCAATTCCAAGCATCGTGGCTTTATTGGTAGTCTCGCCGTCTCCAAGGTTTATTCCTGCACTTTTTTTGATAAACCAAAAAAAAAAAAAATTAATTTAATCCAATGTTAACAACTGTTTCTAAAAATCAATGAACATTGTGGCTATCACTTAGTCTTAACATGATTTTCATAAAAATAGGTGGTAATTTTCCTTACCGTTCCATCCTTATCGTCCCTTTTTTTTACCATTTCGTCCCTTTTTTCCAATTCAATCCCCCTTTTTTTTTTACCTACCGTCCCTTCTTTAACACCCCTTTAAGACAATTTTATACAAAATTTCTGTATTAAAAGTACTACATTGTTATTATTTCTTATTTGAATATCCTGTGGGTACTATGCAAATTCATTATAAGTAAAAATTTAGAAGAAAATAAAAAGTTATAGGGTTAAAATGGTAAACTCGCAAGTTTAACTTAAACCTCAGTTAAATAAAAAAAAATTTCGCTGCTGACCATTTTTTCTTTATTTTGAATCATTAAGGCATTCGTCTATCAGATTAAACTGTTATTTTAGCAAGTTTAATTTTGTCACATTTTTTTCCCAAAAGTCAAAAGATTGTGAGAATGCCCCAAATGCCGCTCTCATATATATTATAGAATCATATCATTTTTTTGTTAACCAGTATATCTTTGTGTTGTGTCTGTTGTGCTTGTACATTAATAAATCCAGAAAACTAGAATATTAACTTCAAATCATTACCAGCACATATTTAGATTACTTGAATTACCGTTAAACACGAGATCAAAGTTCTTCTTTACTCGAATATTTTACCACGCCCACTTCGATACTTCAATCTACGATATAAATTTTACTTGGATTATTTTCAGCCCTACTGTTACACTGGAGCAACGATATATTGACTTACTTTGACAGGCTGGTTGAAAGTTTCTAAATCTATAGAATCAGTTTTCAGCCATATAATAAATTTTTGCATAAACTTCGTGTACAAGCATCTGACAATTTATTGTGCTAGAACTGGTACAGTAAAACCCTGTCTAGAAGTTTCTAGAAATATCTAGGATAGAACTGTCTGTGTCTCACCAAGAATTGTTGGAAAGTTCTTATTGGTAGTACGTTATTTCCACTTATTTATGAAATATTCTTAATCCCTTATCTGTGGATCATATTTCAGAATAACGTATCAACAAATGGGGGAAAAAAACTTTTTAATTTTGTGCATTATAACAATAAAAACGTTGAAACAGGTTATTTTGATTAACAAAATTAAATTAAATTAAATAACTACTATATTTAACATTTTCATTATATGGGAAAAAAGTAATGGATTTTAGATATATTTTATTCAGAATTTTTTAATTATAGAAAAATAAATGACATAATAATTTTGAAACAATCTATATTAAAAATAGTAAATTAAATTACATTAGACATTTGCAAAAGAAAAACGAACTCAGGGAATAGAACCTCCGATTTTTCTCCTGCACGAGGTCAGTTTGGGCATTCGAAATATGGCATGTTTGAATTGGCCGAACTGCAGTGATGTAGTCGTAAAATAACCACAGGATATACGTTATAGGCAGAGAATATATACTAGAGAGTATGCATTATAGCTTTACGTGTGAAACAGAGGACACATACGGAGATTTCTAGAAGGCAGACGATGTATATCACCAACATCCTCCACTACATCCCCTGCCGAACTGTATTCCAGCAACACAGGCAAGATGTTAAAATAGAGATCTGTTACTGGAGACAAACTTTATTAAAATGAACTGGAAAGTGGAAAAAAACGTGGACCTGTATAAATTTTATAATAATGATAAAAAAGTCTTGTGAAACACGGACTTTTAAACCCATGTACAATGGCGCAAAAGACGAGGAAGGGAAAGAAGGAAAGGGGGGGAATCCCGAATATTTTGTCTCAAATTATCGCAAAGAGATGCGAGGGACAAAATTTAGTAGAGAATTGCGTTTACTTTTTAAATAGGGATCGTCTACATATTAAAAATTGCATACACTTTGATTTTTCTAATGGCAACACCCACTTTTGATATAGTAGAGTTCGTTAGATCGAGGCAGTCGGTAAAAAGCATAGTTTATATACTATATTTTTTATATGGAGGTTAAGGTTGAACGAACTCTCACCTAAAAAAAATCACTTTTATTTATATCTTCCCAAAACTTGATCCAATTGAATTTTATTATTATTTTATTTTTTTTACTTATTTATTTATTTATTTATTTATTTATTATTTAATGAAATATAGTGAATAGACAACCCAAACATATTCCAGGCATTTTTTCGATTCAAAATGTATTTTAACCATGAAAATTATTAATAATTTCATATTCAAAGAATTATGAAAATATAATCCATATTTCTCTTTACAATCCGACTCGCGCAAGACTCTAATATTAAAGTAATTAATTGCGTAGATCGCTCATTTGCCCTCCTGAGATGGTAATAAAAAAATCTTTTTTGATTAGATGATTTCATTGTTTTAATATAATTTGTTTGGTCTATCAACCAGGAAGCGTGTAAAGGTTATCTAGAAATAAAAGAAATTCTAATATTGAGATGAAGAAATGTATATAACATGTGAATCTAAATAGTTTTAAGCACTTGAGGTAAACATTACGAATAGATTTTTCAAAAATAAAAATTTTAAATGAGTTTTCTGAAAATTATGATTTTTGTGAATAATCAGTTATAGAAAACGCACTTCAAAAACTAATGCTATATACTTATGAAACCGACCTGCCTATAATTTATGTGATTTTGTGGGTATAATGCGGGTGGTGTTTAAATAACAGAAATTTTCCTGAAATTTTAGAGAAAACGTATGAAGAAATCATCAAATTGATAATTTGAAGGGTATATCTGTGGAAAATTTTATTTAATGGCTTAAATTGTAGTTCATCATGTTCTTGATGACTCAAATTGTATCTCTCTATTCTAAAACTAGTATGTTGTGGCCATCACAAAACTTTCTTCTATCTCATACATGTCAATACTTCAAAATTCACTAATAAAATGGCAATCTGTGTTCATCATGAGAATTCTAAAAACATGAAATTCCGTGCATTAGTTCACGAGGTATGACTGTCACTGAAATCGTGTAAATCCAGCAAAATGCAGCATAGCAGACTATACCTATAGACCACCTATTGGGTTATTTACACCAGAACCTAATTATCACCAACTTATGTCAACGTCTAACTGAATATGGAGTTTGAGGAAAATTCGTGCATTAGTTCTTGAGATAGAGGTATTGCGCAAATCATGACAAATGCAGCATAGAAGCGCCACCTGTTGAGCGATTTGCAACAACACATAATCAGCAGCAATATTAATCAAATTATACTTAAATCTGAAGTTTGATGAAAATTCGTGCATTAGTTCTTGAGATAGAGCTATTGAGGAAATACTTCAACATGCAGCACAGCAGCGCCACCTATTGGGCGATTTACACCAACACCTAGTCAGCATCATTTCATATGAAGGACTAACTAAATCCGAAATTTGATGAAAATGTGTGCATTAGTTCTTGAGATAGAGCTACTGCGAAAATAGTGTAAATCCTCAAAATGCAGCATAGCAACGCCACCTGTTGGGCGATTCACACCAAAACGTAAACGTCATCCATTCATGTCAAGGACTAACGGAATCTGAAGTTTTATAAAAATCCGTGCATTAGTTCTTCAGATAGAGCTTTTGCGGAAATCCTGCAAAATGTTACATAGCAGCGCCACTTGCTGGGCGATTTACATCAAAAACTAATCAGCACCAATCTATATCGGAGACTACCTGAATATAAATTTTTATTAAATTCCGTGCATTAGTTCTTGAGATAGAGCTACTGCGAAAATAGTGTAAATCCTCAAAATGCAGCATAGCAACGCCACCTGTTGGGCGATTCACACCAAAACGTAAACGTCATCCATTCATGTCAAGGACTAACGGAATCTGAAGTTTTATAAAAATCCGTGCATTAGTTCTTCAGATAGAGCTTTTGCGGAAATCCTGCAAAATGTTACATAGCAGCACCACTTGCTGGGCGATTTACATCAAAAACTAATCAGCACCAATCTATATCGGGGACTACCTGAATATAAATTTTTATTAAATTCCGTGCATTAGTTCTTGAGATAGAGCGCCCACAAAATTTGTGTCACATACATACAGACAGACTCACAGACAGACATTTTGTAAAAACATGTTTTTTGGAATCTCTGACCCATAAAACGTGTAAATCCGTCGAAAATTGGAATTCGAAAATTTTCATGAAACTAATACTTTTTTCTTGTAAAGATAGAAGAAAGTAAAAAAGTAACTTACACCGTCACCGCCGCCGCCGGTTTTGAATTTTTTGTGACCGGAGGTCTTTCTCCATTAATATTAAAAAAAATACTGCATACAAAAATATGAAAATAGGCGGTATCATAGAGAAATGTTTGATAAACACGCTGATGCAGACAGTTTTCAAATCGAATAATTATTTTAAGAGATATTTAATGCTAAAGTTGGACAAAATCGTTCCATTAAAAAAGTTTTATAGTAGCAAAAACTATACATGGGAATTAATTCATTTTTAGATCATTTTATTCGTTAGAATTTCCCGGTGTGCAGACTGCATTCACTTTTTTAATTTGACTCATTTTTTGAGATTTTATTTCTATTTTAAATTCAAATTTTCAGCATTTCGAGATATATTTTTTTCTTATTTTAGGAAATGGTATTAATTTAAACTGTCGCCAACTGTATAAACAGCGCAAATAATAATGTTTGCTTCAATTTAAAAATTTATTTACACGTGACTATTATTAACAGAAAAAAAACTTTCAAATTAGAATTAAATAATTACGTGTGAAAAGCAGGAACTTATTGAAAATTACTTCATAAAAACTATATTTACACGTGAATTTTATAAGGATATTGTAAAATAATAAATTCATTAACATGCGTTAGAAGTCTTAAATAGGAGAAATTATGTCACATTTACGTCACATTACACTTATTACGTAAAATGAACAAAAAGTAATATTGCAAAATAGTTTAAATTTAAAAATTGCGCGAGACATTAATTTGATATTTTGAGATTATATTAATAAGATTAATATTAATTTTATTGAACGCGTTGTTTAGACTGCTCTCGAGCGATTATTTAGTATTCTCTCTATTCTAAAAAAAAGTAACTACCGCTGTCACCGCCGCCGCCGCCGCCGCCGGTTTTGAATTTTTTGTGACCGGAGGTCTTTCTTCGTTAATATTAAAAAAACTGTTGCATACAAAAATATGAAAATCGGTAGTATTATAGAAAAATGTATGATAAACACGCTGATGCAGACAGTTTTCAAATCGAAGAATTATTTTAAGAGATATTTAATGCCAAAGTTGGACAAAATCGTTCCATTAAAAAAGTTTTATAGGAGCAAAAACTGTACATAGGAATTTAATCATTTTTAGATCATTTTATGCGTCAGAATTTCCCGGTGTGCAGATTGCAGTTAGTTTTTTAATTTGAATAATTTTTCGAGGTTTTATTTCTATTTTAAATTCAAATTTTCAGCATTTCGTGAGATATTTTTTACAAATTTTAGAAAATTGTATTAATTTAAACTGTTGCCAACTGTATAAAAAGCGCAACCAATAATGTTTGCTTCAAATTAAAAATTTATTTTACACGTGACTATTATAAACAAAAAATATAAAAAGCAGGAACTCATTGAAAATTACGTCATAAAAACTATAGTTACACGTGAATTTTAAATGAGAAAGAATATTGTAAAATAATAAATTCAATAACATGCGTTAGAAGTCCTAAATAGGAGAATTTACGTCATATTACACTTATTACGTAAAATGAACAAAAAATAATATTGCAAAACAGTTTTAATTTAAAAATTGCGCGAGACATTTACTTGACATTTTAAGATGATCATAATATTTCATTTCTAACAAAAGTATTTTGACGTGAATATTAAAAAGGGAAAGAAAAGTTTGGTGAAAATTACGTCAGATTATAATTGTCAGATTCAAATTATAACTCAATCTTCCGAAATCTTTTTAAAGGCGGTCAAATTAGCGTGCTGTTAGAGTCTGCGGTGTCTGAACGGGGGTTGACGAGCGTAGCTCGTAGGGGGCAGAGCCCCCTAGTGTAATAAAAATAAAAAAGATTACAAGCTGAAGATGAAGTGTCATCAACAAAAAATATGATTTGAAAGAGAAAACTCTGTGAAGCAGAAAATAAAGAAAGTGCTTAAATGGTTTAGTTAAGATTCGTTAACCTTCTGTGTTGTTTTTGTCAAAAGAAGACATTGGTATTTGTAAAATATATTTGCATTTTGATGCAGATTTGCTTATTATATTAGCTTATTTTGAAATGTTTAACTGATTTTATTTAATCAAAGACGAAAACCGTCATTGTATCTCTTAACAGCAGCTGATTTTAACTCCAATCGAAGAAAAATGAATAGAAACCCATTTATAGGGAGATCGCCACTGTTTTTTAAATTATATAATTCAATCTTTCAAAATCTTTTTAAAGCCAATCAAATTAGCGTGTTTTTAGAGACTGCGGTGTCTGAACGGGGGTTAGCGAGCGTAGCTCGTAGGGAGTCGAGCCCCCTAGCTTAATTAAAAAAATTAGTTA
This sequence comes from Maratus speciosus, assembly GCA_963932465.1. Lineage (NCBI taxonomy): Eukaryota > Metazoa > Arthropoda > Arachnida > Araneae > Salticidae > Maratus > Maratus speciosus. The sequence continues at coordinate 97,876,079 of OZ010790.1, read as the reverse complement.
AACATTTGAAAATAAGCTAATGTAAAATGAATTAAGTAAACAGTGTCATTGTCTCCCGGTATTTTTTAACAGCGCTATGAAATAGTTCTTTTAAATAATTCATTTTAAATGTATCGTTTTAAATCTGACGTTATTTTCACCAAAGTCTTATTCTCTTATTAATATTCGCGTGAAAATACTTTTGTTGTTAGAAGGAAATATTATTTGCGCTGTCTTAGAATTCACGATAAAAGTTGAAAAGATTATCTCAAAATATGAAATAAATGTCTCGTGCAAATGCATTTTTAAATTTAAACTGTTTTCCCATATTTTTTGGCCATTTTAAATATGACGTAATTTCTTCCTTTTACGAGTTTTAACGCATAATAATGATTTTTTTATTTTAACATTTTCTTTCTCTTTTAAAATTTAAGAGTAAATATAGGTCTTATATCGTAATTTTCAATATTTTCCGGCTTTCAACATGTAATCATTTAATTCTAATTAAAAAAATAAATTTTAAAAAAATCTGTTTATAATAGCCACGTGTAAATGAATTTTTAATTTGAAGGAAATATTATTATTTGCGCTGTTTTAAAAATTGGCAACAATTTAAAATAATATCCTTTTCTAAAATATCTCTCTATTCTTTAAAAAAAAAAAAAAAAAAAAAAAAAAAAAGTAACTAACGCTGTCACCGACGCCGCCGGTTTTGAATTTTTTGTGACCGGAGGTCTTTCTTCGTTAATATTAAGCAAAATATTGCATACAAAAATATGAAAGTCGATGGTATTATAGAGAAATGTTTGATAAACAGGCTGATGCAGGCAGTTTTCAAATCGAAGAATTATTTTAAGAGATATTTAATGCTAAAGTTGGACAAAATTGTTCCATTAAAAAAGTTTTATAGGAGCAAAAACTATACATGGGAATTTAATCATTTTTAGATCATTTTATGCGTTAGAATTTCCCGGTGTGCAAACAGCATTTATTTTTTTAATTTGACTCATTTTATGAGGTTTTATTTCTTTTTAAATTCAAATTTTCAACATTTCGAGAGATATTTTTTACAAAATCGTATTAATTTAAACTGTTGCCAACTGTATAAACAGCGCAATCAATAATGTTTGCTTCAAATTAAATAGAATATATAACAGAAAATATAAAAAGCAGGAACTCATTGAAAATTACGTCATGAAAACTATATTTACATGTGAATTTTAAAAGAGAAAGAATATGCAAAATAATAAATTCATTAACATGCGTTAGAAGTCTTAAATAGGAGAAATTACGTCACATTTACGTCACATTACACTTATTACGTAAAATCTCTCTATTCTAAAAAAAAGTAACTACCGCTTTCACCGCCGCCGGTTTTGAATTTTTTGTGACCGGAGGTCTTTCTTCGCTAATATTAAAAAATATATATTGCTACAAAAATATGAAAATTGGTGGTATAATAGAGAAATGTTTGATAAACACGCTGATGCAGACAGTTTTCAAATCGAAGAATTATTTTAAGAGATGTTTAATGCTATGGACAAAATCGTTCCATTAAAAAGGTTTTATAGGAGCAAAAACTATACATGGGAATTTAATGATTTTTAGATCATTTTATCCGTTTGAAGTTCCCGGTGTGCAGACTGTATTTATTTTTTTAATTTGACTTATTTTTTGAGGTTTTATTTCTATTTTAAATTCAAATTTTCAGCATTTCGAGAGATATTTTTTACATATTTTAGACAATGGTATTAATTTAAACTGTTGCTAACTGTATAAAACAGCGCAAACAATAATGCTTGCTTCAAATTAAAAATTTATTTACACGTAACTATTATAAACAGAAAAAACCTTTTCAATTAGAATTAAATAATTACGTATAAAAAGCAAGAACTTATTAAAAATTACGCCATAAAAACTGTATTTACACGTGAATTTTAAAAGAGAAAGGATATTGTAAGATAATAAATTCATTAACATGCGTAAGAATCTTAAATAGAAGAAATTACGTCACATTTATGTCACATTACAGTTATTACATAAAATGAACAAAAAATAATATTGCAAAACAGTTTAAATTTAGAAATTGCGCGAGACATTTAATTTATTTATTTATTGAACAACAAACATATATATGACGTGTGTGCTTGTCATGAGAGCCCGCTTATAAGTCAGAGACAGGATAGCACCAGGGATTATTACAACACAAGAGAAATACATCCTGGGAGTTCCACACAAAGAGTGTGTGCAATGGAACCAGCGGAATTCGAACCCACAATCTCCTACGCTCGCAAGTGATTAGCAACGTGGTGCTTTGACCACTCGGCCACGGAGACTCCGTGATTTATTTGATATTTTGAGATGATCTTTTCAACTATTTTGCTTAGGACAGCGCAAATAATATTTCCTTTCTAACAAAAGTATTTTCACATGAATATTAGAAACAGAAAGAATAGTTTGGTCAAAATTACGTCAGATTAAAAACGATACATTTTAAATGTCTTATTTAAAAGAACTTTCTTTTCGCTTTGTTAAAAAATACCGGAAGACAAATACTCTGTTTACTTAATTCCTTTTATATTAGCTTATTTTGAAATGTTTAACTGGTTTTATTTAATCAAAGACGAAAACAGCCATTGTATCTTTTAACAGCAGCTGATTTGGCCTTAAAATTCCCCACTCAAAGGGAAATGAATAGAGAGATATAGGGAGATCGCCACTGTTTTTTAAATTATAATTCAATTTTTCGAAATATTTTTAAAGCGATCAAATTAGCGTGCTTTTAGAGTCTGATGTATCTGAACGCGGGGTGGCGAGCGTAGCTCGCAGGGGGCGGAGCCCCCTAGTATTTAGAAAAAGAAAATTCTAAACTATCAGTATTTTTGTCGTGAGGAAATTTCCAGCAAGCATCAAATATTGCATTATATTTTTTCTTTAAATGTTTTTAATTTAAAAAAAATTGCATCAAAATAGTTTATTTAAGGGCAGTTGAAAGAAAGTCAAATTCGTGAAAAAGTCGGTTTTTTTTAATATTTTGAATCCTTTATTTTCGTACTTTCGAATGGTATATTACTTTTATTTCTACAACAACAAGAAGTTAAAAAATTTTAAGTAATTAAGTTTGTCTACATCAGACATAAACATTACATACGTAAACTTTAAACTCAATTTTCTCAAAATGTTTCGTTTTGAATTTCGATGTACCTTTTTATAGAAATTACTACATATAATTGTTTGCAATCTTACCCGAATATATCACACATATCCTAGATCAATCGGAAGTGAACTTTTGTTACAAAATTTTGAGCAAAACTTTTATAAAAAAAAAGTTTTTCTTTGGAAAAATGCAAGTCTATCTTATTTATCATTTTGTAAATCATTAAGTGTTATTTATTGTTTTATATATTTATCTTATGTTTTTGCGTGGGCACGAATGACGTCAGATAATCTTTCTGCCGAAAATGTAAACGAGTAATAATGTTCAGTATATGTATTAAAGTTTCGATTATGTAACTTGCTTTCCGTAATCTTTGAATCAGATTTATTTGTCGCTTGTTACTAAAACTGCATAGCATCACTTTCCAAATTTTCAGTAACTCAAGGGACATTGAATCATCACAAATATTCTCGTTGCTTTTCGTTTGGCTAATACTCTATAAAACTACTCGGAAACGTTTCAGAAAATAAGTCGCAGCAAAGGAAACTTTCTTTTTTTTAATGGTTCTTTAAATCGCGAAAGCATATTGGTTTCTGAGGTTTCTAAATATAAAGAACGTTTTTCGGAATCGTGGTTAACTCGGAAGAGGTTATTGTATATCTTCATTCTCGGCTATATTACATTTTCGTAAATTAAGAAATATTTGTCTTTTTAGATGCTTCCGTAATTATATAAACTAGGGGATCGAACCTTGGCTTTCCGGATTACAGAGTATAGGTGAAAATCTTTTTATTTTTAATGCAAACTCTATTAAATTTTTTACATGCTACATGTTTTTTTAAGTTGTACATTTTTGTATAAAAAATATCAATTATGCAATCAAATAAAGTTTAGAAATTTATCAAAAGAGATATTTTCGAATTAGTCGTATGCTAAGAGTTATGAGCCCAAGATTTTGCTACTTACGGCAGCCCTTTTGTAATATTATACTTTCAATGCTTTAACCCTTCACTGCACCACGTGCCACATCTGGCACATACCTATAAACACTGTAATTCTTATTATGCGTCATGAGTTTGGCCAATATGATCTCTATCCCTGATCAAGAACAGTCCAAAGAATGGAATAACACTTATTTTGTCCATGTCTGGCTGCATTTGACAAAAAATTAGAATTTGTTCTTGTGAAAAAAAAAAAAAATCGATCAAGCTATTAAGGTAAGATTTAATTTCATTATTTTTACTGAATACTTAAAAATATTAATATAAAAAAGTTGCAGAGGGTTAAGCAGATAAAAATAATTAATTTTAGCTCATTTAGTTGTAAAATATAGCTATACAATACTTTGAAATCCTAATTGTGTATGCAGGGTACATGCCATAAAATATCAAATTTTAGCTGAAAATTTGAGATTAATTTTTTGTTACTATTTTTCCCATTATTAGACCGATTTATAGATTTCAAATAGTTTTTTTCATAAAAATAGAAAAAATCATGCAGTGAAGGGTTAAGCGCGTAGTTCGATTATACGTATGCTAAATTTGTGTTCTATTTATATTATTTTATTCATTTTTTTATAGAGAAAGTTTTAATTTTTTCATGGAATATTAGCCGTAAGAAAGTGCTGAACTCTTTACATAGTTTTAAGGACAAACTGGCTAATCTTTCGTAATCGAGTTCCACGCGTTATAGATAAATTTAAAAATATTTCATGCTTGAAAATTATTTTTAAAACTAGACAATCAGTAAACTAATATGCAGTTTGCAAACTTACTGCACTTTGCTTTTTTCCCTATTTGGCGATGTAAAAATTTAAATTCTTAGATTACATATATGTTAAATTTGGGCTTTTTTAAAAAATGTTATTCCTTTATTCATTTATACAGGACATTTTAATTTCGTTATGAAAAATTAGTAAGAAAGAAATGCTAAACAATTTTTATTGGTTTATGTGCAAAATGTTTGTTATTATTATGTAATAGAACCGGCTCGTGATAGAGATAAATTACAAAAATTCATGCTTGAAAATTAATTTTAACAACATAATAAATCAGTTAAGATACAGTTTTCAAACAAATTGCATTTGAAAGTAGATTTTTTCCCCTATATGATGATGTAAAAATGGAAAATGTACGATGGTTAGAAGATTTAAAAAACTGTTGTAATCGCGGAATAATACATAAACCCAGCAGAAAGCAATGACGTCATTTAAGAAGCTCGGCAAAACGATCTCGGGTATCTAATGCTTTACCTTATATTTTTTGAAAATTCGGAAAATGTAATTACACACGGATTAATAAAATTGCATTTTTTTCTTCCTTCAGATTTTTGATACGAATTAAGCAAATGCGGAGGAAATAAGTCACACAAATATGCTTTAAAATACATTTTTGTAAAGAGAAAGTGTTGTATCGTTTGTAAAGTCAAATTGCAATAAACTAAAAATCATTTAATTGATAAATAAAAACGAAATAAAGCCAAAACTCACCGGCTTTTATAACAGGCGATATTCTTGACATAGCACGTATTTTAATTTAATTTTTTTTTTCAGTATTTATGAGAAAATGGCAAAAGATACAGCAATCTGCTATTTTTATTTTTTTCCCTTTATTTTCAACAGAAATGGAGTACTTCAGTTGCCACAATTACAAAAAAATTAATATCTTAAAATTAAATTGAGGCACGGCTTTCAAACAAATTGCATTTAAAAGAGCATTTTTTTTTCCCTTATACCATAGTGTAAAAATTTAAAATGTGCGATGATTAGAAGTTTAAAAATTTGCAAAACCAAAATTTCATTTCAAATTTCAAAGTGTTGCCATTCGCAAAATGACGTATGCATTACGCACAGATATGTTTGTCCTTTATAATATAGATACGTAGCAGCGTAGCACCTATAATTGTTATCTAGTCCATCCGCCTGCCCGCATATAACAGCGCAAAAACTACCCAACCGAATGGTTTGAAATTTTATATATATAATTGTTGCAGAATTTTGTCGAGCCATTTCAAATTTTATGAAAATCAAATCAAAAATTAAAAAGATATTAATAAAAGTTTAATTCACTCTATTAAATCCTATCACACATGACTAATTCAATGATGTCCCATGATAGGCAATGATTCTAGAACGCCATGGTGATTATGTGCAATTTAAAATCGAGTCATTATTTCCGTATTGCTGAATGTAATATATATAATCGTAATAAATTTTGTACTCATGCATTTGTGCATAAGAGTGAATATTATTTATACAACTAGTTATAGTACGATTTGCCAAGTTTGACATACAATTTCCGACTTGTTTGTCTAAACTTTGATTTTTACACGTGTTCTACTGTATTTTTCAGTTATGTAACATCTATGATGGTGATATGACCGCACCTGATTTGCCAAGTTTGACGTACAATTTCCGACTTGCTTGTCTAAACTTTGATTTTTATACGTGTTTCACTTTATTTTTCAGTTATGTAACATCTATGATGGTGTTATGGGCGCTTCATTGAAAAAAAAAATTAAAGTAAATTAAATTGATATAATTGAAATGCTTTGAATTTTTGTTAAATAAACCCATATTTCTCATTTTTCAAAGTCCATTTAAATAATCTTAAACAAAAATCAATAATTGGGGTAGCAAATATAGATCCCGAATTCCACTAAAACAATGAAAACATCTTAGAAGACGTTGACCCCTATCGACGAGCTAAAAATCAATGCATAACTATTCATATCCTTTGGGTTACAAATTAGGCTACTAATTGTGCCATAATCAGCACATCATACATTTCCCCCTCTTCTTTTCATTGATTTCGGATATGCTGTAATATTCTTTTGAAAAATAATCGGATTTATTCTTTTTTCCTCTTTCTTCCTAGTAAGTGTTCCCGAACGCTATTTGATTTTTGAAGCCTTGCAAGTTCCTATAGCGTCATTCGAACGTCAGAAGTCAAAATAAAACATTGCTTTGCTAAAATATCATATTGAAATAACGGATAAGTGATAAGAAGCCATTAGTTCCAATATTTTATTTTATTTTTTCAGGTACCGCGAAGACTATCACGTTTTTAAATGATTACGAACACAAAGAAGAGGTCAAGGTAAAACAATGCCTTGATGTAGAGGTCTGCACGGGCCCGGGCTTGGCCCGTACCCGGCCCGGCCCGCGGGCCGGGCCGGCGGAATGGAGGAAAATTTTCAAACGGGCCGGGACGGCAGAATTAGGACATTTTTTTCAACGAGCCGGCAAAAAAATTGAACGGGCCTGCAGGGCCGGGCCGATAAAAAAAATTAATCGGGCCGACAGGCCCGATATAAGAATTTGAGAGTAGCAGATAAAATACGAGGCCATTTCCAATGAATATGACTTTTTTGAGAAGTATAAATGTGCGTTACGAGGCGATGCAAGTTTAACAACATCAATACAGAAATGTAATATGTCCATCGTGGAGATCGGCATCGTACAGTTACATGATGCCTGATCCCGGGTTTAATTTTTTTTCAGCAGACTTGTGCCGGGACGGAACTGGTCTTAATCGTTCTCAGGATGTGTAGGACAGGCATTATGTTTTGTAAAAGTATTAATAGCGATAATGAACTTCTGTTAACAGTATCTTTGTAAATGCACCTTAAGATGGTTCTCATATTTACTGCTCAACAATGCGAAACTCTCAGATACATTTTCTGACTCATTTTTAACTATAAAAGCATAAAATTGACGGGCCTGAGTATTGAAGGCATTTGGGATCGAATAGCGTTTCCATTTTTCATAAATTACGTACAGAGATAACAGAGACTCTTGTCACGTGACTGTGCGTTTTTCTCCTTTCCTGTGCTATCGCTTCCGGAACTTCAATTCAAAACGCTAACTTTTGCAGTATTTTCTGAAAGATATAATACTTTTATCTAAGAAAAAAAACGTTTACATGGTTTCTGAATAAGAATACCTGCCAATCTCATGCGTTTCCGAAAAGAAATGAGTTCATAAATGTATCAAAATGTAGCTCCTTTGGATTAGAGAAAAGCCTTAAAAATGACAGAAAGATTTTCACAAATCTACCTTTTATTATAAGCTTCAAAAGTTATCATGTTTTTTAACCCTTTATTCTAAACTACAATAATCTTTTAATGAACCCTTATTTAAATTTTGAAACGTCTCTAGAGACGATGACTAAAACACTGTAAGTAATCGTTAATGTTTACTATTGTGTGTTTTGTATTTTGCGAACACATAGTAATTTAAAATATACTGTAAAATGTTCCCATAAATATGCATTTAGTATTCATTAAAAGAATCTTAATTGTATGTCGAGAAAAAACTGAATTTTTTGTAGAAATTTAGTCGGGCCGGGCCTGTTTTCACTGATTTTTGTACGGGCCGGGCCGGGCCGAGAACGGTAAAAATGTAAACGGGCCGGGCCGGGCTCGGGCCGAACTTTCAATTTTTAGACCGGGCCAAAATAGCTTTCCTTCGGGCCGGGCCGGGCCCGGGCCCAGAAATTCCGGCCCGTGCAGACCTCTACCTTGATGAGATATCACATTAAGGGGGTCAGAAAGGTTTGAAATGGCGAAAATATGTAATTTTTGTTAATATCTATACTATAAAGGACAAGCGTATCTGTGTGTAACGGTGACGTTATTTTGCGAATGGCAACACTTCACGATGAATTTTCGGTTTTACAATTTTTGTTACTGCAGTTTTGTTACTACTTAACTAGTCGGATGTGGCAATCCCAAAACTTTCTTCTATCTCATACATGTTAACACTTCCTGAGAAATGCAGCCGGTTAGATGATTTACACCAAAATCTTATCAGCAACAAACTTATGTCAACTTCTAATTGAATCTGAAATTTCGTAAAAATCTGACGCAATTTACACCAAAACATAGTCAGCGCCAACTCATATCAAGGACTAACTGAATTTGAAGTTTGAAATCCACGCATTAGTTCTTGAGATAGAGCCATTGCAGAAATCGTGAAAAAGGCAGTATAGCAATGCCACCTGTTGGGCGATTTACACCAAAACGTACTAAACATCAAATCATATCGAGGACTAAGTGAATCTGAAGTTTCATAAAAATCTGTGCATTAGTTCTTGAGATAAAGCCGTTGCGGAAATCGTAAAAAATACAGCATAACCACGCCATCTGTTGAGCGATTTGCACCAAAAACTAATCAGCACTAATTTATATTAGGGTGCTGAATATAACTAACTGAATAAAATTTTTTATTAAATTCCGTGCATTAGTTCTTGAGATAGAGCGCCCACGAAACTTGTATCACATACAGACAGACAGGCGGGCTGACAGACAAACAGACTCACAGACAGACATTTTGTAAAAACATGTTTTTCGGGACCCCTAACCCCTAAAACATGTAAAACCGTCGAAAACCGGAATTCGAAATTGTGAAAAACGAAATTGTATCATGATCATACGTTAAAAAATTTTTAGTAAAAGCAAAATTTATGGGTTAGGTCATTGCCATCATCAGTATAATGTCACAATTGGCATTGTGTTTGTAGTTTTTTTTTTTTTTTTTTTGAAATAACGCTTTTTAAGCAAATAATTGTACTTTAATATATGTTATGACATTTGTTTGGAATATATATTATTATGGTATAGTTAATAGTAGACGCAATTAAGACTATTTTACTTACATTTCTTATCGGTCTTTTTAACGATTCGTGGAATGGAATGCACCAACCTCAGTTATTGTCATTGCTGTATTATTTCATTTTAACGTATTTTACCCGTATTTTTTCCTAAAATCAGTCAGCAAGTTGCTAAAATCCTAAGAAGGTTTGATTTTAAAGTTATTTTTTCTCCTGTTAATAAAATCCCTTTTTCAAATCTCAAACACCCCGTTGATCGCCTAGATAATTGGGGCATTTACCAGATCTCTTGTCAGTGTGGTCTTTCTTATATTGGTCAGACTAAACGTGCTCTTAGATTTCGTTTAAAAGAGCATGAAGGTTATGTTAAAAATCAGGAGCTCAAACGTTCTTCTATTGCTCAACATTCTTGGTCTTCTCAACATAGGTTCGATTTTTCCTCAGCCATCATTATCCAAAAATGTTCTTCTAACCTTGATCTTGATTTTTGGGAAGCTTACCATATCATTAAAAATTCTCACTCTTTAGTCAATGACTTATCTAGTACTCCAGATTTTCCAAGTATTTGGAAAGCGTTAATTTAATTCCCCCTTTTTTGGTTTCTTTTCTCTACTTCTCCGGTAGATGTCGTTACTTGTCCACCCAGTCGTTTCCACTGCTTCTCTCTCATTGGTTGTTTCGGCGCCTTCGCCACCCGCATAGGGTATAAAAGCCAGCGCGTCTCTGTCTATGATTTTGCTCAGCCTTGCTTTTTCTAGCACGCTGTTCCTTTTGCACTGAAGAAGAATCTCGCTAGTAGATTCGAAACAGCTGTTTGCTGCTTTTCATGTATTATTTGTGCGTTTTAAACGTTGGTTTTTCTGCTTTTTAATATTGTTGCACAAAGGCTTTATTTGCTATTTTTATAACTTTAAATGTATTATTATTTTTTAATATGTCAAACTTTAATAATTCAATTTATGATTAAGAAGTTATAAATCAGTTGATAATTTTTTTCTTATAATTAAAAATTTAAGGAAGAAAAAATTCAAAATAAATTTCTATCAACAGATAAAAATAATTAATCGCAGGTTATTCATTTATAAAAAATTAAATATTTCAACTTGTAAAGTATTTAAAACAATGAAAAAATGTCTAACGTTTAGTACTAAATTTCAGAAAATCATCGAAAAAGTTTAAAAAAAAAATGCTAAACGTTTTTATACGTCCATTTAAAACAGTTCTTAGAATTTTACAGAAAATGTTACATCCAAATTATTTTGCTCGACTTTTAGATTTGTTTTTCTATTTAGACCTTTGGAGCAAAGAAATTAATGAACTGGAAATTCCAAAAAAAGAAAAAAAAAACTACTTCAATTTTCCTCTTGATGTCCGGAAAATACATTAGAAAAATTATAGTGAAAAATTTTGTAACGATTCGTTCATTAATTTATTCCATCAGTAGATATAGGTTTTTGTAAAAAATTTACGATATTACCAAGATATCCAATAATATATTTTTTTAATTTTTAAATTCTTATAAGGTAATTAAAACAAATGTGTTTTATCTGTAAATGAAAATATTTTTATAGGAAAATTTTCCACTGAAACATCTTTCCACAACATAAAATTTATTTAAATGAATTTTTAAAATAATTTAATTTTGTAAAATTATTTTCTAAGCATGGTAAATCAATGTATTTAGTATGAAATATAAAAATCTATTGTTATGAATAGACATATGAAATATATTTTAGTCAATTTTCTTTAACGGGAGCGTCTGGGCATAAAGCGTTAAAGGTTTTTATAGCATTCAACAAAAAATATAAAGGTTTGATATTTAATATTTTTTCTATGTTTTTTTTTTATTTATATATATTTATTGTACCATGGATATGATATATGCATTTTATATTATGTGTTATCAAAATTTAGAATGGAAAGTTTGCGAATGTTCTAATTCGGAACAAGATGTCTTTAAAATATTTTTTGAACCTGAGTTAGATTTTTTTCCCTTTTCTCTCACTTTCTTTTCCTTTTTGTGTTTATAATTAAAAAAAAGAAAGAAAAAGAAAAGATATTCTATTCAAAACAAAAAATTATTTCAATTATTATTATTAATAATTTATTAGTATATATTTTATTTCAAACAAAATAAAAATTGTAATTTTCTTTACAAGAATTAAATTATTTCTCTTTTTTCACCGATCAGTTTGTTTAAAGAGTCTTCAGACATTAATGAAATATTTTTAAAAACGGAGCCCTTTTTTTTTTCTTTTTTTATACTATGAAGTAATTTTAAGGAAACTTTGCAATCCTTTTGAGTATTTTATGAATGAGACTTTTATAGAAGTTGATATTCATCCCAATTGTTTCCAGTTTCCTCGATTATTAAGCAAATTGCTCCGTTCAACTCAAAATAAAAATAAAAAGTAAAAGTAAAATACATCTCATTACAGCTCACATCACAGTAATTCGAATATAAACAGGCGACTTTTTTTTTTTCTAAATAGGATTTATTAACCAAATCTCATTTTTATCTATAATTATAAGAATAGACTGTTTTCACGGACGACTTTCAAAGAAAAAATAATGAGAATTCAGGCTTTTGTCTAAAGAAAAAAAACTACATAATCATCTCGAACGTAGTGTGCGTAGGCAAATTCGCAAACTTCGATCCTATCTCGTGTTTCTAGATTAGGAGCGCTTCAATCATTGGGCTAATAAGATAAAAATAAATAAATACATAAATAAAAATAACTGTTTTCGATTATATATATATGTAGGATTTCATCTTACACTTACTAAAAGATTCACTTGGCTTATAGCTACAAATGAAAATATCAATCAGCTTTTCAATTTTATACATTTATTATTCACTGAAACAAATAATATGCTTAGTATGTCACGGAAATTCATTCAACTCATTGGCGCATCCACAGGGAGGGCTAAGGGGGCTGAAGCCCCTCCCAGACTAGAATAGATAGTTAATTTTTTAAGAATTATGAAAGATTATTATTTTTTTTAATAGGTCCTTAAAAAATCGGAATTTTTGAAAAGATATTAATTTTGTCACATAATTTTTTTCTGTTTTATGAATTTTAATATAAATTCGAAATATTAGCATCTTTAAAATTTACATAATTAAAACTTTAAGACCCCGAGCAACCTCTTGCTCTCTTTAACCTGTCATAATATTTTGATAATTTAATAAAAGAAACTTTAAATCGTTTGATTGCTAACACACTTTAAAGTTGTCCAAATACAGAAACAAACCAAAAAAGTCCCAAAAACTAAGTTATATTTTAGTACATACAGTATTTCACTATTTAATACGTTAAAAGCATTCAAATTAGCCCAACCAAAAATTTCCAGAGCTTCCTCTGGCTAGGTACGACTCTGCTCAAGTCAACAGAAACAAGTTGGAAATTGCTCGTCAAACGTGGCAAATGGGGTGCGTTCGTACTATAACTAGTTTTATAATTATTTTTTTTACCCCATATTGTACTGAATGTATATTGTTTTTCACTTCATAAGTGCATAGTCTGTAACATCATTAAAATGCACTTGCAATAATTTTTTTCCCATTCCCCGTAATGTAACGAAAAACTTTTGACTGTCCCTTTAATTCAACTATACATCCGATTTTCATAAAATTTGAAATGGCTCGGCAAAATTTTGCAGCAATTATATATTTAAAATTTCAGACCATTCGGAAGGCTGTAACATCATTAAAATGCACTTGCAATAATTTTTCCCATTGCCCGTAATGTAAAGAAAAGCTTTTGACTGTCCCTGTCATTAAACTATGCATCCGATTTTCATAAAATTTTAAATGGCTCGACAAAATTTTGCAACAATCATATATTTAAAATTCCAGACCATTCGGTTGGGTAGTTTTTGCTCTGTTATATGCGGACGGACGGACTGAACGACGACTATAGGTGCTATGTATTATTACGAACGCACCTAAAAATGTACTAAATCAGGACCTGATCCGGCACGTCTCATCAAATCAAATGAAAGAAGGACAGCTGGTCCAGATCTTGGTACACATAGGCATCTAAAATATGCTAGCCCCCTCCAAAGCGTAATCCTGGATGCGCCACTGATTCAACTACATCGATAATGTAATGCACTCGCAAACATAAATATTGGATATAATTTTAATTCCTTTTTCAATTCATTTCCAGCAGTGAAATTACTCTCGAAATTATTGAATATTTTTAATACGTGATTTATCGAGCGCTATTCCAAGGGTTCCGAGTTCAATTCCCGGCTTGGACATTTTTCACTCTGTTGGTTCTAAGCTTAGTTAGCAATGTGATAAATCACCTATTAAAATATTCAATAAATATTGGAATTCAAATAGAATTTTACCTCAAATCTTTTTAACATCTAACGGAACTCCAACCTTCATGCTGACATAAAAACTATATGGAACTCCGTCAACCTTTCTTGGTACTTTTATTTTTTAATCCTCCATACATGAGAACATCGCCTCATATCTTACGATTTTCCCACGCCTCTCGTGTTATGCTTTAACTTTTTGTTTGATATCGATTAATTATAAGCACTTGAGTTTGTTAAGTTGCATTGTTAAGGATATTTATTATGCCACATATATTGTACCTATACATTAATTTTGTCAACGTATTTTGAGAAATACAAAATATACAAATAAAGCAAAATTGTAATAAAACAAAATAAGAAAAAGGAGGAAAATGTTCTGGATTTTCTTAAAACTTGACATCGCATTTTTTGTATTACCTTTTCACAGTTCTTTTTTTTAACACCCCCCCTCGTCATCATCATCATTACTTTAATTAAATATTTTTATTTTCGCTTCAGGTTTCACTATCATTTTCTACAATTTCAGTTAATTTATTAGTCACTTTCATTTCGTGTTTATACGTAAGTTCTTGTCAAAAGTTTTCAAAGTGTCTTGAAAACTTGTCAAAAGTGTTTGTCTTCACCGAAAACTATTAACTCTGTTTGTCTGTCTGTTTATTCATTATTTGCCTTACACTTTCACTTCCATACAGGTGTGTCATACAACATGAAAGTTTTATTTAATACGCAAATAAGTTCTAAGATATTTACTTTTTTAAGTATCAAAGGTAATAAAACTTTAAATTATTGAACAATCTAGTGTGATACAATAAGGTCAAAAGAACTTTTTAAAAATGCCATCAAAATAAAAAAGAGCGTAAGGTCTTTCGAAAAATCTTTTTATTTCTTATTCAGAAGCAAAGAACACGTGCTACGACTGTGAAAGCAGGAGTCATAATCAAACTGACTAGAACAGATTAAGATAATATTTTTTTCGCGAATTTTTTACACGGGCTTCAAAACCGTTATATTTATAACCGATAAAATTTCAAAAAGTTCGGGCAACAATTTTTATTATTATTGTTATTTATTTATTTATTTTAACTATGAAACGACCCTACGCAAAGAAACAAGAAAATGTCTTCTTAAGACCGTTTTGATCACTAAATATCAATATATTTTAGGGAATATTTCATTTAAAAATATGAATCCATACAAAATCGTGTTAAAGAAATAAAATCATACAAATGGGAGATTTATTTATGATTATTATCATGAGCCCGGGTAACGCCGGACGGGTAAAAATCATCAGCTTATAAAAGAAAAAAGAAGTAAAAAGTAAAAAACTTTTGCATTAAGTAATTTTTTAGAAAAAAATCCCCTGATTTTTTTTTTCTTCAGAACTAGGAAATTCTGCATTGCTATATTATTACTTTTAATACTTATTATATAGATAATGCTTCGTTTTAGGGTTGAACGTTTGTCGCAGGAAAAATTGGAACCAAAAAATTTTTACACCACTGTTTCCAAACCATAAGTCTTCGCAGAATATTTCTACAACATTTGCAATAGAAATTCAGCACAAAGATTATTTTTTGAAAATAGTGGAGCTAAAAACTTTTTGCAATTTTTTTTTTTTTTTTTTTTTTTTTTTTTAAAGCGACAAACGTTTAATTCTACTGATAATACTAATTTTGTTATATTGCTTTGTTGTACTACTTATGTTACTTTACTATTTTAATTCCTCTTTTTTTTTTCCTTTTATAAGTGTGTTGCGGCCCGTTGCCCGCCAAAAAAAAAAAAAAAAAAAAAGGTTGAGTATGACTGGTCTACAAGCTCATAAACACCACCACCCGCCTCCCGAATTTTATAAAATCCCCTCCGAGGGCTGGAGAAATCTGCTGAGGGTAAATGTCTGAATTCAACTCTGCCTGAATTTTGAAATTTTTTTCAACTTTTCTTTATCTTTTACAATTTCACTAAAAACATAAAAAATATTTTTTCATTTGACTTTGTTAAGTATTAATATAAATAAAAATATGTACAGTTGTGGGAAAGTATGTCTGTATAGTGGCTGATGACTAAACTCCTGACCCTCCCACCCGCATTTTTTTCTTCTAGCGTCGATACCCTTGATTTTCCATTAAGGCTGTTTTTAACTGCTCTGCTCAATAAGCGCAAAACGTTTTGACACATTCACAAATTTACTTTTTAACGGAATGATATAAAATTGGAAAGCCTGACCATGGAAGCGATTTGGGATCGAACTTTTTTTTTCATTTTCTGACCAATCAATTACCTATTAAGTTATAAGCGATCTTGATCATGTGACAAACTCGTTTTTCAACCTTTCTTCAGTGCCTATTCTTCTTTCACGCGAAAATTCGGTTCAAAACGCTTACTTTGGCACTATTTTCTGAAAGATCTATTGCGTTTGCAAAAAAACAGCTCGATGACATAGTTTCTGAAGAACAACATCAGCTAGTTTCATGCATTTCCGAACAAAAATAAATTAAAACTTACGTCAGAAAGTTGCCCTTTTGGATTTGAGAACAGCCTTAATCAAATTTGTTTTAATGATATCAGTTGATTGCAGTCGCATAAATACAAAACAAACATGAAAACATATTATTTATAACAAAACCACCTGAGGTTAGAAAAACAAGAATAATAATTTTGACGTTAATTAGATTAAAATCTAAGACATATTTTCGTCCTATTTCAGACAAAATCGCTACGTGAGACATTTTCCAGAACAGGTAAATGGAGTTAAAACAAGAAAAACCTGGGCATGTCTGATAAACATAACTCACGCGCCACCCTCCAAAGCGGGAAAAACAAGCACATGATTTGACCTTTAATTTTTATTATACGTTCTCCACGATTACCTTTTCAATAAGCGGAAAATGGGGATAAGCGTCATAGAAACAAACATCAATAAAATTAATGTTCATCACCATTACTGTTTGTTGTAAATGCAAATATGCATTTTTGCAGTTTTTTTAATTGTTAATACACACACACATACATATATATATATAATCGAGCAATAAAATATTAGATTTTATTTGTGTAATATTATTTACATATTAATATAAGATACTAGATATAATGCAACTTCACCTTTCACGCGAATTAATGTTTTATATATATATATATATATGCTTATATATATATATATATATATATATATATATATATATATATATATGCTTATATGGTATTGTATTTCTATTGTTATCCTGGTCAAAAATTATTTTTTAATTAAATAAGAAAAAAAAAACCCTTTCACTTTAAGAAAATAATAATATTATTCTCTAAATATAAATGTTAAATGCGTATATATGCTAATGTGTGTGTGTATATCTATGCTTACACGGTATTGTATTTTTATTGTTTCCCTGATCAAAAATTACTTTTTTACTTAAATAGCAACAAAAACCTTTCACTTTAAGAAAATAATAATATTATTCTCAAAATGCAAATATAATTTTGCTTCGCACAAGCACTTCATTTTTTTTTTTTTTTTTTTTTATCATTCAACTGGTGAAAAAATGCCTCTATTTTTTTTTTTTTTTTTTACTCCGTTTGGTAACAAATTATTATTTTTAAGTAATAATATTAAAATAACATACCTGATATAAACACAGCCTTCCCTTCCAAGTGAACTCTAGCCCTGGGTCTCCAGTCATCTATGAATGGAGCTATAATAGTACTTAGAAAAACAATGCCGCCTATGTATAACAAAAACCATTGTATCCACCATGGCACGAACAGTAATAGAAAAATCAATGCTACTATTGCTGCCACTCCATAATTTTGCGTCGTCAGCTGGACAGCGCGGTTTAAACACAGGGGTCGTTTACCTGAACCCATCACCGCACACCTTAAAACACAGCCCGGAATCAAGAAGTGAAGCAACGCGGCTGCAATTGCATTTTACTATGAGGGTACGGATGCGATTCCCAAGGTCAACACGATAAGTAATACAAAATGAGATAGCCTTGGGGCGTGAAAAGAAGCGATTCGTTTATTTTCCCCATAATCTCTCGCAGCTCCAGACGTTTTTCCCTTATTTTATCCCTACAGAAAAGCGGAAAACCCGGATTTTGGAAGTTGGCCGAGTTTTCCTGGGGCGTCTCCCAATATTTTTCGAGGGAGTGCGCGAAATTCTGATAAATATTTCTCTATGAGAATGTCAGATTTTTTTTTTCAACCGATTGTTACAGTATTTAATGCATTTTACAGAATCCAAAATTAAGCATAATGTTTCCGGAAAACTAATTCCAATTTTCTTTGAGAAGTGATGTCTTTTTCAAAGATAGATGCTATGTTATTAAAAACACATAACATGTCTTACGCAGTTACTCACAATTTAAAAAAAAATCAATTGATTTTCACAAAAATAAATAAGTAAATAAATATATAAAGCTCTTTAATCATTTATCAGTCTCCGTCACAAGCATATCGCGAAATAGCTTTTTGAAAAATCGGTTTTTATTTATGTATCAGCAAACTTTTACTAAAAACTATCATATGTCCTAAACTATACAAGATATTGTTATACTAAATACACTATCCAATTCGAACAGAATTATAAAAAATAACTACTTAAAGACTTTTTTTAGTCACTAAAATAATCTGTTTAGTCATAAAAAATGAGACTGTTGAGGGTTACGCCTACTATAATAAAATTCATAAGCTTATTTTTCCTTGATAAAAGTATTTTGATCATAAATCAAATGCCATTTTTCTTATAATTGAAAACAAGATGTGCTAAAAATGCCGTCAATCATGCGCAAATCCTCTAAAAATCAGAGTATTGAAAGAAAAAAAAATTATATGCGAGAGTAGCTAAAATCAATGGCTATTTCCTATTTTTATATGTAAAACCTTCGATGTAATATCTTTGATGTAAAAGTCATATTTTTCTTCCGACTACGCTTCCGCTGATGTATCAATAAAATCTTCAGATAAAGCAGATTTTTGAAGCTTTTCAGTTGACAATTTCTTCCTTTTATAATTTTATATTTCTTCGTCCCTATTTTATAATGGGGGTTCTTGTGACCCTTTCAATGATTGGGGTACATTACTTCCTGTGGACATCCTATGGTGTTGCAATACATCTTTTAAAATAAGAAATAATAACTAAACAAATAAAAATAAATCATTATGATGGAATTACAAGAAAACTATGCAGTAAGTTAAATGAAATCGCGTATCTATCTATATTATAAAGGACAAATGTATCTGTGTGAACACTGACATCATTTTGCGAATGGCAACCAGTAGACGATCAAACTTAACTTTTCTTTACTTTTATTGCAATTTTTTTAATTTCTAAATACCGCACATTTTCAATTTTTACACCTTCCAATAGAGGAAAAAATGTACTTTCAAGTGCAATTTGTTTGAAAAATATATCGCAATTTACTCAATTTTTATTGTTTTTAAAATAACTTTTAAGTATGATTTTATTATATTTATTCTATTTCTGTCACCTGATGCAGACAGACGATTACAAAGGACAAATACGTTTGCACTTAAATTAATATAACTTAAATAGTTCAGCATTTGTTCCCGGCTTATATTCCATAATGAAATTTAAACTTTATCAATCCATAAATGAATATATATATATATATATATATATATATAACACAAATTTAAGACATGTAAACGAACCACGTTTAAAACATTGAAATCATCAGAATAGACTAGTGATTTTTAGCGATTTCTTGGATTGTTAATTCCTGGTACGAGGTCAATACAAAAGTACCCTTTTAATAAATTTCAAAATTTTATTTGAAACTAACATATAAAAATGATTGTTGGTATTGTTGGTGAAAAATCTGAGAAATATATATTAAATGTAAAAAATCTATTAGAGCTTTCAATTTAAAAAACATATAAATGATTTTCACCCAGTGTTGAATTCAGACACTTTTCTCCTCCGGGAGGGATTTCTGTGGCTCCGTAGGGGGGGGGGGGGGGATTATAGAATTCAGGGGGTGGGGGAAATTGCACATTTTGTCCATTGAAAACACAAAATCTCACATCTTCCGGGGGAACATCTCAATGCTCCGAGAAGGGGGAATGTCCCCCCTGGGCCACCCGCTGAAATCAACACTGTTTCACCTGTATTCTGTAACTCGGGGAGCCTGGGTTAGCACTCCTTGTTTTATTAAAATTGTATTCCATTGACCGTGGATTAGTTTTAATTCTAAAAAGTCCGATTAAAGTGAAAATAATAAACATACATTTAAATTGCTGACTTTTCCTAAAATCAGAGTGTCCTACAATGAAAGCAATACAGTCGAACTTCGTTATCCGGACACTCTAATGACCAGAAAATAGTGTCGTCATAAGCGGAGTGTCGCGGTAACCGGAATTGGAGAAAAATGTTTATAAAAAGCTGTATTTTAATTCATTTAAGACAATTTTAAATTCATAACTGTTCTCGCAGTTTTAAACAATTAAAACATTATTATTAAGGGGTCTCAGGACTCTTAAAGCTTTAAAATTTTCGAAATTTAAATTTTTTTAGATGTTAAACTCCTATCTTTTCTGAACATTTTGATATAATTGTTTCCTTGAAATTCCTATTAGAACTGAAGTTATGGCTTTTACATTTATACACGTTCAATAGCTGAAGCGTCGTTTCGGAAACTTTGAAGCAATTTTCCTCCAAATGATGTTTTTGGGCATAACGCGCACGATATCTCAAAAACTTATGAATATTTTTTCATGAAATTTTCAAAACATATGTTTCATGTTAGTCTGTGTAAAGTAAACCTAAAATTTCCTTTTTATTGTTCAAAACAATATTTTTTAAAGTGATTATACTGTTGAAATTTTCTTAATTTTGCATTAGCTAAATACAACTTTGTATTTAAAATATAAAAAAGCTTGAAATACAAATTTATTTAGGTTCAGGGTAATTGTTATAATCTGAGGTATAAGTAGGCACCAAAATTTTCATTCTAGTTGCAATATTTATCTTGTAATCGTGCGTGTAAGCTGTTATGCCGATTTTTTGCTCGTCAAATGTCTAACAGTTTGGAGTCCCCTGTAAATGCTAATTCTGCATTTTATATTTTTTTAAATGCATGAAATGAAAGAACATACTTATATATTTTATTTCAATTAAAATTGTGTCTTAAAATAAAATACATTTTAAGATAATAAATGTTGAAAATGGTCTTTTTTTTTTCATTTTTTCCAATTTTAAGCGTCCTGAGACCCCTTAAACAAAATAAATATAAAAACAAATTGAAAGAAATAAAATCAGATTTATAATGACTACTTTTTTTATTGTTACATGGAATATTGATGAATTTAGGTTTACTTATCCCTAGATGTGCTTCCTACTATTATTTTTTTCAATATTATGCAATGAATTGTAATCAATATTCGCTGTTTCAGAAATGGATGTTAGATAATTTTTTATCGTTTCAATGCAATGCAATGCTTCGGTTTTAGCCGGATGAAAAACGCCGTGTAACCCCAAGAAAGAGCCGACTCACCATGACGAGAACAAAAAGACCGCGAATAGACTGATACGTCTATCTGGAGCTTAAGTGGGTCATTCATAGTGTATGGGTTTATTTATTCAGATAAAGGATTGAAGAAAAATTTCTCACTTATCTCAATGTGTGTTTTAGACACTTTTGTGAAAAGTTTGGCTAAGACATTTCTTACCGCTTAATTTCCGTGCTTATAAGATGGATTACGAAAAATAGAAAATTTTTCTAAACCGTCGAGATATCCGGAGTTGAAAATTATTCAACTACGTAACATCCGGAGTTTATTGACATTAAAATCATATATAGAAAATCGGGACTTTGAAAAACTGCCGTGATAAGCGGAGTGACGTGAAAACCGGGTGTCGGGATAATGAGGTTCGTAGATACTCTTTTAAAATATATGTAAATAAAAATAAAAGCTAAAGAATGGAGAAGATTCCTAGTTCGGATTCTTTGATCATATCGTCATCTCTTCTGGTAATTGAAATCAATAGCTACAGACGTGTGAAACTTATTAGAATAATTGTGAAATTTGCATTAAAAACTTGTTATATTAAAGAAATATTTAAAAAATATTGATACATTTAATATTTAGTGTGCATCCCCTTGTTTTTTATTAAAGAAATGATGGCATACTTATCTTGGCATACTTTGTATGAGTTTTTGGCAATTAATTTGTATTTCGTTCTCATGATGCCAAATTTGGATGAGTCTTTCTATCAGACCAGTCTTGTTTGTGATGTTGCATTTCTTTAATTTTTTCTTTACAATGGCCCAAGGGTTCTCTATGGGGTTCATATCTGAACTGGTTTCAGGCCATGAAAATGTTTTCTTTAATTTAATTAAAGAAATGTAACATCACAAACTAGAATGTTCTGATAGAAAAAATCATCCAAATTTGGCATCATAACAACGAAATACAAATTAATTGCCAAAACCTCATACAAAGTATGCCAAGACGTATCGAACCTTTAATAAAAAACAAGGGGATGCACACTAAATATTAAATGTATCAATATTTTTTAAATGTATTATCTCTTTAATCTAACAAGATTTTAATGTAAATTTCACAATTATTCTAATAATTTTCACATGTATGTATTTTGTGGCTAAGAGAAAACAAGTTTGAAATTGCTCCTCAAACGAGGCAAATGAGTTCCGTTCGTACTATAACTAGTTTTATAAATATTTTTTGCACCGCATATTGTACTGAATGCATATTTTAGTGCACTTCAATGAGAACATATCCATTTCATTCTGTTCGATAGGCTGTAACATTATTAAAGTGCACTTGAAATATTTTTTTTTCCCAGTGGCCGTCATGTAACGGAAAAATTTTGACTGTCCCTGTAATTAAACTATACATCAGATTTTCATAAAATTTGAAGTGACTCGACAAAATTTTGCAATAATTGTATATTTAAAATTTCAGACTATTCGAAAGGCTGTAACATCATTAACATGCACTTGCAATAATTTATTCTTATTGGTCGTCATGTAACGGAAAACTTTTGACCGTCCCTGTAATTTAACTATCCATCCGATTTTCATAAAATTTTAAATGACTCGACAAAATTTTGCAACAATTATATATTTAAAATTTCAGACCATTCGGTTGGGTTGTTTTTGCTCTGTTATATGCGGACAGACGCACGGACAGACAGACTGACAGACAGACGGATTGAACGACTACTATAGGTGCTACATTATTTATATAATTACGCGAACGCACCTAAAAATGAATTCGCGGAGAGCGGCTTTGGGCGCGTCCGTCCTACGTCCCTTATGCCGAGACACCAGCGGAAGCCAGGGAAAAAAGAAATAAAAAATTAAAATTAAAACCGGGCAAATTTTAAATAAAAAATCATTAAATAAAAGACATCGCAAAGCGAGAAGGATTGGGCTCGGGGCCCTGAAGCCATCGGACCTCGGATGACCGCAGAAGGTTCGAGCTGTCTGGTTATAATAAAAAAATTTAGCTGTCAGTAAAATATTTTCTAAGATGCAAAACTAAATAAGATTAAACCAGAATTTTATCTCATACTTTAGAATATCAGAAAATTCATCATAGAACAGATAAAAAATTTAAAAGGATACTGTGTGCGGAACACAAGCCGGCTTTCAAAATCAAACATATTAGGATAATCAAAATTATTATTTTCAATTGTTATAAATGATGCAACATTTTTCAACTTGTATAATAACACTTAAAAATCTATTTTATAAATTTAAACAAGAACGAAAAATCATATATCCAGCATGAATTATGAAACACTTTCTAACACATTCGAAATACTGTATATCAATAGTCGGAAAAACTTTTTTTTGTTCATACCTCTATATGATCTACAGACTGGTATTTATACTATGTCGTATGCTAAAAGTTAGTTCAATAAAACGCATAGCACATTTTAAAATTCGCATCCAGCAATTTCAGTCAATAAACGAAAATGTACCCTATATCCTTTGTCTATCCCTGTATCCTTTGTGTATCCATAACTGGTCGGATGTGGCAATCCCAAAACTTTCTTCTATCTCATACATGTTAATACTTCCTGAAAAATGCAGCATAGCAGCGTCGCCGGTTAGTTGATTTACACAAAAATCTAATTAGCAACAACATGTGTCAACTTCTAACTGAATCTGAAATTTGATGAAAATCCGTGTATTAGTTTTTGAGATAGAGCTATTGCGGAAATCGTGAAAAATGCAGCACAGCAACGCCACATGTTGGGCGATTTACACCCAAAACTAAACGGTACTCATTTATATCAGGGACTAACTGAATCTGGCGTTTGGTGAAAATTCGTGCAATAGATCTTGAGAAAGATTGATTGCGATAATCATGAATAATGCAGTATAGTAGCGCCACTTGTTGGGCGATTTACACCAAAAAGTAATCAAAACTAAATCATATCAAGGACTAACTGAATTTAAAGTTTTATAAGAATCTGTGAATTAGTACTTAAGATATAGCTATTGTGGTAATCGTGAAAAATGTAGCATAGCAGCGCCACCTTGTGGCCCATTTACAACAAAAAGTAATCAGCACCAATTTATATCAGGGACTAACTGAGTCTAAAGTTTTATTAAAATCCGTTCTTTAGTTCTTGAGAAAGAGCCCCCACAAAATTTGTGTCACACACTGACAGACAGACAGATTCATAGACAGACTCACAGACAGACATTTTGTAAAAACATGTTTTTCGGGATCTCTGACCCCTAAAACTTGTAAATCCGTCGAAAACAGGAATTAGAAAATTTTCACGAATCCAATACTTTCTTTTTGTAAAGACAGAAGAAAGTAAAAATTATACACATCAAATAATATGCAAAAAAAATGCTTACATTTTAAAACGCGTATTATTACAACTGAAAAGGACTGCCACCAATTATTCTTATAGGCAGTACTGTAGAAAAATACTTTCGTAAGTGAACGATAAATTATATGCACACCAGATTCTACAGTAAGCACTTGTATGTGTCTCACTGATATATATGATTTTCAATATGTTGAAAATAGTGTAATATCTTTAAAATACACCGCAAAAGATTGTTCTCCATAGGTCGCAATGTAATGGAATTATTTTGAGTGACCCTGTAAATCAACTTTTTGAGCTACACACTTCATTTTCAATACCGAACATGCCATTGTAAATCCCAATAACATACTATAGATCAATTTCATAAATAATCGCACTATATTTACTCGAGTTAGAGTGCGGACAGATAAACCCAATTCACAAACACTTTTCAACTTTGTTGGAAAGTGTTAAAAAGCTTTAGCTTCTTTAGAATTGTAACTGGTGTACACTGTAAAAAAATATAATTGTTTCTCAATCTACGAAGATATAATATAACAACGCACGAAAAATTTCAGTACAGTATAACATCCTTTATCCGAAACTCTCGGTTAACCGAAATCCATTTTGAAAGCTTTTTTTAAACAACAACAACAATAACAAAAAAACTACCATATTATCTGTGTGCAAGTGGTCCTTTCCAAACTACGAGTACATAGAAATATTTTCAATCCCCTTTCTTAGAGTTCCTTCGAATTTAACTTGAGATCCCGTAAGCTGCAGAGTGGAACGAAGAAAACTAACACATTAGCAATTTTGTAGCATTTGAATGTTTTGCAAAAGGTTTGCTGGCTGGAGCAGTAGAAAGACTGTGATACTGGTGAACTAATAAAATTAAAAAACTCTGTGATAGAGCTTCAAAGCAAAGACAATCGAAACTGTGACAAACAAAACATTTTTTCAAACCCTTGTGATAAACGTAAAAGGTACTTTATTTCAAAGTTAAAATTCAGGTAATTTATTTTTGTTTCTATTTTGCCATTTCTTTATTTTGCACTTGTTACCAGAATAAGAAATATTGCATTTATTATCCTTAATCTTAAAATTGAAGCATTCTCGATTATCCGAAAATTTCGATTTTCCGAAAGAGAGTCAGCCCCAATTACTTCGGATAATCGAGGTTCTACTCTAATCTGTAGTACCCACAATTCTGAAAAGCGTTCTTTATGCTTAGAAACCTCAGACACCAATATATTTTCGAGATTTAAAGCAGCATTTATAAAAACAAAGCTTATTTTGCTGTTCAAAAGCTTTTCGAAGTAATTAATTTATTTTTTTTCCTCACTCCTGAATATCGGTTTTTAGAATACTATTAAATCTCAACTTAACAATTTCAGCTGCGTAATTAAATTCACAAATCCGAGAGTAACAAAATAACATTAATTTTAATGATAATGATAACGCTTATCAAATTATCATTTTTTTTTTCTGTAAAACATGTTTGTTGAACATGAAAAAGATTACTTGAGAACTGAGGATACTCAAAAAGCCTATGTATCAAGTTAAAAAAAACTGATTAGTACATTATAAATAATACTCGGAAACGTTTCTGAAAATCAGTGGTAGCAAAAGAATCTTTGTTTTTATAAATGCCTTTTTAAATCTCCAGAATATATTAGTTTCTGGGGTATCTAAAGATAAAGAACCTTTTTCGGAATCTCGAGTAACCAGGAAGAGTTTGCTATATATTTTCGTTTGTGGTTATATTATATTATCCTTAGATTAAGAAACATTTGTCTTTTTTGTACTATGTGTAATACAAGTAGTAAACCTGAATTTAACGCAATTTTTATTAAATTTGGCAGTGGGAAAAATGGAAGCAAAACTTAAAATTCAGATTAAGAATATTTAAGTCCGCGAAAATGCTAAAGTACAATCAAACCTGTATTTAACGAAGTCGCTAAACCGAGCAGAAAAAAAATCGTTACATAAAAAATTCGTTACACAGAGCTTCACCAAACACTTCAAGGTACATAAAGATAAAATTTAAAGTCATAAACACTAACTATACCATATAAAAGAGTAATTACTTACAATTTCTTTTTATAAATTATATCCCTATACTAATTTCAAATGCTAAAAGGTGTAAATTAAAACTTTAAAACCAGTAAAAATACGTTCGTTTCGACTGTTGACATGTTCCGACTCATTTTCAAAATAAATAAATAAAACTATTCTAAAATTGCACAGTCTATGAAACACCATCATTCAGTTTTCCTCGTATTCTTTCATATTATGCACGTTATTAACCATTTGGAAAATGTTTATTGTCCTCGTCACACTGTTAAAAATGAAGTTCCATGTTTCACCAAGAAAATGGTGAAAAGTAGCTGAAATTTAGCTGCAACCAAGATACTGGTGATATATTTCACTAGTTTATTGGTGCTTTCACAAATACCATTATATTGGTGAAATGTTGAACCATGATTCAGGTTTTTTATAAATCCAATTTTCTGGTGAAAGGTTGAACCATAATTGAGGATTTTTTTTAAATCCAATTTTCTGGTGAAAGGTTGAACCATGAATCATGATTTTTTTAAATCCAATTTTCTGGTGAAAGGTTGAACCATGAATCGGGGTTTTTTTAAATCAAATTTTCTGGTGAAAGGTTGAACCATGAATCAGGATTTTTTAAATCCAATTTTCTGGTGAAAGGTTTAACCACGATTCGGTGGGTTTTTTAATCGAACTTTCTGGTAAAAGGTTTAACCATGATTCAAGGTTTTCTCTATTCCAAATTTTTGGTAAAAGGTTGAACCACGATCCAAGTTTTTCTCTCAACTTTATGGGGAAAGGTTACACCAGATTGTAGTTTTCTTTTTTTCCCCCCTCACTTTGGAGTGAATTAACTAGGACTTTGGTTTTCAATTTATCATTTTATGGTATAATAATGAACAAAATTTCAGATTATGCAAGATTATGTTGCAGTACGAAAGCATAATTTTTTTAGTTTTCATTAAACTGAAAATTATTAGTTTTAATTATTGATTCTATTGTCTTTGAAATATATTTAAAAAACAAATGTAAACCAGTTTGATCCAATTTCACAAAATAATCGCATTTTTTTTTCTTTCACAAATATTACTATTCTGTCCTTGTACATTTTGGAATATTTCTCTGCACTCAGTTACACTTATAATCCATTTAGTGTTTGCTTACTCACAAATCATTCATAATGAAAATATCTTTTAAAAATATTTTTCTTAGATTTAAATACATACCCTGTTTTCATTATGTTTTTAATTTAAAATCCAGAAAATAAAAAAATATGTTTACTAAACATTACTTTAAACAAAGCTGAAAGAATTTCTTTAAACAATATTAATTTTTGCACAGGTTTGAAAAAAGTGTTTCCATAATACACTTAGCTGCTACTTTTATGATTTGTAGATTTTTTTTGTTTGTTTTATTGTTGTGAATCTATAGATGCTGAAATTGATATTATAGTGTTTTCAAATTTTTACTTTCTTTTTACAAAACAAGAAATATTTTTAGGCATTTCCTCGTATAGTTAATATAAAAGGTTCAATTGTTTCACATATTTTAAGTTATATACATTCTGACAGTACTATTTTTGAACTTCTGGACAGTAAAATTGACATGTCCTGTCCAAAATCCCAATTATGAAAAATTGTTATTACTAATACATTCATTTTTAAATTAGCATTAAAAATTTGATTTTTCTACACTATTGCTGACACATATTGACAGTAACAATAATCTAAGCAATCCATTTCCCCTTTTCTCAAATTGAACTATCGTCGCATAATTTTCATTTTTATGTCGTTAAAAGGGGAAAATTTTTAATTTCAAATGCAATTAAATTGAATCTACATTTCAATTTACTGATTTTTCAAGCACGGTTCTTTTAAAAATTTATATTGCACACAGCTCGATTATGCAATATAAACTCATTTGAATATAAAAAAACAACAAAAAGTTCAGCATTTGTTTCTGCTTAACATTCAATAATGAATATAACATTTTTCAATAAATAAATCACAAACATAATGGATACATAATCTAAGTACAGTAAACTCTAAAGCAGAATCGATCGGAACCAAAGACATTTTCCATAGTCGACAATATTCTGCCTTAGACAAATTTTATTCAATGTCTATGGATTCACAGGGACTTGAAAATCTTTCCGAGCTAGACAGATTTCCATTTTACACAGAGTTTACTGTATATGCGTAAACACTGAAATAATCAGCATAAAAAAGGCAGCTATAAGTAGCAGAATCCTTCATTTAACCTCTAATATCAGCTAATAGAAAAGTATTGCTTTAAATAAATTTTAAAGCTCTTTTTTTTCTAATACACAATATGTTTCCATAGTATATTAAATACTTACTTTACAGGGTTAATTTAATAACAGCAGTGTCGCCAAAAGTGATTATTATTACTTATATATGTACATTTTCAGTATTCCTAAACAATAATCTATGACGAAGTTATTTTTTTAAATAATAGTAGTAGAAAAGGAAAATATTCACCAACAGCAGCCTTGCAATAGCTGAAAAAAGAAATGCTCACAGACACAATAAAATAACAACACAATTAAGTTGGTTTGCGGTATGCCGCTCCATTTATTGAAAATACAAATTATATAATCATTAAATTATATATATATATATATAGTACGTCAGACTAATATTTACTGCAAATATAATGCCATTTTACATACAGAGTTCCTCTCAGACAGTTTTAGGAGGGTGCTGCACCCAGTCTGACCATTCATTTAAAAAATAGCCTCTTTCTTGCCCAAATGAGGATCACAAATACGACGAGGTCATAAAATATAAAGAATTCTTGAAGCTTAGTATAGCTTTTTATTAGTTCTGAAACAGGATTTCAAGTCAGGCAAAGTGGAATAGCTCCAAGCATAGGTTAATTTCTCCACCTGTTTAAAATGAAAGAGTAAATATTTTAAGACATAAAATTGTTTTTTGTGCAGACATAATAATAATAATAAATTCACACAGGAAAAATATTTCAAAAATTAAACAGCATTTCAAATTCTCATTTACAAGGAAAAGCTTCAGCATTTGAAAAATCAATCTGCTTTCGAAATCCTTTGTGGTCCGCTGGTCCAAGTCAATTGGATCACCAATTTGAAAAATTTAGTGGTTCGCAGGACCAGTAACTTTTTTCATTTTCTCACAGGGTCACAGGTAAACTTAAATTTTCCCATCCTTGAGAAAACTGCAACCAAACACAAACCACACAATTTTATTTTATTTAAAAAAATAAAATTGCATTAAACCATAGTAAGTTGAAATAATCAGAAATAAAATATCTAATTAATAATTTTATAGTTTTTCTTTATGTACTGTTTATTTAATTTTTAGTAAATTATAATTTTACATTTTATTATGCTGAAAATTTTGGTTAACTGCAAAGGAAGTTTGGTTTATATTCTAGAAGGGAAGGGTCACTCAAAGGGTTGACTTAATGGATTTTATGTAGTGGGCCAGTGATGATGGCTGCGGACCATTAAATTCTCATGCTTACTGGTCCTTGGGACCAGTGACTTTTTTTAAAATCAATTCTACCACTGAATCAATGTATTGCAAAATGATTAAATTCACTGGGTAAGGATTTTTGATTCAAAATAAAATCTGGGAGGATGTGCTGTAGAAAAACAAAGTAATTTGAACTACTGAAGAATTCAGGCAGAAGGTACAGTCCCAACGGATGATCTCCAAGATTATCTCCTCAGACGTTACCGAACTTGTGGCACACTTTCGACAAGACAGTGCAGTGGGGATTTCTGGACCACTACATATGCACACTGACCACGACATTGCTCATAAAACAGGGGCTGGAAACTGAATCATTCTGTATGACATCAAGCATCCAGAATATGAACTCTACCTGAAGTGGGTAATCAGGATTGAGTAGGAGTTCGATATTCTACACATTTAAGGAAGGCATGTTTTCTGTCCACAAAACCTTCCACACTATTTCATGCTGAATACCCAGTTCAGCAGCAAACAATTGTGTATCAGTCGACAGGGAAACGGCAAAAGTGAGGAAAAAAAACTAAATTCTTTAGTTGATCGGATGAAATAAACGGAAAAAAAAGAGCGAAATTTGTCGATTGCTTGTAGACCCCCCCCCCCCCCCACACACACACACACACACAATTTTTGCCAATCCGTTGAAAATTCTCCAACTGTTAGGTAGATGGAAAATATTGTGAAATTCTTAAGTCAAATATGCGGAAAAATATTTCAAAAGCATCAGTTGGTTGAGAGGAAAAATTTGACAATAGATAGTGATAAAAACTGATTTTTGCCATTTGGCTGCAAGAAAAGACTGGAAAATTCGCCGAATGTCAAAAGGAAACTATCACAAATTTCATTAATAGGTCACAGAAAATAATCTTGAATTCATCAATCAATCATGTGTGTGTGTGTGTGGGGGGGGGGGGGTATCAAGAAAGTCAATTGGTCACAAAAAATTTACAAAATTCTATTGATAGTTTTAATTAATTTTCATCAGTGAAATTATGCTCAAAATTATTAAATATATAATACGTGATTTATCACATTACTAATTATTAATTAATCTATGTAATTACTAATTAATGAGATGTTTTATCATTGATTGTTTTTTTTCTGTTTTACTGTTATTTTGATTATACTGAGTTAGAAACTATTTGAGCCTCCCCCTAAGATTTTTAAATTGCTCAGCTACAGACAGTACATAGTAAAGGCATGTGATAAGAATGTCTTTATATAAAAAAATTCAAATCAACTATATTCATGAAAATAAAATTTCTAACTAGATCAAAATTTTACCTTTTATTTACTTTCATGCAAATTAACAATTACATTTTATGTTAAAAACTAATTTGTGAGAAACATTATCATTTAATTAATTTAAGTTCATATAATTTGATCATGTAAATTAAATTATGAATAAAAGTAACATGATACAATGCTTAGCAAGAATTTAAGGGAGACGAAACTGGTCACCAAGGATGACTAGTTTCTAATAACATAGTACTTTGCTGATGTTTACTATTTTTTGAGAGTACTGGCACATTAGCACTTTCAATGTAATTTTTTTGCAGATTAAAATATATTCTTGGCAAACTAAGAATAAAAAAGTTCATTTTATAACTATTTTATACCCACCTGACTCTACTGTTAATTAAAAAAACAATAAAATGTACTTACATTAATTACACAATTCAGCAGTCCTGATAAACCTGCAGCTTCTTAATTAAGGTGGCTGGTGTCCCACAGTTGGATAAATCCTGAGGAAATTTAAAAGAAGAAATTATAAATTCTGTTAAATTTAAATTTATTATATTTAAATATATAATTTCAAAACTGTTTTAAACTTCTATTCGTATAATAAAATTTTCAAAAATTTAAAGCAACAAAATATTTTTTCACAATTTTTACAAGTGCCTAGAATTGCGTTTTCACAATTTCCAATTTTTATCATATTTCCTGTTTCATTAACATTAAAATATTTTTTGCAATTCAGTTAAAAGGCTCTTATTAATTCACATCAGAGTTGTATAATATAGACGCATGCATACACAGAAAATTTTCTGCAAAATTCGGAACTTTGCGGGAAAATATTTAGAAAAAAAAGAAATTTTTTTTTAAAAATATACCGAAAAATTAAAAATATTCCCCAATTTTATGTACACGATATATTTATTGTTTGCCAGAGGTGATTCTGTTCTGAATTTTCCGAAAATTTAAAATCGGCCATCAGTCAGAAAATTCAACCATAAAAATATCACTTAACACTAGAACCATGGAGCGGGTCAATTTGACCCGAATCGATGTTTAATTTGTCATCGCGCCAAAAATAGTAATTGGAAAAACATTTCCTGTTCTGACTTAATATTTTAAGGTAAGCAACGACTTATCAAATTTAAAAACGCATAATATAAATAAATTCCCAATTATAACCATTTATACCTAGAACCGCGAAGCGGGTCAATTTGACCCGTTATAGGTTTTTTCGCATAAATGAGGAAAAAGAGATGCATTTTCTCAGAAGTAACGACATATGAGGGACTCACAAACATAGTAAACAAAGTCCATTTTGAAAAAACAATCTACGTGCATTTAGAAGGTGAATAAAATCAGTTTTATCCACTCCCACAGTGAACCAAGTCTATTTTCACATACTTTCTCATATATGTCATCTAGTTACAGAATTGGTTTACTGTGGGAGTAGATAAAACAGATTTTATTCACCTTCTAAATGGGCTATCTTACTTTTTTTCAAAGTGGGAACTTGTCTTACAATGGTTGTGAGTCCCACATATATCCTCAGTGTAAAGGAGTATTCGAATGCAATGGAAATTTACAACACATAAGAATTCTTGAAGTTAGTTTTATCCTGCATTTATTGTAAGTATAGATAAGATGTCACGAAATCGTAAGCTTACAATACCAAAAGACAAATTTCTTGAAATAATGGGAACCTTATAAGTTCAATATAAAATCAAACTGATCAAGTCATCTAAAGACAAATTTGACACGATTTCTGATATCTGTAATAATGCCACTGAAAACTAATTATACACCATGACTTATAAAACTTGCAAAGGCATTGAAATCCAAAAACAGCAACTTTGTAGGAACTATAAAACCTTCGTGAAAAGAAATACGAGTTCTCTGTAAAAATGTCAAAATCAAAATAGGTAGGAATAGGTAGGAAATCAAAAGCATATCTCAAGCTTTTTATTGGATGAATCCGCATTTTCTTCGTTTTCTGATTGGTCTATACAGTATCTGTTTTCTTTTTACTTTCAACAGAGATGGATACTTCTGTTGCCACTATGACAAAAAAGTAATAAAAACTACAAAAAAAATTAATAACTCAGAAACAAATTGAGATAAAGCTTTCAAACAAATTGCATTTAAAAGTACATTTTTTTCTCTATACGACGGTGTAAAAAGTAATATTGTGGGATGTTTAGAAGTTTAAGAATGAAATTTCATTTAAAATTGGGACGCTGTGGAAATGTGAAGCAGGCGATTTTTGTCGCTTGCAATTTTTACGTGTAAAAACACTATTAATGCTTAATTCATGGCGTACGTAATGTATGATCAACTACGTGCGATTTTTTCTGTCTTAAATTTTAGTCTGTAAAAAAATCATTTTCCAAATAGTCGTTGTAATTTGTTAAATTGCTTTTTTTTTTTTTTTTTTTTTTTACTTGGATGTTTATTTTATTGTTATTTTCATATCCAAGTATAAACTAATGAATCGGATTTATTTTAGCAGAGTTGTTTTAAGCATACTTTATAACGTGCGTTCTTCAGTTTAATTGCTGAACAATCTGTTAATTCTGTCTGAATTTTTGTTTAAAAAAATTATTCTCTCATAATACTCTTCGCATCTTTCAAAGTTCTAAAAACCACTTCATGCGTATTTTATTCAAACTGTAATCTTCGTCAGATTATTTCGAATAGTAGACACTTGGTAAAACCTGTTCAAGTTCATTGAGCATCATAAAATTTGTAAAAAAGAAAGAATAAATTTGAAATGTTAGAAATAGTTTTAAAATTTCTGAGTGAAAAAAGGTTAGGCAGCAAGAAAAAGTTCGTTAAGTAGAAAATGCATTTCGCTGTTCGGGGCTTATTTTAAAATGAAAATCGAAAAATGTTCTTAGATCTAATAAAATGTTCTTTGGCAAAATAGAGGTTTGTTTAATAGACGTCCGACTGTGATATTTCTTAGAAAGAAGATCTCCATACGGGCATACTCGAAAAATCTGAAAAAATTATAGAATGTTCTGCTCATGAGGATAGATATATTTATAGAAAAAATTTCGGCGGAAACTCGATTGAATGCCCGTAAAATAATAATGAAAATTTCGTTATTTGGCGATTTATCACCGGTTGGCGACGGAATAAAATTTCAAAAAATACTTTCTTATGTCAAATACACTTTAAGGAAAAAATGTTTCATGTTGAACTTGTTTAAATAAATTTAATTTAAATAAGTTTTAGTTTTGTCAGTTTTAGTTTCTTTTAACTCTAATTTTGTCATGTCGATATTTATATGTATTTATGTTGAAATGAAACTATCAAAAATTAAGATTTAAAACGAAATTCAAGGTTTAAATTAATTAAATTGTTTCAAGCTCAAAATTAAGTCCAATTGAGCACTGTTGATTCAATTTTGTTACTAGGGAAACGACTTCTTAGCTATTGAAATATGTAATTGCAGCATTCATTATCTGGTTTTTATTTTTGAATACACTTAATTGTACGAATTTTTTTTCAATATCAACTATATATATATATATATATATATATATATGAAAATATTTTTTCAGTGATAACTTAAATAACTGCAGCAACAAGCAATATATATATATGTATATATATATATATATATATATATATATATATATATATATATATATATATATATATATATATATATATATATATATATATATATATATATATAGTTTATGTAATACAATATATATCAGAGTTATGAATAGAAGCTAAATTTATTAATTTATTATTTTAATTTTAACAATTGGAAATAGGTGATGATTTGTAATTATCTATTGGTTTTATATATATATTAAACTCTCCCATTGTTTAAGTTTAAATTCATTAAATACCATTTACAAGCATTTAAAAATCTATTAACAAACAATTTTCAGTTACATTAAGATCGTTTGCTTTTGGCGAGGCAAAATGCTACTCGCCAAATCGCGTGACGCTTTCGTCTTTTCATGCCAAATATTCGAAAGTATTTTATTTTTTTACAGACTTTCTACTGTAATTCCGCCGCTAAATTTGACTGATCCTTTATTACTTACATGAGTAGTTAGTATTTCTTTCAAAATATTCTGAGTATGCCCAATAAGGAGAC
Organism: Maratus speciosus; assembly: GCA_963932465.1. Lineage (NCBI taxonomy): Eukaryota > Metazoa > Arthropoda > Arachnida > Araneae > Salticidae > Maratus > Maratus speciosus. The sequence goes on along the minus strand of OZ010790.1, from coordinate 97,840,255 downwards.
CTTCCTTGTTAGTGTTTTAAAGTGTTAGAATTAATTTAACTTAAAATTTAAATTACTAAATATTTGATAAAGATCTCTGTAGCATATTTAATAAAAATCATTACAAATAATGATAAAATTACTATCGCTTTTAAAAATAGTAGTGATAACAAGGTTATTTTGTAGTTTTTAACACTTTCCAATATCTTTGAAAAAAGTTTATGAATTCGGTGGTCTGGCTACCTGTCTGTGGGTGCTTTAACCCACGTAGATATTCTCGGTTGGTTGGTTGGTTGATTTTTCATCGGCCGATTATCTACACTAGGGATATAGGCCCGAGGGGGGAGTGCCCTCCGTAGGGCTCTTTCTAAGGGAACCTAACCCGTATTTACGCATGGAAATCCATGGCTCTAAGAAAACCACGAAAACTCCGAACGATTAGGCCGATGGGCGCGATTGGGTTCGAACCCAGCACCTCCCGTCTACCAGCTTCGAGAGCAGAACCTCTCAGCCACTGGTGGGGGCGCAAATATTCTTGGATAGTCATGTAATTAATATATGCTACTGAGCGTTGCTACGGCTTGTTCGGTACTGAAAATGAAGCATGCAGCATTTGCAGTTCGTTTTCAGTCGCCTCCAAAAGAATTCAGTTACATTATGATCTATTGGGAAAAATCGTTTGTAATGTTGCGATATCGGCACTCGACTTGATAGCGATGATTTTCGAAACGGCTACCAGAGCCCTTAAAATAAGTGAATTCAAACGCAATTCAATTATAAAGAAAATTAATTTAATTAACTAACAAAAAGAAAATTATGTACAGTATGGTAGATTATGGTACTTTCTGAGAAAAACAGTAGAAAGGAAGATACATTTACATTGATTCACAGAATACATATGGATGGAAAATGAACTACACTGTAAAAAAAAATCTGTGAAGTTACTAAAGTTTTTCTAGGAAACTGGGATTCCTAGAACTTTTCATGTAACGGCAACAACAAAATTTCATGTAACAGACACACTTTTGCGCCGAAAATCAAAAAATCTGTAAGGTTACTAAGAATTTTTTTGGAAACTGGGATTCCGAGAACTTTTCATGTAACTGCAGCCAGGGTTACAAATAAAAGTTTAGTAAGATTACTGAAATTTTAGCAGATTCATTTGTAAAGTTACAGATTTTTGTAGCTTTACAAAAACTAGTTTTGTAGATTTGCAGCTTTTTTCGTACAGTTACAGGTGAAAGTTTAGTAAGCATGTAACTTTACATCTGTAGAACTACAGATTTTTTTTTACAGTGTAGCTGTATAAGAAAGAATCCACTTTCACTTAGAGAATACACTTTCAGGGGCAAGGTACTTCTATTCGTAAAATGCTGAAATGACTGAATGACACCAGAATCCACAAACAAATTTATTTGAAAATAATCAAAAGCTTTTGCTCATGTTCTTAATAAAAGGAAATTTTTCATTCCTATATTCTGGTACCAATGTAGCATGTAGGAATTGAAATTAAGTGGTCCAAAAAGGAACCACCGCCCTTGAAGGGGTTAACTTGTTTCTTACACACATTCGGGACCATGGGCGCATATATGCACCTTTAAAAAGAACATGTAGAACTTGTTTTTGGCACCAGTAAAAAAGAAAAGTAATACAGTAGAACACCAGTTATCCGAATCAATTGGGACCGGACCCAATTCGGATAATCAAAAATTCGGATAATTGGATTTTTTCCGATAAAAGGGTCTATTTTAATTAATTATCGTATATATGTTGAAAATAGGAGAAAAAACTATTTTTAAAGTAAAAGAGCTTTTAATTAATTAAATGAAAAGGGAACACTTTTACATGTTAAGCATACTTACAAGTGCTGTACAGCACAGTATGTACGTACCGTACTGCAAATGAAAGTCATTGCTTGTAACGTTTGGCGGTAACGAGATGGTTTTAAACTGGCCATTCCCTCTTTCCAACAATTCTTCGGTGGGTTGAATTGGTGCATTATCAAAAATCAAAAGCACTTTACTGCCTTCTTTTCCAAGACATTTTTGGTACTTTTTCAGTTCAGGGATGAAAATTTCGTCGTACCACACGATAAACAATGCTGCAGTTATCAAAGCCTTGGGTTGGTTTTTATAAAAGAGGGGAAGCTTTTTCACATTTTAAAATGCTCCTGGGCTTTTTGACTTCTGTATCAACAGAACGCGTATTTTATGGCTTCCCGTGCAGTTTTGCAGAGTTAGCACCGTAAATGAAATTCTGGATTTTTTTCTGAAACTCCGAAAGCGATTTGGATAATCAGCAATTCGGATAATCAGCGATTCGGATAGTCGAAGTTCGGATAATTGAATTTCTACTGTATTTGCTTTCTTTAATTAGAACAGGTGAACAATTGAACAGGTGAGCAGCATTGAAGGTGTTTCTAGCTGTGATGAGCTTAACAACAAGTCTGTTAATGAAATGTCTTATGTTTATATGAGCCATTGGGAAAAGAAATAGTGTAGTGTAAAACTACTTAATCACTTGAGGGGATATATTATATCCCACCTACGATTAATGAAGAATTGTAACAGAAAAAATTTATTAAATTTTTCTAACTTTAATGGAAAAAAGTCGTAAAATTGCTTTTCCTTAATTTGCAATAAAAATTTTTTAAGATTCCCGTGCGAATTCTACACAAGAACACAACAAACTAAACTGCTGGCTTTAGCATAGCATCCTCTTCCGCCATGTGGAACCAGCTCAAAAAAAGTAACCCAGTCAGATCGGAACTCTCTAGCAGAACAACCAACTTCTCACTGACATCCTTCTTCTTCAGTTCACATTCGTTGAGGTTGGACGAAGCCGTTTTTTTTACTCCGCCTCTTGTAATCCCTTTTTTTTTTCCTCTCTCAAAGTAAGAAATTTCTTTTCAGGCGAAAAATGCAGTATCTCTGGGTTCGTTGTTAGAATGTATTTTAATAATGCTATACTATTTCTACCATAATGAAATTAGTGTGATCACCGAAGTGTACTACAAGATAGAATATGGCGTGCATAGAATTTATCATTTATTTACAGGGACATATAAAATAATTCCCTGACAGAACTATCTATAAGTGCTAGAAGTGCATTGTGCTATGCATTTGTAAATTTAAGTAATTATTTTTATATTACTTGGTGTGTATAAATATTACGGATCATATGCAAGGCTCAACAAAAGAATTCGAGTACATTTCTGGTAATTGACAGAAATTGACGAAGGAAAATTTTCATCTGTGTTATGCGTTTCCTAAAATGTTCCGTGAACTAAATTTTTGCTGTATATATAGAAATCTATGTCGTATATATACAAATCTATAGATCATATACAAGGACTTCACAAAAGAATTCGGTTATTTTTCTGCCTACAGATGGCAATTCCTAAAATTGGGTTTTAAAAGGGTTATACGTTTTCCAAATTATTTACTTAGGCATCATTTTTCACTATATTATACGATGTAGTTTTGTTAGAGTATTCTGAATATGTTGGAGGGTTTTCATAATCTTTTCTCGACGCATGATTTTTCTTTCTTGTCTGTGTTATAATTAGAAAATAATCTAGAATAATCCTTCAAATAATTTTGTAGAAGTGAGTGTAAAATGTAAATACATTAAAAATTGTGTAAACGGAACCTGTCTATAGCATGATCTTCCAGTAAGCCTGAAAATTTTCATGACCCTGTTGGAAAGAACATTATACTAATCTACTTCTTAGGCGGAAATCTGCACAAAACAGAATATTTTCATGGTCTCTTAACAATCCCGTTTTCACGGTTTTATTGTATTGCATTCTTAAATTGTACAAAACTCCTTTTTTCCCTGTTAGGATAATCATCAATGCGTCAGGCATACTTAAACAATAAAGAAAAAAATCGTTTTCAAATTGTACACACGCACTCACACATTAGAGTCAAATGCGGGCTCATAAATGTGTCTTACTGTGCACGACGAAAAAAACATTATATTTTTTCCCCTTCCATTATCTTATTTTTGACTATTTTTAAATGTTTAGTTAAAGATTTTGATCATTGCAGTTTGTTTTAAAAAAATCATCATACTAGACCATTTAACTGTCTTTATTAATTAATTAATTTATTTTGGAACGGGGAGAAATAAAAGAAATAATAGACCGGGAACCGGTAGCACAAACAATCACCTCATCGAGTTCACGGCTGAAATTCCGGAATTAGTTAAAACTCGATTCGCATATTAAAACGCAATCGGTCTGCGAAGTCATATTTTGGTGAAACACAAACAAAAACCCGATTTTAGCGGTTGATTCGTAGGTTTACCATTGTGTTTTCCTGCTCCCAGTCCTCCCTGTATTCATACTTTTGGGAGCAGGAAAGCACAATGGTAAACCTACGAGTTAATCGCTAAAATGGGGTTTTCAGATGTTTTCTACCAAGATATTTCTTGGCAGACCGATTGCGTTTTGATATGCGAATCAAGTTTTAACTAATTCTGAAATTTCAACCGTGAACTAGATAAGGTGATTCTCTGTGCTGCCGGCTCCCGGTCTATAAGCATGTTATAGATTCTTTCGCACGATAAAATTTCATATTATACTATTATCGGAGTGATATTCTAAATATTTAAACTGCAGGCCTCAGAGCAGTCTCTTTTTATACAGAAAAAAATCAAAATCTTTACCACTACTATTTCCATACGAAACTTTTCCCTTGAGATTTATCTTCTAAATGTCATTAAAATCCGCTTCGTTATGAGCTTTTTATTGCTTTAACAGTGCTTAACAGTTGAATAGTTTGATTGTAATAATTTGCTATTAAAATAATTTTGTAAATTTAGTGGTGGCTATGGCTGCAAGAGTGACCGCTCTGAGATCTGAAACTGTTCACAACATCGCACGAATAAAACACATTTGAAAGTTTTTATAGGGAAGTTACATATACATTTGAAAGCTTCCTCAAAAGGTTCAATGAAGCAAATCTTTATTATTTTAGGATAAAAGTTCAAACATAACTAAAGGCTGCATTCAGTTATTTTAGTTTAATTCCTTAAAATAACGATAAGCAGTGATTAAGTAAGAATATCGTAGTTCATTCGAATTCGTATTTCTACCACTACACTTCATTGCCACGTGAAGTGTCGTCAAAAATCTCAACCGTCCTCTTTCACTTACTTCATTTGTCATGATATTTTCCATTTTTCCTCCTTATTAAAGTTATTTTTTTATCTTTTTATCATGTTACTTCTTTTATGCATTATATAGACAAAAATTGACGGACATTAATGATTTTAAAATTTTATCGTATATCTAAAAAACACTTGATGACTTCTTTTAGAAATTTGGGAATAATTAAGAACGTGTTTGACCTTCTATTTTTCCACGAAGATTTGAAACGAGAGCAATTAGGGGACCAACAACAAATTGAAGAAAAAATTAATATTTGGATAACCCTGTAAAATAAAATGCGCAAAATGATCTGTCGCTATGCAACTCATCACTGTGTGGATATTGTAGAGCATTTCTATTCATTTTTGTAAGAATGGCATGTAATTTCATGGCGATACAACTATTTCTTTAAAAAATTCAAGACATTTTTAGATGTTTTTACTTCTTCTATCTTTACAAGAAGAAAGTATTAGATTCATGAAAATTTTCCATAGATTTACACGTTTTAGAGGTCAGAGATCCCGAAAAACATGTTTTTACAAAGTGTCTGTCTGTATGTGGCACAAATTTTCTGAGCACTCTATCTCAAGAACTAATGCACGGAATTTATTTAAAATTTATATTCAGTTAGTCCCTGATATACATTGGTGCTGATTGGTTTTTGGAGTAAATCGCCCAACAACAGGTGGCACTGCTGTACTGCATTTTTCACAATTTCCGCAATAGCTCTATCTCAAGAAGTAATGCATGAATTTTCATCAAACTTCAGATTCAGGTATACCTTGATAAATATTGGTGCTGATTACGTTTTAGTGTAAATCTTCCAACAGGCTACGCTGCTGTGCTGCATTTTTCACAATTTCTACAATCTCAACAACTAATGCACGAATTTTCATCTAACTTCAGATTCAGTTGGACGTTGGCACAAGTTGTTGCTGATTAGATTTTAGTATTAATCGCCTAATAGGTGGCGCTGATATGCAGGATTTTTCACGATTTTCGCAATAGCTCTATCGCAAAAACTAATGCATGAATTTTCATCAATCTTCAGTTCAGTTAGACATTGACATAAATTGTGCTGCTTAGATTTTGGTGTAAATCAACCAGCAGGTGGCGCTACTATGTTGCATTTTTCAGTATTTATAGAATTTTAGCGATTGTGATATCTCAAGAACTAATGTACCGAATTTCATGCCTTTAGAGTCAGCATAGATTGCCATTCAATTTTGGCACTATGATAGCGAATTTTGAAGTATTAACATATATGAGATAGAAGAAAGTTTTGGGATTGGCACATCCGACTAGTTTGTTTATAGTATGCAAGATTTTCAACCAAACTTAATGCTAGCTTCAGAAAATTTGACAAAATATAGTCGAAACAACGTAGTAGAATTAGCATATCTACCCTATATATATAAAATCCTAATGAAATGAATTCATGAAACGGCTGAAATGAAACGAATTTATGAAACGATTCTATGAAACGATTGATTAAACAACTGATTGTTTTTTACGGCGATTTCTCCTAAAATATGGAATATTTTGCGATGAAATTAACATCAAAAAATCGGGTTTGTTCCACAGATCTCAAAACTGGTATCAAAATTTTTAAATTCGAATTAGTTTTCGAAATATTAATTTTTCTCTAATTTTAAATATTTTTCTCTAATGATGGCAACTCAAATTTTAATCATAACAGATATGTTTTTCATATTTTAGAAAAGGTTATTGTTTTAAACTAATTTGGCGACCAGTTTGACCTCCCTTCAATGTATGGTAAGAACAATGTTTTTTTTTTGTTTTTGTTTTTTTTTTTGTTTTTTTTTTGTATTTTATTATCATTTTATTTAATACTAAACTTTCATTTAAAACTGAAACATTTAAAATTAATGGCTTTCACATCTTTCTTTTTTTAAAACGAAACGAAAAGAAAAATATTAGGCGCAGATGTCATATACGCACCGGGGTACCTAATTGGCGCAAAAATGGGTTTATTTTGCCTGGCATGGTAACCCGGCTGTTGTAGCTTATTTATTAATAAATGTTTATTTATATTTATTTTCTTTTTATTTAAAAAAAAATGTTACAAATTGTTTTGTTCTATAGTTATTATTTTTTTATTTATTGTTATTTCATTTTTAAAATAAAAGAAAATAATTTAAAAATACATATGTAACCGGTATTCGAAAACGAGGTTTTCGCCAAATTGTCGTAAAAAAAAATCACGCCAAATCCGATTAAATAATTCAACAAATCATGACAATTTCAAATTCAAAGCAATGTTTTAATGGTATTACTTACTTATCCCGTCGACCAATTTCGCCAAATTATATAGTAAATCACCAAACTACTCGCCAAATTATACAAATTGACGTAATTTTTATTTTAAATAACGAAAGAACAAATAAATTATTATAATACAATAAAAATACAAATAAAACGTCGAAATAAATATCACTTGATGGCGTAAACACGTGTAACTTCTTTACAGTCAAGAGAATGTGACATTTACGGTCAACCATTATTGGCATTTAATCTTATAGTCTGGCGATAGATTTTTGGTCGATGGGATAACCGTTTTAATTTACCCTCGAAAAATAAAAAAATTCTAACAGGCGAGTTAAAAAAAAAAAAAAAAAAAAAAAAAAAAGGTATTGGCGAGATTTGCACCCGACTAAGATAAAAGCAACAAGAATTCTTTGCGACCATGGCAACTTTTATGCAGTTTTATTCCAAAAAATGATTTTGATTCTTTAATCAAAATGTAAAACCTTTCTTATGAAAAGCGAAGGGATCAGCCCGTAATTGTTTATGGCAGTTACATGACTTGGACTATTATAATATAAGTGAAATGATGGCGATAGAATAATATTTGGCGACTTATCGCCTGTGGCTGACTAACATTAAAGTACCAAAATGGCCGCCTTGAATATAAAAAGGGAAGGAATCAGCTCGTAATTGTTTATGGAAGTTATATGATTTGGACTATTATAATATAGGTGAAATGAGGCGATAGAATAATATTTGACGACTTATCATCTGTGACTGGCTAACATTAAAGTACCAAAATGGCCGCGCGGAATATAAAAAGCGAAGGGCTCCGCCCGGAACTGTTAATAATAGTACCATGACTTAGGCTACTATTATAGAGATTGTTTTCAATTCTAAAAACAGCGCAAAGAATAATATTTCCTAATGATTAAAAATTTATTTGCACGTGACTATAAAAAACAGTAAAAAAAACTTTAAAATTATTATTAAATGCGTACGTGTTAAAAGCAGGAAAACATTGAAAATTATGTCTTGAAAATTGTATTTACACGTGAATATTAAAAGAGAAAAAAAACTTTAAAATAATAAATACATTAATATGTGTTTAACCCTTTTAGGGGCAAGGTACTTCTATTCTTAAAATGTTGAAATCAGTAAATGGCATCAGAATTTACAAACAAATTTCGAAATACGAAAATGCTTTTGTTCACTTACTTAATAAAAGGAAAATTTGCATTCCAATATTCTGGCGCCAATGTGGCATTTAAGAAACCGGGAGGCAAAGACTCTGTTTACTTAATTAATTTATTTTTGCTTCTTTTCAAATGTTTAACTGATCGTCTTTAATCAAGCACGAAAACAACCATTGGATGTCTTCGCAGCAACTGATTCGGCCTTAAATTGCGCAATCAAAGGGAATAGTATGGAAACCCGTTCACAGGAAGATCGCTATAGGTTTTTTCATTATAATTCAATCTTCCCTGATCTTTTTTAAAACCGATCAAATTAGCGTGCTTCTGCGGTTTCTGAACGGGGGTTGGCGAGCGTAGCCTGCAGGGGGCAGAGCACCCTAGTAAATATATTAAAATTTTAATGAAATATGAGCTGTTGCATGAAATAATTTTTAACTGCGTGCGCGCAAAGTGTACCAAAGATCATTTTCCCCCCTTGATTTTGAAGTCAACTCCAGCAATTAATATAAAGAGACCAGTGGAATATCTTGAAAGTTCCGAAAGATAAGGGATTTTCTACAAATTGTCATTTTTAATTGTCTGACTTCCAATAAAGGAGTTAGTATTTAATGAATTTTAATGAGTAGACTCGGAACGAATTTTTAGATTTTGAAATTTTTTTTCCTTCGTTGGAATACGTTTAGCCGGGGGTTTTCCAAGAAGAACTAAAGCGTCAGTGAAAAATAATAATTTAAAAAATTAAAACTAAAATGGCATCTTGTGGAAAAATCTTCATCATCCAACTACTTTTAGAGAGCAATTGAAATTCAGCTCTCACTATCGCCGATATCTTTCTGAATTACTATATTCGACTGATCTTTTTATACGAGTTGCTCTATAGAGCTACAAAATTATGGGACTAAAAAAACTTTGGCAGCGTTCGCGCATGCGCAGTTAAAAAAAGTTTCATACAAATGTTCCTATTTCATCTAACATTTAGTATATTTATTTTCTAATTGTACTATGTTGTTTCTAATTCATGTTTTCTGAGAGTGGTGTTTTACATTTGGTTGAAAACGCTTTATGTTATAAATAAAAACTTCGAAAATTTCTTGAATTTTTTAAAGAAACTTTATATTTCCATAAATAGACATGCTATTCTTACACAAATGTTTTACAATATTCACATAGTCTTGTGCTACAGCCAGGGCCTGATTAATGCACGGGCCTCCGGGGCCTCGGCCCTGGGCCCACCAATTTCAGGGGCCCACAAATTTGTGTGTATTTTCTCACAATTTAAGTTTTTCCACTGTTTGCTTTTTATATTTTGGTCCCTGGTGTAAAAAAAAAAGTTTTACTGTAATAAAAAACCTCCATATTTAATTTTTCTGTAAATGTCCTTTTCAGTTTGAGAGTACCTATAATTTTCAAAACTTGCCGTATCCAGAAAATCAAATTTGGGGAAAATGCCAAAAACTACATACTGTGTTTATTGGTTTCAATATAAACGATGATTTTACAATGTCAGAATTATACCGGGTGTCCCAAAAAGGACTGACTGATTTTAAAATTCAATAACTTGCAAACGGTGACAGATATTTATAAAATTCTTGCAGGAGGTTTATGCATAAGGTCAAAAGTTTTTTTACAGTGATTTTCAATTTTAGTTCGAATTACAAACAATAGATGGCGCTGCGATCAATAGATGCTGAATTCAGGCTCGATTTGTGGTACTTCGTGGCCCGGATAATACATTTCCATCTCCTTTTTCAGCATGGAACAAAAGAAAGGACCAGAAATCGAGTCTGTATTTAGCGACTATTGCTTACAGCGCCATCTATTGTTTGTAATTCGAACTAAAATCGAAAATCACTGTAATAAAACTTTTGACCTTATGCATAACCATCCTGCAAGAATTTTTTAAATATCTGTCACCGTTTGCAAGTTATTGAATTTTAAAATCAGTCAGTCCTTTTTGGGACACCCGGTAGTTTAAAATGATTACTAGACTGTTAGGGAAAACACAATTTTTATGGTTTTTGATAAGGCGAGTTTTGAAAAAGACGTCCTCATTTATTCTGCAACATAAACTGTGGATCATAGATGTTTGTGAATTATACAAATGCTTATTTCAGAAAGTGGACGGTAATTCATTTGAATATTAAAGACGTGAATTATCACATTGCTAAGAAGGCATAAACCAACTTTGTAGAAAATGTCCAAGCCGGGAATCGAACTCGGGCCCCTGGAATAGATCTCCAGTGCTCTGCCACTAAACCACAAGGACGATGCCCAACTTGGCATCTCTCACTTATATAAGTCGGTAAGGCTGCTACCGCAGCACTAGATGGAAAAGTCCTCATGAGCACACAATCTAGCGGCGTAACATGAGACGCAAATGAACCCAGCATCGGTGAATATACAATTTTAATTAATTTTTTCAACTACTTTTCAGCAGTGAAATTACGCTTGAAATTATTGAATATTAAAGACGTGAATTATCACATCGCTAACAAGCCATATCATATGCCTTGAAAAAAAAATAATTAAAATGGTAATTCATTTTCTTGATTATTCTTGTAAGTTAAATTTTTTTCGTAAACTTGAAACTTTCACCCAAACAACTTTGTCAACTCATCCAATAAACCTACTTTTTCTGAAAATGTCGCCGGGAATGGGGAGGTAGGGGGGCCCAACTTTTTAACAGGCCCTGGGCCCAACTTCAGCTTGATCGGGCTCTGGCTACAGCTACAGACCATTCCGAGCATTTTATATTACAAGTTTGATCGCAAATGTTATTTTTTTCTTCAATTTGTTGTTTGTCCACTAATAGCCTTCGTGAACAAACCTTCCCTGAAAAATATGAAGTCAGACACTTTCTTTATATTCTCAAAGTTCTGGAGAATTAATTATTCAAGTATTTCTCAAGATATTCGCCCAAATACGTAAAATCGTAAGTGAGCGGTGATTTTTTTTTAGCAAATAATTTCAATATTAACAGTAAATTCGTTCTTCACACGGAGATAATGTAAATAAATAAACAAGATTAGAAAACAGGAATTCCGCTTTTACAGAATTTAGTGTCGCCCCCGATAAATATATATGTATATGTATTTATAAATAGTACAAAACATATTTAAATTTTAAGACTTACCGCATCCGCTTAAGAATTCCATATTTACGATCCACTCTTAAACATCTACAGTAAAGTAGGCATAGGACGTCACTATCGCGATATAATACTCAAATGCAGCAAAAAGATGCCGTCATTAAAGAAACTCGACCCCAATAAACGGCTGTCTAAGGATTCATAGGCCTTCATCTCGGACTTCATTTGTTTGTAACATTAATATAGATACTTAAAATTAAATATAGTTTATAATAGCTCCATGTTTTAACAGAAATCATTCGTTTATATTTTTTCAAAATAGCACATATTTTACTTACATTTTCTTTCGGTTGTTATGAAAAAATGGCAACAAAAATATATAATTAATATTTTACAACTATTTTTCCTTTACTTTCCACAAAAATGGAGTACTTCCGTTTCCAATATTAAGAAAATGGATCCAAAAACTACAAAAAAATTAATACAGTCGAACCTCTATTTAACGAAGTCGCTAAATCCGGTAAAAAAGTTCGTTATATGGGAAATTCGTTAAATAGAGATTCACCTTTTAAAATACTTTAAACTGCATAAAACAGATTTTAAATTCATAAACACTAAATATTTTTACTAAAAGTAATTAATCATATTTTTTTAAATAAATTATATCGATTTGTTTCATTTATTTTATCCACCAATATCCATCATCAATTCACTTTTTCTGTGTGTTTAAATCTTTGAAATCTGCAAAGAAAGCAAAACATTGTCCGGGAATACACTGTATTTTCTGTTTAAAGTAAATAGTTTGACGTTAAAATTAACGAATTTTAATGACATTATCGTATTTATTATTATTATGACAAATAATTTTAACCATACATTAACATATGTGTCCTTAAATTAAATTTCTGAAAAACTCTGTTAATTTTGCCTGTGTTTTTTTATTTAAAACTAGCAGGCTATGCCCGCTGCGCTGGTTAATTTTTCCAAATGAACATTGGTGAATTTGAACTTGCATTTTAAACAATATGGACCTTCAGCTGGACCTTACTCATTGCTGAAAACGATGCGAACGCCATTGTGATATAATATTACCTTAAGCGTTGGACAAAATTTAGCTATTAAGAAGTAATTCTTTTAGTTGATTACTAACAATGTACTTTTGATAGGGATGACAACAGGAATTAATAGCTCTATAACTAATCAACATATAATAAAATGTTATATACTAACACCATTCCTGAAACGTCATTTAACAGTGCCACTTGTATCAAAATACGTTCTGTAGATTTAAAAAAAAAGGCTAAACTTTCATAATCAGGTTCACTTAATTTTTAACCTTTTATTTTTCTTTATGACTAAGTAGCGTTGAGCAATATGTATACACTAAAACCTTTCCAAAATTATTACCTAACCACTTGGTCACAGATGTCATACATGCCCCATATAGGCGCGATTTTTTTCTGACGCCAATGTCAGAAACATTGCAATACGCAAGAATACTTAACTGGCGCCAAAGTGTCATTATTTTGTTTGATATGATAACCCGTAAGTTGTTAATGCTGTTTATGTTTTCGCCAAATTGGCGTCGGTAAAAAATCGCGCCAATATCGGACGTATATGACATCTATACCACCATTTGTGGTATATCCTATCAAAGTATTATAAACAATCGGAATGAAATGCAAATTTCCGTTTTAAATATATAGTAGATGATGATGATGCGATTTTGTGTAATAGAATTCATCGTGAAATTTTCGCTTCAAACATAAACGATGCTTTCAACATTATAGCTAATACACCAATATGTGAAGTATCCGATTACGGAAGGTTAACTTGGATTCCTATGAGCCCAAAGAAAAGTGAATATGTGGCTTTTGTGATACTTTTATGTTAGCCGGGCGCAGGTAATAAATCAGCAAAGATTGTTTTCATACCATATTCTTATATTTATTATTTTCATTTAAGATACAAACCTTTCACTCATTTCATTTAAAATGCATGCCTTACACTAATTTTATTTAAAAAACTGAACAGATAAAAAATAACAGGAATTAAAAACAAAGAATTATTTTTAATTTACATACGCAAAATGTAACTACTGCTACTGGCAATTTTAAAAATGCTATTGGCGAGATCTGCGCACCATTTTTTCTCCTTATCGAGGAGAAAATTATAAATCGCCAAATATTATTCCGATTCCAATTTCTTTCATTGAAAATAATTTTTAAGTCGTTACAAACATTGCTTTCATATTTAAATATTTTCATCGGTACTACTTAGTTATCCCGTCGACCAATTTCGCCAAATTATACAAATTGACATAATTTTTATTTTAAATAACGAAAGAACAAATAAATTATTATAACATTAATAAAAATTCAAATAAAACGCCGAAATAAAAATCACTTTGTGACGTAAACACGTGTAACTTGCTTAAAGTCAGGTGAATTTGACATTTACGATCAACCATTACTGGCATTTAATCTTATAGTTTGGCGGTAGATTTTTGGCCGACGGAATATCTAAGCAGTACGTTTTCGTTCTATAACGCTAATCTCTTAGTAAAATTGTTCCTTTTATTTTACATAAAATCACATTTTTTTTTTGGGAGTGGGGGGGGGGGGGGTACTACTTAGTTATACCGTCGACCAAAAATCTATCGCCAAATTATAAGATTAAATGCCAATAACGGTTGATCGTAAATGTCACATTCACTTGACTTCAAGGAAGTTACACGTGCTTACGCAATCAAGTTATTTTTATTTCTACGTTTTATTTGTATTTTTATTAATGTTATACTAATTTATTTGTTCATTCATTATTAAAATACAACTTATGTCAATTAATGTAATTTGGCGAGTGGTTTGGCGATTTATATAATTTGGCGAAATTGGTCAACGGGATAACTAAGTAGTACCATTTTTTCTTTTTTTATTAAGATGTTCGTTTTTTTTTTTTTTCAAACTCATAGAGCCGTTTTTATTCTTTATCCAAAAGAGTTAAATTGAATTTTTTTCGTTGCTAGAGTAACGAATGTAATGTTAGATAATTTGAGGTTTAGACGCCAAAGACACCGCCAAATTAGAAAAATATGAAAAATGTCATGCACTGTTGCACTTATAAAAGAATTTACTTGGCACCAATCGATTCAGTATACAAAAATACATTAAATTATGCTATCACCTGACGCATAATTATAATATCCGATTTTTAAGGATTTTTTTTCCCTCCCCTTGCAAAAACGCCGTTAGGGGTGATATTTTAGAAAATCCTTTCTTAGCGATACTATATAGATATGCCATTTGGCGGTGACTCGATGATCGAAAAATTAGTCCAATATCATTTGAAATATTACATAACAGAGGAGAAATTACGAAGAAAGACGAAGAAGAAATGACGAATTACAAAAGACTTGCAATTTTTTTTTCAATATGTTGAATTTTTCGATAATAATAACGCATGATTGTATAAATTTCCATAAAAACTAACTTCATTTCCTAGATTTCGAAGGTGTGAATTTTCCTATGAATGATATTGGCGGTATGACTTAAGAAAAAAATGAAATAAACAATAGATAACATTTGCTTAAAAAATGGATAATATTCATTGATCTGAGTTCGAGTTTATAAATATCACATGCTTTCGGAATTACGGTGAAAAACATTTTAAAAAATGTGAAATTATTTTACAATATGTATGTGTGGCAGAAATTCACACTAAAATTTAAGTATTTGATTCCATTTTTAAAATATTAACTGATATCTATATAAGTTACAATTGAATATAAAAATGTACTCAAAAAAAGATCTCGTTCACTTGAAAAAACGCCATTTATGAGAATATCCTCAAGCTAGTGTCACACTTATGCATTTTTGACTTAAAATCACATTGTTTGGCGACAAAAGTAAAATAAAAAATCGTAAAGCAATAAATAATAATTACACATGTAACTCACAATTACATCTGCTTGTTTCTTCGATAAGTTACGTGATTGGGTTTAGATGAAAAAAATAATAATAAAATAAAATAAAAAAAAAGTCATTAAAAATTCATCTAATCAAATTTTCAGATTCATTTCTATAATCTAACGCAAGCGATAATGAGCCAAATATTGTGTATCAATTGTAATCTCTCTCATTAAATTAATTTTTAAGCATTACAAATATTTCTTTCAGGTTTAAATTAAATTACAAATATTTCTTTTAGATTTAAATTAAATATATTCTTTTTTTAACATAATCCCTCATTTAAATGGATTTTTCTTTCTTTTTTTACAATTAAATATCAGTAATTATTTTTTCATTTATTTTCTAACGGATACAGCGATTTCAATTCATTTGTCGCCAAAAAGTAACCTCTGGCAACCTTTTCGTTCAAAATAACAATAAAATGCGAAATTTATTACCAAAAATCATAGTTATCCCTGTATATTTTACTCATAAACCACCACGTGAATATTCTCTATCGAATGACACTATTTGCAAAAAAATCCACCGGGTAGTTTTTGAAAACATTCGGGCGGAACTTTTAGATCTTACTGCTTTATAATATATATCATAATAGATAATGGAATAGATAATAGATTATATATATATATATAATAGAATAGATAATAGATTATATATATATATATATATATATATATATATAATAGAATAGATAATAGATTATGTGTTATGAACTATCTCAAAGTTTAAAACAGATCGCATTGTTAGATTTCCTAATTTTAACAATATCGCGTTATGTTAGTTCCACATTCCACCACCAGGGAGCGCACTCTATTCTTAACGAAAGCGTATCTGAACGAAACTCCTTCATGCAACCTTTCCGTAGATACATGAATCGGGAGGGTGGCGGTCTTAACCAATAATTTAAGATAATTGCTGAAATTACTACGAAAAATATTTTAAAGGGGCTCTACGCGGGCCCCTAATAGAGTTAGAGGAAATCGGAAGACGGCAAAATAATCGCGGGGAAAAGTTTGCTTGGTTGCTTCGGAGCTACTTTTGGCGCGAGATCTAAGCTCTACGACCAATAGGAGCCCAGATATTTAAGGAAATATGAAGTAACAAAGTCCAAAATTATAGAATTTTCCGTAATAATTCTATAACTAATCTAGGTAGAATGATGTGTTATAGCTTAAAACCTACCCTGGAACGATACCTATCTAACGGTATAAGTTCCGTAAAAATCCATGCGGTAGAACTCGAAATCTCGGCGTTCGGAACGAAATTTCCGTTTGGATTTTATATATATAATAGATAGATAGTACTTTCTCTCATAATACGTCTCGCATCTTTGCAATGCTCCAAAAACCCCTTTATGCGTATTCTCTTCTAACTACTCTGCTCAAAACAATTAAAGGATATTGCAGTTTTAGGTGGATTTTGTATCTGGTAAACTGTTTAGCTGATTGATACATGGTCGACAGACATAGTAGGTTATATGAGAATAAATTACACATGTTTGGCAGAAAAAATGCATTTTATTGCGCATTTGTGTACTAAAGGAAAAAAACACAATTTGTGCATATGAGAAAAAAAGAATAAGAAAAGGTGTTTTCTTCAAAGAAAATCATTTTCAGTAGGGGGTATGGTTTCCACGGGCGGCCAGCAACGTTGAACACCTTTGAGGCATGGACTCAATGAGTCTATTAATGACGAGTTGGGGTATTCTGCCCCACTCTTCCAGAAGAGCTCATTCCAGTTCTTGGAGAGTTTGTGGGGGTTGTTGATGGCCAGAAACTCGTCTTCCTAGAGCGTCCCAAACGTGCTCGATTGGATTCATGTCTGGAGAACACGCTGGCCATTCCATTCGAACGATTCCTTCCTCGAAAAGGAAATCCTCCACCAGGTTTGCACGATGTGGCCTGCAGTTATCGTCCATTAAAATGAAGTTATCTCCGATTGCTGCAGCGTAAGGGACTACAATAGGTCTGAGGATCTCATCCCTATATCGGCGACCAGTCAGAGCTCCATCTCGAATGATGTAGAGGTCAGTGCGCCCGTCAATGGAGATGCCACCATACACCAACACTCCTCCACCGCCAAATCTGACACTTTCGTCCACGAACGCGGGATTATTCCTACTGCCATGGTCCCTCCTGATGAAAATACGCCTATTATCCGGATGCACAGGCTCGTCAGAAAACAGAATATTGCTCCAAACATTTCTCCTCCAGTTGACATGCTCGGTTGCCCACTCCATGCGGTCGCGACGATGCCTTGATGTTAATCTAACACATACCATCGGTCGGCGAGCATACAGACCTACAGCATGGGGCCGATTTCGGACAGTCTGAGTTGAAATCGTGGTGCCTGTAGCCGAGCGAAGGTGTTGTTGGAGAAGAGTAGCGTTCATGGTTCGGTGTCTCCGAGCTGTTAACGCTAAATACCGATCTTCATTGGGCGTTGTTGCCCGTCTACGACCTTGTCCTGGTCTTCGGCCTGCACATCCACTCTCCAAAAAACGGTTCCAGATCCTGGAAATGACACTTTGTGATACTCCGATGGCTTGCGCTACTTCGGCTTGAGTTTGGCCCCCTTCTAACCTACCAACAATTCTCAAAGCTTCTGAATCTGTCAAATGACTTCGCTGAGACATCGTACTCATCGAAACAAAGCAATCACTGAATGTCGATCATCCTTGTCTTCATTCTCTTTTATCCAGTTGAAAGTCAAATTTCATTCGCTGCCGCTGAAGCGACGTTTTTGACGTCGAACTCAAAATTTGCATGCTCCACAGTTTGAAAACCAGAAAAATTTGCATTTGTGATTCTCTTCTTCTATTTTCGGCAAAAAAAATTTCGTTTATATCTTTATTTCATATAAAACTTCAAATATCCTTTAATTGTTTTGAGCAGTGTATAATCCGCTTCAGATTGTTTCAAATGATTTTAGCATTTCATCATACCAAGTTTTATTAATTCCTGCACAATGATCATTCCCATCATCATCATATTCGTCTTCATCGCAATTCATTGCTGTATTGCTTTTATTTTTCACACTGTTGAAAATATCCAATTCGGATAGTGTTTCCGAGGTCTCAATTTCAGAATTAAGTGAAATACAATCATCAATCAGCACATCATGGTTAATTTCTTCTTTTTTTCTCATCTGTATCCACATTTTTTAAGTTACTCTAAGGTATTTTCGTCTTCGTCCTCCACACTTATCGAATTATCACTGCTGACAAAGAAGGCGCCTTGTAAAACCAGTTCAAGGCCATTGAACATCATAAAATGTGTTTAAAGAAAGAATAAGTTTGAAATATCCAGAAATATTTTGAGAAATGGGGAGAAAAAAAAATTTAGATCACAAGAAAAAGTTCGTTAAATAGAGAATGCACTTCGCTATTTGGAGGTTATTTTACGAAGAAATTCGCAAAATGTCCTTGGTTCCACGGAAAAGTTCGCAAAATAGAGGTTCGTTAAATAGAGGTCCGACTGTATTTCAAAAATAAATGGAGATACAGCTTTCAAACAAATTGCATTTAAAAGTACTTTTTTTTCCAATGCGACGGTATAAAAATTGAAAATGTGCTATGCTTAGAGGTTTAAAAAATTGCTATAGTATATTTAATCGTACTGCTTTGTTTTACGGCTGTCTTCTGTAAGGTAACGTTATTTTTTGAAGATGACTCAAAATATGCTGGGAGAAAAAAATAGTATACCGTACCGGGGGCTAATAAATATCAATCCTATACATTAAACTAGTATGTTGTGGCCATCACAAAACTTTCTTCTATCTCATACTTGTCAATACTTCAAAATTCATTATCACAGTGCATCTATGCTCATCATGAGGATTCTAAAAAGATGAAATTCCGTGCATTAGTTCTTGAGATATTACTGTCCATGAAATCGCGTAAATCCATCAAAATGCAGCATAGCAGCGCCACCTATTGGGTGATTTACACCAGACCCTAATTTTCATCCAATGTTTCATCCAATTTCATGTCAATGTCTAACTGAATATGAAGTTCGGGGAAAATCCGTGCATTAGTTCCTAAGATACAGCTATTGCGCAAATCATGACAAATGCAGCATAACAGCGCCACCTGTTGAGCGATTTACACAACCACATAATCAGTATCAACATTTATCAAGGTGTACTTGAATCTGAAGTTTGATGAAAATTCGTGCATTAGTTCTTGAGATAGAGCTATTGAGGAAATAGTGCAAAATGCAGCATAGCAGCGCCATCTATTGGGCGATATTCACCAACACGTAGTCAGCATCATTTCATATCAAAGAGTAACTGAATCTGAAGTTTGATGAAAATATGTTCATTAGTTCTTGAGATACAGCGATTGAAGAAATCGTGAAAAATGCTGTATAGCAGCGCCACCTGTTGAGCGATTTACACCAAAATGTACAAAATGTCAATTCATATCAAGGATTAACTGATTCTGAAGTTTAGTGAAAATTGTTGCATTAGTTCTTCAGATACCGCTATAATGGAAATTCTGAAAAGTGCAGCATAGCAGCGCCACCTGTTGAGCGATTTGCACCAAAACACAAACAGCACTAATTCATATCAAAGTATACATGAATCTGAAGTTTGTTGAAAATCCAAGCATTAGTTGTTGAGATAGAGCTATTGCGGAAATTGTAAAAAATGCAGTATAGCAGCGCCACCTGTTGAGCGATTTACACCAAACTGTACAAAACTTCAATTCATGTCAAGGATTAACTGAATCTGAAGTTTGATGAAAATCCGTGCATTAATTCTTGAGATAGAACCACTGCGGGAATTGTAAAAAATGCAGCATAGCAGCGCCACCTGTTGAGCGATTTGCACCAACATATAATCAGCATCAAGTCTTATCAAGGACTAACTTAATCTGAAGTTTCATGAAAATCCGTGCATTAGTTCTTGAGATAGAGCCATTTCGGAAATCATACAAAATGCAACATAGCAGCGCCATCTGTTGAGCGATTTGCACCAAAAACTAATCAGCATCAATTTGTATTAGGGACTCACTGAATATCAATTTTTATTAAATTCCGTGCATTAGTTCTTGAGATAGAGCGCCCACAAAATTTGTGTCACATACACACACACAGACAGACAGACAGACAGACAGACAGACTCACAGAGTCACAGACAGACATTTTGTAAAAACATGTTTTTCGGATTCTCTGACCTCTAAAACGTGTAAATCCGTCGAAAACCGGAATTCGAAAGTTTTCATGAATCCAATACTTTCTTCTTGTAAAGATAGAAGAAAGTAAAAATGTAACGCTTCCATTGATGAATATACTTAATTTTGGTTGTTTATTAATTCAAGTAATTTGTGATATTAATTCTTAGTAGCCAAATAAATTTATTTTAAGATGAATTTTTAAAAAGAAC
Organism: Maratus speciosus; assembly: GCA_963932465.1. Taxonomy (NCBI): domain Eukaryota; kingdom Metazoa; phylum Arthropoda; class Arachnida; order Araneae; family Salticidae; genus Maratus; species Maratus speciosus. The sequence goes on along the minus strand of OZ010790.1, from coordinate 97,819,213 downwards.
CAAAATGACCACATATGTGGTTCAGCATTTTTTATCCCCCCCCCCCCCCCCTAAAAAAAAAAAAATAAATAAAAATAAAAAGCATAAATAAATCTAGAAACAAAGATGGGAATAGAGAAAGAAAATATCTAGTGCAAAAAAACATTAAAAAAATCCCTTGAAACTTAATTAAAAAAAAAAATCAAAATTGAATTTTTGAAAAATGTTTTTCGAGCTCTCGAGATACAGCTTGGACTACTTCCATGTCAATGTCGTACCACTGGCCTTATCCATTACAACATGAAAGGCTACATAGACATAGACAGACAGGCAGAGAAACTCGCCGCTTTATTAATATACAGGGTGTCCACGTATAACCTGATTGACCTTTATTTTCGCAACCGTTGGTCCTAGATGCATACTTTCAATTACAAAAATGGTTTAAATAAGGTAAAGAATTATTTTTAAAGTGATTTGGGTCAAAAAAAACTTTTATTAAAAAAATGCGAAATTTAAATTTTTATACGGCCCCCCGGTCCTATAAGTGATAGTTAGTAAAACTTTACTGTGACACTAACAAGTGAGACAAAAAAAAGTCCCATTCACCTAACATTAAAATTGACCGAGTTATGAAATTTTGAAATGTATGACTTATACTTTTTTTTTGCATCTCAAAACAGATGATTTCGGCCTTGCTTTCAGAGGTCGTATTATAAAGTACTTAAACTTTTTCAAGGTATCTGAGCTTTGAAAGAAGTATAACTATTACGATTGAATTAACTTTTATTAGTTAAGTTTCAGATTAGTTAAAATAATTGTATTTTAACATGTGTTTTATTTTGTAAGGATTTAAGGCTATGATTTCTTTTAAGAAAAATTATGTTATTTTCATAAGGTTTTATTTAACTTGCAACGAACGTCTTTCCAGTTTAAAATTTGTACTCGAACTTTAACTCACTTTAGAGAAGTTAAATTTTACATACTGTCTTTATAAAATTTGTATGAGTTTGTGCACTGTGATTTTATGTATTATACAAAATAAACATTTTTATTTCCAATACCAGTGATTAGACAAATATTATACTGTTTTTTGACTTGAAACACAACCCTTTTGTCATGATCATATCTAATTCTAAAACCTCCTTGTCTTTCTGATAGGGGATATATTCGCATCTCCATTTGTATACTGTCTCCATACTATGTATTAAACTTTGAACTCAAATTTCTCAGTGAATATTGGTCGCACAGATACGGAACTTTATGTGTTTGCAATACTTTTAAATAGACAAACGTCCCTAAATATAAATATAGGGACCTGGGTGCTGTATAAAAATTTAGATTCTGTAATTCTTCACTAAATTGTTTTTTTGCTTCGAACATTTTTATCTTAAATCTGCACCTAATTTTGACCACTTTTGTAATCGGAAGTATGCATCTAGGACCAACGGTTGCGAAAATAAAGGTCGGTCAGGTTACACGTGGACACCCTGTATATTATTCGCTCTTCGATTTCTGTCCCCATTTCTTACGAACAACCTGTAAAAGAAAGCTATGAGTTTGCTTATATGCTGTTAAATACAACTTTTTTTTTTTACTATTACGGTAGCTTTTGAAAATGTGACTTTGTGAGCAGTAAAGTAAACAAGAAATTTTTCATTATATTAAATACTGAGTTAGTTTGTAAATTTTGTTAAGGGTACATAAAAATTCTCTAGCACTCACAAGGAAATGTAAGGAAAAGTTTTATGCTTCCTCAACCTATTTTATCTATCTTTCCGGCATTACTTTTGCAAGGTGAAGGTAGTAATATGAATGATTCACAACTATTTTTCACTAAATAACAGCCATTAAAACCAGTTCTACTCGATCCAAACTTTGATTGGGCTTTTTATTTCTTTTTTTGTTTTTTCCTATTTATTTTCCTCTGCCATTTTCTCTTTCTTTAAACATTTTTCTTAAGTTTTTCCAGACAGTTCGAAGCCTCCAGCTTCTTGAAAAATGACAGCTGAACTTAAGCCACACTGACATAAAACTTTCTTTGGACATGTAACCAGGCGATGATTTTTCACAGGGAAATGGGGAAAGTGCCTGAGCCCCTGGTTGAAAGGGCTGCCGCAAATTATCTCAACTAACTAAATAAAATTTAAATTATAAAGTATACTATATTCCGGATTGTCCAACACACACCATTATACTGAGATAATGATGCATGATTGATAGGGTCGGATAAATGGCAAGACATATTAGAAACGATATAAAATTCCGCTTTTAACACCTGCTATTTATCTGACCATATCTTAATTGTAGTTCATAGGGTATTGGATAATCACTAGTTTGTATATGTTTAAAAATCAGCCGGCAAGTTTCAACAATTAATTTAGGGGACATCTATTTATATAAAATCCCAGAATCTGTGGGTTCCTCACAATTCTGGTTGGACCGCCTTATTGCCATTTTAGGCCTCCTATGGAGAAATCGGTATCAGCTTCAACAATGAGTAATTGTTGAAAAGTGCTAATTCCAGGCTTACGACAAGAGCACCAAATCTTGACCAACTTGGCAAAATATCGCCAAATCTGGCAAATTTGGTGCCAAAAATAAGTTGCCATATTTGAAGCCATCTTGGGGATAGCTGGCTAATTTGGCGAAATCCCCATTGAAACCCATTAATCTTTCGAGCTCACCGCCATTTAATTCAAACTCCCGCGCATTTAAGGTTTTTTTCAAAATCTATGGGCCAGAATTTAAAGGGTCATATACGAAAATGTATGACTGCAGAGTATACTGCAAAAACACGTTTAATGTAAAATGTATATGCTGCTGTTTTATGTATAAAAGGAGAGGCACTGCCTTAAATCGAATTTTAATAACGTATAATTTGTGGATGATCCCTATCTTGCATTCCAAATACATCAATATCGCGTCGCTCAGAGGTATGTTTAAGTAGTGTAAGTAATGAATTTTGGATTTTGATATCTATGTGAGTTTTGCAGATATCAAGATGAAATTTTTGGCGTTTAATTCAGGGATGGATAATGAAAATTTTTCTAATTAGAAATTGTACCCTACGGGGGCGGTATACATATTTAGTCTTTGTATGTTTTTAAACAGACACCCCCATAGAGTTGCAACTTATGCCATCAAATATTGCACCTTTTTTAGGAAATTTTGCAATTGGAAGTATGCGTCAAGGGCAATATTTAAGGTTAATAATAATAATAATTGTTTCGATGTTTATGAATCACACTGTATATCTTTATATCATATTTTCCGCCATTTTTGACGGGCTATCTTTCTAGTATCTATCTATCTATATATATATTATAAAGAACAAACATATCTGTGCGTAACGCATACATCATTCTACAAATGGCAACACTTTGAAATTTGAAATGAAATTTCGGTTTTGCAATTTTCGCTACTACAAATTTTAAAACTTCTAAACATCCAACATTTAAAATTTTTACACCGTCTTATACAGAAAAAAATGTACTTTTAAATGCAATTTGTTTGAAAGCTGTATCTCAATTTATTTTTGAGATATTAATTTTTTTATAGCTTTTAATACCAATTTTGTAATCGTGGCAACTGAAGTACTTTATTTCTATTAAAAGTGATTTAGTTATCTTTATTGATTATATTCTTACTGATGCCATTTTCTCATTACATTAAAAAATATCTTTTTTAAAAATTTGAATAGAAAATGACGTTACGCTTTAAAAAAGACACAATTTCCCTGATGATGCTGTTATATTTCACTATTTTTTCATTCCGCTGATATTGAGTTTGAGACAATAGCCAAAATATTTCAGCGATTGAAAATTACGTCATATTTAAAAGAAAACATTAATTTTATTTGATAAAACGAGATATTTTTTCTTGAATACGTCTAAAAGTTATAAAATTCTGGAATTTTTACGCCCAGGTACAGAGATTATACTAAGACCTCAAATCACGAGTGGTAATTTTCACGTGGAAAGTTACATGAATATTTGACAAACGTGACATCAAGTTTGAAAATATATTTATTAATAACCTATTGAGCGTTAAAATGTTTTTTAAATGGTTAATATGGATGTGAAACGTGGAAAATGACTTGATTCGGTTTAGATTTAAACGGGTGTGGGGGGGGGGGGAATTCTATGATTATGTCAAGATGAAATAATTTTTGCTGATTTTTCATTCTGTAAAACCAAGCATTAATTGATAACTTAATCAAAATTACTTATCTCGATTATATGTTACTGATTACGTATATGAATAAAGTTTAATTTTTCAATAATTTTAACAGTTGAAGTTTATGAAAAAAGTATTTTGTTAATCTTAGGTTAAAATATGTCTTTGGAGAGTTAAACTAACAAGTGTAAGATGGATTTTTTTTATTAACCATTTGGAAAAATAGTTTTTGTTCTCTGTCAGGGTAGGAAATCAAAAACATATCTGAGGCATTTTATTGGTTGAATCCGCATTTTATTCGTCTTCTGATTGGTCTATACAGTAATCTGTATTTCCCTTTACTTTCAACAGAGATGGATACTTCTGTTGCCACTATGACAAAAAAGTAATAAAAGCTGCAAAAAAAAATAATAATAATAACTCGGAAACAAATTGAGATACAGCTCTCAAACAAAGGGCATTTAAAAGTACATTTTTTTCTCTATACGATGGTGTAAAAAGTAATATTGTGGGATGTTTAGAAGTTTAAGAATGAAATTTCATTTAAAATTGGTCGTCAGATTTCTTGGAAATCTGACGATGGAAAAGCCTTTTCCCGAACAGCCAATGAAATGGTTGGATAATACGTAAGTTTCAGGTGGGATAATACGTTATAGTGTTATTACACGTAAAAATTGCAAGCGACAAAAATCGTCTGCGACTCCTCTGATTTCCCGCTTTTGAAAGCCACTTTTCTCCTTTTCAAAACATTTCATTGCCTGTTCGAGAAAAGGCTTTTCCATCGTCAGATTTCCAAGCATTTGATTGGCTGTTACTGGCGACTCGCTTCGTTTCAGGCGTCAAAGACGCGCCGACAGAAAAAAGTTGCTTGCTTTCGAAGCGACTCCCCTAGAGCCATAGAATAACATGAAGACGCCTGGAATTTGAAGCGACTTTGACTCCTCGTGTAATAACACCATAATGGTGTTATATAAATGGTACGCCCAGAAAGCAAGCGATTCTTTTGTGTCGGAGCGTTTTTGACGCCTGAAATGAGGCGAGTCGCCAGTAACAGCCTATCAAATGCTTGGAAATCTGTCGATGGAAAAACCTTTTCTCGAACAGCCAATGAAATGCTTAGAAAACGAAAAAATTGGTACGGTTGCTATGGGAAACCTGACGAGTCGCAAGCGATTTTTGTCGCTTCGAATTGTACGTGTATTAACACTTCGAATTACGTGTATTACACGTAAAAATTTCAAGCGACAAAAATCGCCTGCGACTCCTCTGATTTCCCGTTTTTGAAAGCCACTTTTTTCGTTTTCCAAACGTTTCATTGGCTGTTCGAGAAAAGGCTTTTCCATCGTCAGATTTCCAAGCATTTCATTGGCTGTCACTGGCGACTCGCTTCGTTTCAGGCGTCAAAGACTCTCCGACAGAAAAAAGTTGTTTGCTTACGAAGCGACTCCCCTGGAGCCATAGGAATAACATGGAGACGCCTGGAATTTCAGCGACTTTGACTCCTCGTGTATTAACACCATAATAACACTATTAATATTTAATTCATGGCGTACTTAATGTATGATCAACTCCGTGCGATTTTTTATGTCTTAAATTTTAGTCTTTGAAAAAAATCGTTTTCCAAATGGTCGTTGTATTGTTAAATAGTTTTTTTTTCTACTTCCTCTTGTACCGATACCTCAGAAATAATGAAAAAAAAAATCTCCTTATACGAAGTTCTGCATCGTCATTGACTTCGTCAAAACAAGGATGTAATGCAAAGGTGATTCAGCACTTATACTTTTTGTTCCAAATTCAATTTATTCTGCTAAAATATTTGAATACATACATTTCTTTAGCCCATTTTTCTTTCTCGGCAAAGACCCATAGCTTTTCTTCTGAAAACTGGCAGTTGCTACAAAATTTTCTTCCTGCACGCTGAAACGATTTTCTAACAATTTGCATTTCAAAATATCTAAGATTTCGATTTGTACTATGAATGAATTTCGAGTAATAAATTTACATGCGAGTATAATCTTTTCTAATGGGATCAGAATTTTGTGAGAGAGAATATATTTGTACGATTTGTTGAATTTGGATTTCAAATATCGTTTTACTTTTAAAATGCATTGTTTCATCTGAAGTACTGAATTTTAGGGTTTTACAAAGTAACTAAATGTGAATATTTTGCGCCTTATATGAAAATGAAATAACATGGATTTGTTGTAAATATATTAGTATTGAATATTTTTTAGTGTTTAGTATAAGTTATTTTCTGGCCATGAATTTTTAATTACAATATTTACACGTTTCAACAGTTCGATAAAGTTTTCCGCTTTCTTAACGATGCTAAGAAATAACCTTCTGTATCTAACGGTTGACTTTAATCTATATTTTATAATTATAATTAAAAAAAATAAATGCTCGATTGCAGCCTTAAGAAAAAAACTTTCGTTAGCATTACATTTGGCAGTTGCGTGATATTTTTTTTAATTTAAAGATAAAAGATTCACTGGAAAATTTACGTTTGGGCAATTCCAAGCCAATGTTATCATTTTAAGTTTTTTTTTTTTTTTTTTTTTTTTTTGTAATTATTGTTGTCGATTTATTATAAATTTTTATAAATTTGATGCAACAGTTCCTTTGTAAACATTTTCTTTCGTCGAAATTCGACGGGGTCTACCTCGTTACCATAAATATATGTGTAGTGGCGAACAATAGCCCAGACCAGATGTCGGAAGAAGGCGAAGTCCATTTCTCACGAGAAGTTGATGAGCTAACGAAAACGGAAGGCCGAACGCTGGAGTTCGGGGAGATGGTTTTCTGCGTTGGAGGAGAGCAGTGCTCTCTCCTAGCTGATTTTAAATTGGGCGCTGCCCGCTTTTACTTTTTTTTAGACGGGATCGCTGTAGACCCGTACTAGAGATATCATTCAATTAAACGTTAAATGTCGTGCTGTTTTTTGTATGTCAGATAAATGTTAGTAGTTTAGTATCATGTAATCTAGAAGTTTAAAAGTTTCAATTAAACATTTTAACGAGTTAAACAGTAGTAGTTCCTGTTACAACCTGTGTGAATTTTCCTCCCACAAATTTTTGGGGGCTCGGCCGGGATATGAACTGAATTACCTTACTCAGCAAGTTTTTTTTTTTACGATTTGAAATTTGAAATCAATCCCCTGGACATTTGGACATCCTACAACCTGAACGGAATCTGAATCTCGACTCGGATCCGAAGGATTTGTTTTAAGCTGCTGAGTTGCTTCGAAAGATTCTGGAAAAGAACTTCGGGTTTTTCGGAAAAGGAAGAAAGAAAAGGTTGGTTCGCCGCTTCAAGAACCCTGTGTGCAACGAATGCCCGTAGTTTTTTAATTTTCACGGGTCCAATGATCGCGTGTGTGAACGACTCACAGTGGTTTTTTTTTGTGTGAGTCTGTGTTTTTTTTTTCTCGCGAGTGATGTGATAGTTACTGGCTCACGGTGTGTTTTTTTTAGTGAGCTTTTCTGTGACTAAATCATTTTTAAGCAGCCTAGTGATTTATTTTTTGTGGGCTGTTGTTTTTTTTATGTGTTTTTAGTGCGATCTACTCAGCCTAGTGATTTATTTTTTGTAGGCTGTTTTGGCTAATAAAAATTAGATTAAAATGGCTCACTGTGCTTTTTTTGTCGTGAGCTGTGATTCGTCTTTTTTTCCCTTACGCATGTGAAAAAATATATTCATTTTACACACAGCGAATGTACCGGTGGTGGTACAAGCTCGCACAAACCATTTTTTATTTTATTATTGTGTTTTATATTTTCAAGAAAGGATTTTCCCTTTAAAAGTAAGTGAGTTCCTTTTTATATGTTTGTGTTGCTATAAAAAATTGATATTAAACTGGAAATAAAAATAATGGCGCATTTAGTACGTGCCAAGAAGGTAGACCTTTTAGGGGTAGTGCGGGAATTGGGGCTAGAAGCTCCAGAAAGCTCTACTAAGCCACAACTCTCGGACATGATCATTAAATCGAGCGATTATAATGAAGATGTTATAAAGAATCTTCTAGCCGGAATTGTTGCTGAAAGGGAAGAAGCCGACAAAAAATACTATTAGAAGAAGAGAGCAAACGCGAATTCGAACTCAAAAGACTTGAACTCGAAATAGCCGCGAAAAATAAAATCGAAATACCAACATTGAGTAGCGGGATTAAAAGCCCCGATGTTTTGAAATTAATTACAAAGTACAACCACCTAGAAGAAATTAGTATTTACCTTACATTGTTTGAGCGCCAAATCAAGCGTTTGGGCGTAGAAAAGGAAAATTGGGTAACTTATTTGTTAGGTCTGTTACCGTTGGAAATAGTCAACATAATAGGTCGCGAAAAGGAGGAACTCTCCAATGATTACGATTACGTGAAACAGTTATTACTGAAAAGATTCAAACTGAGTCCAGAACAATTTAGACAAAAATTCTTTTCGCATAGAAAGGAAAATTCGGCCTCGTGGCGAGATTTTTCATTTGAAATTACTAATTTTTTGGAACAGTGGCTTACGGATCTTAACATTTCGTCTTTTGATGATTTAAAAAACATTTTGGTTATTGACCAAATAAGGAAGAGATTACCGCTTGAGATAAGGGAATATTTTATTGATGACTTGCCTAAGTTTACGAAGGTCTCAGATTTTATAAGTAAGCTTGATGATTATGAGGCAGCTCGCAATATTATCAGGAAAAACTCCGAACCGAGAAGTCCGAATAATGATGTTAAAAAGCGTTTTACTCAAAATGTTGAAAACAAAAGTTTTAACAGAAATAACATTCCGTAGAGTAGCAAATATGAAAAAAATTATCTTAACACGAGGAATAACGCTAACCCTTTCAAAATTAGATGCTTTTATTGTAATGAATACGCCTCCCATAAATCAAATCAATGTCCCAGAAGAAAAGAAGGGCCAACTTATTTTAGAGGCAAAGAAACCGAACATAGGGCTGAGCAAAGTAACTTCCATAATAATAAATCAGTAAACACTGCAAATAAAAATTCCTGCCCATCGGATAAAATCCTCAAAATTATTGAAATTATGGGGAAAAAGGTCAGCTGTGTCGTAGATTCCGGATCTGATGTAACAATGGTTAATGATGACATCTATAAGAGTTTAGGATGCCCTAAATTAAATGAAAACGATGTGAAACTGACAGGAATTAGCGGAAAAGGAGTGAGTCCGAAGGGTTTTTTCAATACCGACATTTCAATTGATAATATTAGTATCTATTGTGATATTTACGTTTTAAATGATTTACAATATGATATGATCCTCGGAAATAATTGTTTAAGTAAATTAAATTTTGAAATATCTGGTAATGGCCTTAAAGTTATGAGTAAGCGAAATAAGGAGAAAAATTATACTGTTAATATGATAACTGCGGTTTCCTTAAAAATTCCCAAGTTAGACACTCCTTCAGATGTTGTAAACATTCCCATGGCCAAGTCAGTCTCGCAGTCGGATGTTGTAAACATTCCCATGACCATCCCAGGCTTGCGGTCAAATTCCATAGACACTCCCATGATTGAAGAATGCTTAACTGACACTCCTAAGTATGAATCTGTTTACTTAGCAGAAATGGTAAATTCGGTTAATATAAACGAAATTGATCTTACTCACATAATTGACTGCGGTTTAAAAAAGGAATTAATTAACTTAGTTGAGAATTACAAGCCTGATAAAATAAAAAGTGCTAACTTGAAAGTTAAAATAATATTGAGCGATGAAATACCGATTACGCACCGACCTAGGCGATTAGCATTTGAAGAACAAGCGTTTGTTGATAAACAAGTCCAGGAATGGCTTGATAAAGGCATTATACGAGAAAGTTGTTCGAGTTACGCCGCGCCTATTGTTTTAGCCAAAAAGAAAAATGGCGATTACAGATTATGCGTTGATTACAGAAAGCTTAACCGAAAGATAATTAGGGATAATTACCCCCTTCCGGTAATAGATGATATTTTAGACGAGATCGGGCAAAATAAAGTTTTTAGCACATTGGACTTAAAGAATGGTTTTTTCCACGTAGAAGTCGATGAGGACAGTAAACAATTTACTTCGTTTGTTACAAATAATTCCCAGTTCGAGTATAATGTAATGCCTTTTGGTTTAAGCTCCGCCCCGCAGTTTTTCCAACGCTACATATATGCATGCCTCAGAGAGTTAATAAGAGATAAAACGATTCCCGTGTACTTAGACGATATAATCGTCCCTGCGAAGACTGAAGAAGAGGCGCTTTCTAAACTGAAACGCGTGTTTCAGGTAGCATCAGAGTATGGTCTCGAATTCAATTTTTCTAAATGCCAGTTTTTGAAAAGAAGGATCGAATTTTTAGGATACATAGTGGAAAACGGAACAATTCGCCCTTCAGAAACACAAACATTAGCCGTTGAGAAATTCCCTGAGCCACAAAATAAGAAACAACTCCAGAGTTTCCTAGGGTTAACTGGATATTTTAGAAAATATATAGCGAATTATGCTAGAATCGCTAAGCCCTTAAGTGATCTCCTGAAAACGGAGAACGAATTTAATTTTGGAGTGAGTCAAAAGGAAGCTTTCCAAACATTGAAAAATAAATTATCGGATAAACCGGTGTTGCACATATTTAGACAAAGCGCAGAGACAGAGTTACACACGGATGCTAGCAGCTTAGGTTTTGGAGCAGTCTTGTTACAAAAAGACGATTATGGAAACTTACACCCCGTTCATTTCATGAGTAAGAAAACAACACCCGCCCAAGCCAAATATAGTAGTTACGAGCTTGAAGCGCTGGCTGTTATTGAAGCATTAAAGAAATTCCGGACATACCTGTTAGGGAATAAATTTAAAATAGTAACTGACTGTTCCGCTTTTCAAAAAACATTAGAGAAGAAAGATCTTACGCCAAAAGTAGCAAGGTGGGCATTATTCCTACAAGAATTCGATTATCAAATTGTCCACAGGCCCGGAAGTCAAATGAAACACGTTGATGCGTTGAGTCGTAACACCGTATTAGTCACAACACGTTCGCATGATGAAATTACAATAAAATTAACCAAAGCACAAAACGAAGACGATTACATTAAAACTATCAAAACACTAGTTGAGAAAAATGAAAGTAAAGATTATTTTGTTAGGAAAAATATGGTGTACAAATATGAAGATGGTAGAGAACTAATTATGGTACCGGAAATTATGCAGAAAGAAATTATTCGCGAAATTCATAATAAAGGACATTACGCTGTAGCGAAGACCGAAGCGATAATAAAGCAGGATTATTATATCCCTAATCTTCGAAAACAAATCGAAAGTGTTATAGGAAATTGTGTAGAATGCATCCTGTACAACCGAAAGCGAGGGAAAGGTGAAGGATTGCTAAATCCCATTCCTAAACATGATTCCCCTCTCCAAACTTATCACGTCGACCACTTAGGCCCAATGCCCTCGACCAACAAAAACTACAATTTTATATTCTCTGTAGTGGACGCTTTTACCAAATTCGTGTGGTTCTATCCAGTCAAGACTACATCTCCAAAGGAAGCAATTTCTAAATTAAAAATTCAACAAGCTACATTCGGGAACCCAGAGCGAATAATCAGCGACCGAGGTGCCGCTTTCACTTCTAGTGAGTTTAAAAAGTATCTCGAAGACGAAAATATTGAGCATGTTCTAATTACAACGGGAATACCCAGAGGAAACGGACAGGTAGAACGACAACAGGAAACACTCATATCAATCCTTGCTAAATTAAGTATCGACGATCCGTCAAAGTGGTACAAATACGTACCGGCTGTTCAACGAATAATAAATAGTACGATTTCCCGAAGCACTCAATACACACCCTTTGAGCTTTTAACGGGAGTAAAAATCAGAAATAGGGAAGATTTAAGAATAAAACAAATTCTTGATGAGGAACATGAAAACGCATTTGTCGAGGAAAGACTGAATAGCAGAAATATCGCGAAACAACATATATTAAAAATTCAGGAGGAAAATCGCAAAACTTTCAACCGTAAACGCAAAAAAGCGAAATGTTATAAAATCGGTGATTTAGTTGCAATCCAACGAACCCAATTTGGGGTCGGTATGAAGCTACGACCGAAATTCCTTGGCCCATACAAAGTGATCAAAGTGAAGCGCAATGATCGATACGATGTCGAAAAGTGGGCTTTCAAGAGGGTCCAAGAGTGACCTCTACTGCAGCCGATCACATGAAGCCGTGGGCTTCTTCAACCTAAAAAATATAGTGCTAATCCAAGCTGATATTTTTATGTGTTTTTTTTTTTTTGCATCGTCTCATCTTTTTTTTACTGTGTTTATCAAAAGTGACTGTGCTGTCATCTGAACATTTTTTTTGACTGTTTTATACAAGAAAAAAAAAACTCTCTGTTTAAAAACTGTTCATAGGACTGTATCCCGGTGATGAACTCACCTGCGCATTGTGTTTTTTTTTGGACTATATTTAGCAAAAAAGAACTGAAACTGTGTTTTTTCTTTTTTTTTTTTGATGGAAAGACTGTGTTCGTCTGTATACGTAGTTTGATATTGCATATTTGTCATGTTGTTTGTTTTTGTGTGTGTTTTTCTAGTATTTTTCAGGATCCATGAAAGTCGGGCGGTACCAGTCCAGTCTATATGGTGGATGATCTGTGAGGACACAGAATGGTCAGGATGGACGAATGTAGTGACGAACAATAGCCCAGACCAGATGTCGGAAGAAGGCGAAGTCCATTTCTCACGAGAAGTTGATGAGCTAACGAAAACGGAAGGCCGAACGCTGGAGTTCGGGGAGATGGTTTTCTGCGTTGGAGGAGAGCAGTGCTCTCTCCTAGCTGATTTTAAATTGGGCGTTGCCCGCTTTTACTTTTTTTTAGACGGGATCGCTGTAGACCCGTGCTAGAGATATCATTCAATTAAACGTTAAATGTCGTGCTGTTTTTTGTATGTCAGATAAATGTTAGTAGTTTAGTATCATGTAATCTAGAAGTTTAAAAGTTTCAATTAAACATTTTAACGAGTTAAACAGTAGTAGTTCCTGTTACAACCTGTGTGAATTTTCCTCCCACATATGTATGTTACATAATTTGTGTCTCATCCTCATATTTATATGCTGCCTGTTTAACAGCACGTAATAAATCCGAATGTTTTTCTTTCTATAAATACGAGCTGAAACTCATTTAGAAACACCTTTTGCACATATGTTTAATTTTGCCATCACTAATATCTTCAATTAGATTCCATAGTTTCAATGGATTAAGTAAAAATATTTATGGGCATTCTCACAATCTTTTAACTTTCATGTCCCTGAATAATAATTTTTTATTTAATACACTTTTTTGTGTTTTTTTATTTCATATACTTGGGAACATCCCATTCCATGATTGCACAACAATATTAACGAGATAAATAAGTTTTGGACGATGTTGGGGGTCCAAACACATGGAAAACTCATCTACCGTCCCGTGTCTCTGATGCTGATTTTGAAGTTTGGAGCTGTCTGGATAAAATTCTTTCAATAAAAATAATTCGATGTAATTTTTTCTGAAACCGGAACTATTTTTTTTATATAAATATGTAGCTAAAAATTAACCTGCACACATTTTTAGGGTTGATATTATTTTTTGAACTCTGTCCCTGTGTTTTAGATTTTTTGCCATCCCTCTTCTAAAATTATACCGAAAATCACTTCAGATGCAGCGACAGAACTTTTTTCAAGTTTTTGCTCATGCAGAAGTATGCTAGAAAAAGAATATCTAAAATTCTTTGACAGGAAATTTACTGCAGAATATAAATCAGCATTTAAATATCAATTTCAAGCACCGTGGCTTTATTGGTAGTCTTACCGTCCCCGAGCTTTATTCCTGCACTTTCCGAGGTAAATTTAAAAAAAATTAATTTAATCCAATGTTAACAACTGTTTCGAAAAATCAATGAACATTGTGGCTACCACTTAGTCTTAACATGATTTTCCTAAAAATAGGTGGTAATTATCCTTACCGTCTCTTTTTTTACCATTTCGTCGCCTTTTTTTACCATTTCGTCCCTTTTTTACTTTCTTCTATCTTCAATAGAAGAAAGTATTGTAATCGAAATTTTTTTCGACTTCCGGTTTTCGACGGATTTGCATGTTTTAGGGGTCAGAGATTCCAAAAAACATGTTTATAGAAAATGTCTGTCTGTCTGTGGGTCCGTCTGTCCGTCTGTCTGTCGCCATTGTACCATCAAAAAGTGTATGAAGTTATGTATAGAATTAAACCAAAATTTTATTAGAAGTTTTAGACTATGGCAAGCAGGTCCTCCCGGAATTTGGAAAATATTCGCCGGTAGGGGGCGCTGTAATAGCGATTTTTGTGCGATTTTGAATATTTTACCGTCCAAAAGTGTATGAAGTTATGCATAGAATTAAACCAAATTTTTATTTTAAGTTTTTGGATATGGCAAGCAGGTCTTCCCTGAATTTGCAAAAAATTCGCCGTTAGGGGGCGCTGTAATAGCGATTTTTGTGCGATTTTGAATATTGTACCATCGAAAAGTGTATGAAGTTACGCATAGAATTGAACCAAAAAAATTTTTAAGTTCTTGGCTATGGCAAGGAGGTCCTCCCTTAATTTGTAAAAAAATCGCTCGTAGAGGGCGCTGTAATAGCGATTTTTGTACAATTTTTGTGCCATTTTGAATATTGTACCGTCGAAAAGTGTATGAAGTTATGCATAGAATTGAACCAAATTTTATGTGTTTATTTTTGGTCATGTCACGAAGGTCCTCCCTGAATTTGGAAAAATTCTGCCGGTAGGGAGCACTATAATTGCGATGTCTGTACCATTTTCATTATTGTACCATCGAAAAGTGTATGAAGTTATCCATATAATTGAACCAAATTTTTTGTGCATGTTTCTGGCTATGGCAAACAAGTCCTCCCTGAACTTGAAAAAATTCCGAAAGAAGGGGGCGCTATAATTCCGATCTCTGTGCCATTTTCATTATTGTACCATCGAACAGCGTATAAAATTATGCATACAATTGAACCAAAATGTTTGTGCTTGTTTTTGGCTTTGGCCAACAGGTCCTCCTTGAATTTGGAAATACTGCGCGGTAAAGGGGCTCCGTGCTAGCGATTTTTGTATACTTTTCTTGATTTTTCGTAGTTCTATTGTGCATCGGCGGCTCATGCAGCGGCGGGAACTCGCTTCCTGCTAAGCCGGCTATTCGCAAACAGCTGATAACAACAGAATAAGGAAAAATTAATAATTTTAACAAATATCATGATATAGATTAACTCGTTTTTAGTCCGTTTAATTGACTTGAGCAGAAATTTAAGATGAAAACCAAAGTTGGTATAGTATTGAACTAATAATATTGAAGTATTAACATGTGTAACTAGGTTTTGAAGTATTAAGATGTATAAGATAGAAGAAAGTTTTGGGATTGGCACATCCAACTAGTTTACCTTACCGTCCCTTCTTTAACACCCCTTTAAGACAATGTTATACAAAAATTCTGTATTAAAAGTACTACATTGTTATTATTTCTTATTTGAATGTCCTGTGGGTGCTATGCAAATTCATTATAAGTAAAAATTTAGAAGAAAATAAAAAGTTATAGGGGTAAAATGGTAAGGAAAATTAAACTCCCAAGTTTAACCTAAACCTCAGTTAAATAAAAAAATTTTCGCTGCTGACCATTTTTTCTTCATTTTGAATCATTAAGGCATTCGTCTATCAGATTAAAATGTTATTTTAGCAAGTTTAATTTCGCCAGATTTTTATCCTCCAAAAGTCAAAAGATTGTGAGAATGCCCCATACACATTATACAGGGTGTCCATAAAAGCATGTCCCGGTTTCAATGGCCTATTATAACAGTTTAATTTAGACTATTTACAACAAGTCATGCATCAAATTGGAGATTTGTACTAACCTAGTTTTTCTTACGAATATTCAATATGTGCACTTTTAGTTATACGGCACGCATCCTACCGAAAGTTCAATTCTTCCCACGCTTCCGTTAAAAATTCTGGAATAACGGAAGCAATAGCCTCATCAATTCTGTGTCTCAACCCAGACTCCCTTATCATATTATACATAGTAAAAAAACATAACACATGTGAGTTACAACAAGAATATTAATTATGCGCCAAGATATGCCAATTGGCTGTGGACCCGATTATGAAACTTTTCATGGATTAATACATACAAACTTTATATGAAAAAAAAAGTGAAGCTTGCGCCTAAAGTATGTTAAGCTGAAATGATCCCCCATCGCTTCAAAAATAAAACAATCATAAACAAACAAATAAATAAATAAATGAAAGTGCGCATTTAAAAAATTGAAGGAACGGTATTAAATTAATACTGTAACATGAAATTAACTGTGAAAAGAGGCAAAACAACAGTAATAAAGTAAATCACATATTTGAAAATATATTAAAATATTTAACTTTTTTGGCATCTAGATGCTATCCATTTATTCCAAAAGCTAATGTAATATCACTGACGAATTCATTTCCTGATTATTATTATTTACATAACGGAATTCAGCAATAAAGTTTTCTTTGTTTAACACTAAAATAAGTCCACGTTATTAAAAAAAAATGTCGAGAACGTATGAAATTTTTTTAATTAGCAACTATCATTTGTAAACTACAAATATTCAGCATATCGTAAAGAAAATGCGAAAACAGATATGGAAAACAAATTAAAAAATATTTCTATTTCTCAGGTTAGATGGCGCTAGTAGCAGGACAACCATGTGGTTTCAGACCAAGTGTATAGCGGTCAAAGGAAACTTAGCGATTGTCAAGTCTGATAATATGATAAAGGAGTCTTGGTCTCAACTCTGGCAAATCATTAAGTAGCGGATCATTAGGATCACAATTAAACTTTAAACGAAACGCAAGTTGAACTAAAATTACAGATTCACTCTTAACAAATTGCAGAACACAAAACGCTTTATGCTCAGAAGTCGCCATTTTACGTATGTGGCACTGCAAGCAAGTCAATAACGAAGCAGTACTCGCGCAAACGCTTATCTAAAACTCTTTGAATTACTTCTTATTTGTGACCTTGAACTAACACTCTACAGCATTTACAGTTGATACTATTAAAATTTATAACTGGGACATTCCTTTATGGAAATCCTGTATTTAATGATCTGTGAATACAAGCTGCAGATTTTCGAATGCCCCAAGAATGTAGGCAGTGGAGTAACTTTGTACTCGTGTCATCCGAAGCAGCTACCTAACACTCATTTCCACACCGTTTTAACACTTTCCAACAAAGTTGAAAAGTGTTTAGGAATTCGGTCTGTCTGTCCGTGCTCTAAGGCAGACCGCACACTGAGGCTACTGGAGCATTATAATGTTCCTCTTAGGAGAAAAAAAACAGGTAAAAATAAAAAAGAAACCTGTTTCAAACCTGTTTTTTCTCCTAAGAGGAACGACATGTTGCTCGAGTCGACTCAGTTTGCAGGCCAGCCTACACTGTCAAAAAAACTTTCTTCAATTCACGGAAATTCTACTGGGTGCTGTGCTACCGGCATATTTCCGTGAATTGACGAATATATGTTTTTTAACTCTTCGTTACAGGAGGTAAAATATCCGTCAATTGAAGAAAAAGCAAAGGCGGCTGACGCTGGATTCGAACCAGCCATCTGAGCGTTGCGAGACGAGCACGCTAGCACACAGCTAAAGTTGCACAGCAACAACGCGCTTTGAAGTAAATATGTTTACTTCAGGTGGGTATGGCTTGATCAATTTTTAAAAAGCTTTTAATTTTGAAGTTCATTTCGCAAAAATTTCGTTTATAATGAGATTGGCTAGGATTTTTATACTTTAGCATTAATCCTTCTATATATAAAAAAAAAGTTTTGATTTGGAAATGGACCAATGAAAATCTGCGTAGATATTCCGGCTAGAACTCATCCAATTTAAATGCTTAAGCCAAGGCCTCCTTATCGAAATAACAGGCCTCGCAATCGCTAAGTTTCCTTTGTCCGCTGTACACGTGGTTAGAAACCACATGGTTTCCCGTGACTAGCGCCATCTAACTGAGAAACAGAAATATTTTTTAATTTGTTTTCCATTTGTCTTTTACCATTTTCTTTACGATGTGCTTTGTAGTTTGCAAATGATAGTTGTTAATCTTAAAATTTTCATATGCTCTAGACATTTTATTTAAAAAATGAACTTATTTTACTGTTAAGCAAAAAATGTTTACTGCTGTATTCCGTTATGTAAATAAATGATGATAATAATAATAATAATAATCAGGAAAGAAAATTATTATTTACCATGAAGGATTTTACCATGAATTTCTCAGTGATATTAGTTATTGAAATAAATGGATAGCATCTAGATCCGGAAAATGTAAAATATCTCATTTTCTCTTTTATATTTTCAAATATGTGATTTATTTTATTTCTGCTATTTCTTTTCTTTTCACAATTAATTTCACCTTACAGTATTAATTTAACACCGCTCCTTCAATTTGTTTCAATGCACAGTCTCATTTATTTATTTATTGGCCTATCATTTGTTTTGTTTTTGAAGGTATGGGGGATAATTTCAGTTTAATATACTTTAGATGAAAGCTTCACTGTTTTTTCATATAAAGTTTGTATGTATTAATCTATGGAATGTTTCATAATTGACTCCACAGCCAATTGGCATATCTTGGCGGGCATAGTTTAGTGCGTAATTAATTTCCTTGTTTTAACTCACATATGTTATGTAAGTTTTACTAAAATGTATCAAAGTATATTAGGAAAGTTAAAACACAAAAAAAACAGACTTAAGTCATAAACACTTAAAAAATTGAAAAAATAAAGTTTAATAATCACTTAAATTTATACATGTCCCTCAACTTTCCGCAAATACCGTATTTTTGTCATGCTACGATTTTGGTGTTTGTAAATCTTAATTTGAGTATTCTTCCTTAATCAAACCTAGAGCCAATTGGCGTAAGTGTAGTTTGGCGCAAAATTAATTTTATTTTTAAACCGTATACTTGATACCACATTGTTCCAGCATCGTGTTTTTGCAGTCAACTTTGACTGTGGAATAGATTAGAGAACATTAGCCAATACTACATTATATAATAATAAATCGGTATTTTTCAAGTATAGGGACCTTGGCGAGAGAAGAAAATTTGGCAACGTAATTTCTGGAAGCATATTCACTGTTTCACATAAAGAAGCAATATTTTCCAATATTTGTTCAATTTATTTAATATAAAAAAGGCATTTATCTATTTTATATACAAATATAAACAAATCGTATATAAAAAACAATAATAATATCTAGAAACTATATTTATACATGTAAATTCGTCACAGATGTCATATTAGCGCGATTTTTTTCTGTCGCCAATGTCATATACGCACCGGATACTTAACTGGCACTAAAGTGTCGTTATTTTGCTTGATATTGTAGCGATCTCATCTCACATGATCAGTATAAAGCGAGTTACTAGCTTAGAGTAACTGGCTTGGCCTTTTGCTCGACGCTAACGTTCTCGCCTCCTGATCATGAGATCCGTGGTTCGTATTCCATCGGCGCCAATCACTCACCAAAGTGGTGACCCGGACAACCACGCAACAACAACCTTCATCAACAATCACCTTCTCTCATAACCAAAAGATGGCAGCACCAAATAAATCATCCCCTTCAACCAAAAGCCTGTGAAACGCTCACAGCACAAAGCCTGTCCTCACACACATCACATATGAGTACGACAGCATCATTCACGAGTGCATATCGCTCGTCAGACGTCTGCAATACGTCTTTCTCACTGGGGATGGAGTGTGTGGTGATCTCATCTCACATGATCAGTATAAAGCGAGTTACTAACTAGCTTAGAATAACTGGCTTGGCCTTTTGCTCGACGCTAACGTTCTCGCCTCCTGATCATGAGATCCGTGGTTCGTATCCCATCGGCGCCAATCACTCTCCAAAATATGGTTATCCGGATATACATGATATGGTAACGAGGTTTTCGCAAAATTGGCGTCGGAAAAAAATCGCGCCAATATGGGTCGTATATGACATCTGTGCCGTAAATTCTTAAAAAACAAGCTGACAGTTCATAAGTTTTGTTTTCCTAACTGTTTATATCAATCAGCAACAAATCGCTCTTTCCGAAGCCCAAATTGCGCCAAGATTTAAAAATAAATAACCCACAAAGCCCTATATACTGAAAATGGCACTTGTTTGTTATCCTGTCGAACAAATTACTGTCGCCAAATTGTAAGATTAAATACCAATAATGGTTTGCCATAAAGTAATTAATTTTAAGATTAAATACCAATAATGGCCAATAAAACCAATATTTCGACGTTTTATTTGTATTTTTATTAATGTTATACTAATTTATTTGTTTTTTCGTTATTTAAAATAAAAAATTGTGTCAATTTGTAGAACTTGGCGAGTAGTTTGGCGATAATTTGGCAAAATTGGTCGACGGGATAACTAACAAGTACCCTGAAAAAATATCACTAAATCTTATATTTAAATCTTCATTTTTGATATGTTTCATTTTTTAAAGCCAGAACATAATTGTGCGAAATATTTTTTTTACGCCTATATTTTACTGGAATTCGAAAAATATTTTAATACAATTTTGCCAATAACACAACATTTTCAATTTTTTACTATGCATTTGTTTATGGAGTATTATCAGGAGTATACACCAGGTGGCGTAACGTACGGGACAAAGTTAGCTAATAAGTTGGCAATTATCGGGGACATTTTCACCCATAGACTTTCTCCGGATTGTCAAGTCTGTTTTATGATAAGGGCCATAGCCTACTATGATATATAACGAGCCACGCATTTCGCCGAAAAAGTGAAGTCGGATCCAACTTCAAACCCTGAACCAAAACTTCACAACGTGCTCTTTGTTTACATTTATACCCTGCCCAGATAGAAGCTTGTTTCTCATTGTCGAGGTTTCAGAATCATTGATCGTATTTTCATGTAATAAATTAAATATTTATTTTCTTCAATTTCCTTCGATTTAAAAGGCTATTTTACACAAATTGTAACATTTCAGTGTTACACATACTTTTAAGATTAGCTAAATTATTTATTGTTTACCTTGATCGTTTGGTTCATTCATGAAAAATGCCGGTTCTGTTATTCTTTTTTTAATGTCCCGTATTTATATAAAAATAGCTTGGTTTCATATACGCGTTTTAAAATTAAAATTTGATTTTTATCAAACTACAGTTCTCATAACTGACTTGAAGCAGCTATTTTTGATTAATTTACTGTTACCGGTAAAATATTTGTTTTTAATATCGCCCGAACTAAGAAGAAGAAGAAAAAAAAAGCCGATCTTCCTTAAACATTAAATATTCTTATTTTTAATCAGAGAAAGAAATGGTGATTACGGATTTAAATATCTTTGCAATATTCTATATTATCCAAGAAATTTTGATTAAATCATGTAAGGGCATTTGTTACTTAGTAAATTACATTTATTAATTATTACAAGGTATTTTATGAGTATTTTAATATATTAAAAAAAATTTCCATCAGTTTTATTGTTTCAACAGTGAAAATAGTAAATAAATGGTACTTAGTTATCCCGTCGACCAAAAATCTATCGCCAAACTATAAGATTAAATGCCAATAATGCTTGATCGTAAATGTCACATTCACTTGACTGTAAGTAAGTTACACGTGTTTATGTCATCAAGTGATTTTTATTTCGACGTTTTATTTGTATATTTATTAATGTTATACTAATTTATTTGTTCTTTCGTTATTTAAAATAAAAATTATGTCAATTTGTATAATTTGACGAGTGTTTTAGCGATTTATATAATTTGGCGAAATTGGTCGGCGGGATAACTAAGTGGTACCAAATAAATTTGTGACATTGATGTTTTAGATTAAGCATGTGTTTTTTTATTTATATATTTTTATGTGTGTTGGTTTAACAGTTTTAAAGAGAAACACATTATATTAGTCACTTACATAAATAGAACTTTACATTTACATTGATATGGACAGTTTATAATAACCCTTAACAGCTGTATTCGAATTAGCTGTCATTTCTAGGCTTGATTGGAATGTCAGCAGAATTGTAAACATAACCATGGCGACATGACGTAATTTTGGTGTTTGTTTACATATCTACCCTTCCCAGGTTGTTTCAGTTACGGTCAGAGTCAAATTTCAGTTTTGGGCAGGGTATCAGAGTCCTCTGGCGAGCGACTTCATACATTAAACGCAAATCAGTTTGCCTGTAGTAGTATCTAAGTATGCCTTGAGCATGGCCTTTCTTCGTTAATATTAAAAAAACTGTCGTATACAAAAATATGGAAGTCGGTGGTATTATAAAGAAATATTTGATAAACACGTTGATGCAGACAGTTTTCAAATCGAAGAATTACTTTCAGAGATATTTAATGCTAAATTTGGACAAAATCGTTCCATTAAAAAAGTTTTATTGGAGCAAAAACTATACATGAGAATTTAATCATTTTTAGATCATTTTATAGGTTATAAGTTCCCGGTGTGCAGATTGCATTTATTTTTTTTATTTGACTATTTTTTGAGGTTTTATTTCTATTTTATATTCAAATTTTCAGTATTTCGAAATATATTTTTTACAAATTTAAAAAATGTTATTAATTTAAACTGTTGCCAACTTTATAAACAGCGCAAACAATAATGTTTACTTCAAATTAAAAATTTATTTACACGGGACTATTGTAAACAGAATTTTTTTTTTTTTAATTAGAATTAAATGATTACATGTTAAATGCAGGAAAATTGCGTCATAAGAACCATATTTACACTGGAATTTTAAAAGAGAAACAAAATGTTAAAATAAAAAAATCATTACTATGCGTTAAAACCTGTAAATGGAGGAAATTACGTCATATTTAAAATGGCCAAAAAATATGGCAAAACAATTTAAATTAAAAAATATATCTGCGCGAGACATTTACTTGATATTTTGAGATAATATTTTCAACTATTATTGTGAATTCGAAGACAGCGCAAATAATATTTCTTTCTAACAACAAAAGTATTTTCACGTGAATATTAATAAGAGAAATAAAACTTTAGTGTAAATTACGTCAGATTTAAAACGATACATTTAAAATGAATTATTTAAAAGAACTATTTTATAGCGCTGTTAAAAAATACCGGGAGACAATGACACTGTTTACTTAATTAATTTTACATTAGCTTATTTTCGAATGTTTAACTAATTTTTTTAATTAAACACGAAAACAGCCATTGTACCTTTTAATAGCAGCAGATATGGTCTTAAAAATCCCCAATCCAAGAAAAACGAATGGAAACCCGTTTACAGAGAGATCGCTACTGTTTTTTTTTTTGTTGTTGTTGTTTTTTTTATTTTAATTCAATATTTTTAAAGCCGATGAAATTAGCGTGCTTTTTGGATTTTGGTGTCCCTGAACGGGGGTTGGCGAGCGTAGCTCGTAGGGGGCAGAGCCCCCTAGTATAGTATAAAAGTAAGAATTTTAAATATTTTTACGTAGATTGCTACAGGTAAAATACGAATATTATATTTTTATTCGATTTTTTTTTAGTAATACCGATTTTTATTCATTTAATTTTCTTAATTAAAATATCTTTTAAATGTGTTCATTTAAAATTACTTTAAATGCGAATATTTATTTATAAACAACTTTATAAACTCAACTTTATTTAACTTTATTCAACTTTAAAAAATAAATTGCGAGTACTTTTGAATGAATGAGAAAAGTAATTGTTATTCATTTTGAAATCCGAAAACTTTTTTGTCTTTTTTAATTAAATCAGGAATCTTAATTTATAGAACTAGGGGACGCTGCCCCCTACGAGCTACGCTCGCCAACCCCCGTTCAGACACCGCAGACTCTAAAAGCACGTTAATCTGACCGGCTTTAAAAATATTTCGGAAGATTGAATTATAATTTAAAAAACAGTGGCAATCTCCCTATAAATGGGTTTCTATTCATTTCTCTTTGATTGGAGAATTTTAAGGCCATTTATTAATTTAAATAAACAGAGACTTTTTCTCCCGGTATTTTTTAGCAAGGCGAAAAGAAAGTTTTTTTAAATAAGACACTTTAAACATATCATTTTTAATCTGACGTAATTTTCAGCAAACTTTACTTTCTCTTTTTAATATTCACGTGAAAATACTTTTGTTAGAAATGAAATATTATTTGCGCTGTCCTAATAAAAATAGTTAAAAATATCTTAAAAAATAAATTAAATGTCTCGCGCAATTTTTAAATTTAAACTGTTTTGCAATATTATCTTTTGCTCATTTTACGTATTAAGTGTAATGTGACGTAATTTCTCTCATTTAAGACTTCTAACGCATGTTAATGAATTTATTATTTTATAACATTCTTTCTCTTTCAAAATTCACGTGTAAATATAGTTTTTATGACGTAATTTTCAATGAGTTCCTGCTTTTTATATTTTCTGTTTATAATAGTCACGTGTAAAATAAATTTTTAATTTGAAGCAAACATTGTTTCCACAGTTGTCAATAGTTTAAATTGATACCATTTCCTAAAATATGTAAAAAATATCTCTCGAAATGCTGAAAATTTGAATTTAAAATAGAAGTAAAACCTCAAAAAATGAGTTAAATTAAAAAACTAAATAAAGTCCGCACACCGGGAAATTATGACGCATAAAATGATCTAAAAATGATAAAATTCCCATTTTCAGTTTTTACTCCTATAAAACTTTTTTAATGGAATGAGTTTGTCCAACTTTAGCATTAACTATCTCTTAAAATAATTCTTCGATTTGAAAACTGTCTGCATCAGCGTGTTTATCAAACATTTCTCTATAATACCACTGATTTTCATATTTTGGTATGCAATAGTTTTCTTACTATTAACGAAGAAAGACCTCCGGTCACAAAAAATTCAATATTTTGCAATTTTTTCCTTAACTAGGGGGATTGGCCCCCTACGAACTCTAAATGCATGCTAATTAGATCGGCTTTAAAAAGATTTAGAAAGATTGAATTATAATTTAAAAAACAGTGGCGATCTCCCTATAAACGGATTTCTATTCATTTCTCTTTGATTGGGGAATTTTAACGCCAAATCCATTGCGGTACTACTTGATTATCCCGTCGACCAATTTCGCCAAATTATATAAATCGCCAAACCACTCGCCAAATTATACAAATTGACATAATTTTTATTTTAAATAACGAAAGAACAAATAAATTTGTACAACATTAATAAAAATACAAATAAAACGTCGAAATAAAAGTAACTTGATGACGTAGACGTGTGTAACAACATTTCAAAATAAGCTAATATAAAAGGAATTAAGTAAATAGAGTCTTTGTCTCCTGGTATTTTTTAACAAAGAGAAAAGAAAGTTCTTTTAAATGAGACATTTTAAATTAATCGTTTTTAATCTGGCGTAATTTTGACCAAGCTATTCTTTCTCTTTTAAATATTCACGTGAAAATACTTTTGTTAGAAATGAAATATTATTTGCGCTTCCCTAACAAAAATAGTTGAAAAGATCCTCTCAAAATATCAAATAAATGTCTAGCGCAATTTCTAGATTTAAACTGTTTTGCAATATTATTTTGTGTTCATTTTATGTAATAACTGTAATGTGACGTAAATATGACGTAATTTCTCCTATTTAAGACTTCTAACGCATGTTAATGAATTTATTATTTTACAATATCTTTTCTCTTTTAAAATTCACGTGTATACTTTTTATGACGTAATTTTTAATAAGTTCCTGCTTTTTGTACATAATTATTTAATTCTAATTCCAAATGATTTTTTTCTGTTTATAATAGTCACGTGTAAATAAATTTTTAATTTGAAGCAAACATTATTGTTTGCGCTATTTGGCAACAGTATAAATTAATACCATTTTCTAAAATAATGTAAAAAATATCTCTAGAAATGCTGAAAATTTGAATTTAAAATAGAAATAAAACCTCAAAAAATGAGTCAAATTAAAAAAAGAAATACAGTCTGCACACCGGGAACTTCAAGCGTATAAAATGATCTAAAAATGATTAAATTCCCATGAATAGTTTTTGCTCTTATAAAACTTTTTTAGTGGAACGATTTTGTCCAACTTTAGCATTAAATATCTCTTAAAATAATTCTTCGATTTGAAAACTGTCTGCATCAGCGTGTTTATCAAACATGTCTGTATAAAACCACCGATTTTCATATTTTTGTATGCATTATATTTCTTAATATTAACGAAGTCCGGTCACAAAAAATTCAAAACCGGCGGCGGTGACAGCGGTAGTTACTTTTTTTTAGAATAGAGAGATATTAACGAAGAAAGACCTCCGGTCACAAAAAATTCAAAACCGGCGGCGGTGACAGTGTTAATTACTTTTTTTTTAGAATAGAGAAATTCTTTGTTTTTCTTTTTTAAAATAAATTCGGATTTATTATTAATAGACCCAATATGCATGCGTACTAGGAATGAAGGGAATTTCTCCCCCTTTTTAGACGGTCGTGGAGAATTCACTGACAAAACATGTTTTCTAGGAGTACGGAAGTTATTTGTTAAAAAATCAGGAATAATTTAGTGTATATTGACGAGTTTTTCTGACAGTGTAACTCGCGTAAATATTTTCCGACTAGCCGCCTCTGGCGACCAGTGTGGTCTCCCTTAAATATATGCTAAGCATTGCGTCATGTTACTTTCATTCTTAAATTAATTGCTCAATATTCCTCAAATCCGAAGCTTCTGATACAGAAATCAAGAATTATTTGCGATCTTGATAACATTTCATTAATTTTTTGTTGTCATGCGTATAACATACGTCTTTGACAAATACCTCTTAATTTCCATAGCTGTAAAAATGCTGTAAAAATGAATGAATTTTCAAGTGTTTAAACTGAGATTTGTTCATGAATTATCTAAATTAAACTTATTTTAGTTAAACATGCTGTTACTTCAAAGTTATTTTTTAGTATTAATAAAGTTATTTAAATTTTGCAAATCATGCATTTATATATATTTTTTAATTATTTAATAATTAAATAATGAATATATATACTTTTGTTTTTATAAATTTGATTTCTGAGTTCATAAATATGACAATAAGGTAACGGAACTAAGAGAAATAGCAAAATAAAACCCTCGCGAATGAAAACCGTACACGAACGTTAGCGCCGTCAGTTTACCTACTATGACGTCATAAGAACATTGTTCATTCATTGTTACAGAACAGGCTTTGCGAATGATTACCTTCATGGTTTAATATTTTCTACCGTTCATGATGAATGAATCTCTTGTGTTTGTTTACTTTATGAAGTGAGATAGTAATCTGTCAATATAATTTTAATTGAAGTTAATGTAATTTTAATTGAAGTTATCTTAGAATATATATTAATTTGAATGGAAATTAGAAACAATACTTTGATGTTGAAATGAAATATTTTAGTTTATGTTATTATTATTACGATTAATTATTTATTTAGGTACTTTTCCACTACAGGGGCCTTGGCTTTTTTTTTAAGCTTGGCGCAATTCGGGTTTCAGAAACTGAAATACGTTGAAAAAATATATAAATAGCTATGAAAACGAAACCTGGCTAACTTTTATTTTTGTTTATATGTATTTATTTGCATTATGCATATATATACAATATTTGTTTATATACAAGTTATTTCTGTTTCTATATAAAAAATAGATTAATGTCTTCTTCAGATTAAATAAATTGCATAAATATAGAAAAAATTGCTTATGTATATGAAATAGGATATAGATTGCCGGAAAATACGATGCCAATTTTTTTTTCTCGCCAAAGACCTATACTGAAAAATACCTTTATTTATTCATTTATTAACCATTTGGAAATAGTTGTTGTTTTCGGTCAAGGATGGGCCAAATGATGCTCACATTTTATTTTTTTTAACGAAATTCAAGGATGTTCTTTACTTTTAGAAGAATTTTTATTTGAATAGGCAATCGAAAGGCATAAAATCGTTAAAAATTGAAAAAGTTACAAAATGGGTAGGCGCAAATTTATCAGATATGGAAAAATCCAAAGCCAAAGAGCGACGCCGAAATGAAAATCGTCTTGCAAAGCAAAAATCGAGGTCTTCAACTCATTATGTAGGCCATGAAAATCGAGGTCTTCAACTGATTACGTAGCCCATGAAAATCGAGGTCTTCAACTGATTATGTAGCCCATGAAAATCGATTACAGAATAAAAGACGAACGCGAAAAAGGGAACAATCTAATGTTTAATCGATTGATAGTAAAAGGCCATGTCTCGAGGGACTCCAATCCACTAGCCACGGCGTTTTACAATAGGTCGATTCTAACCAGGAAAAATTGAGTTAAACGTAGGTAATTTGTCGCAATCTGTGGATAATTCGGTGGAACTGCTTTCGATTTGTAAACTGTTTTTCTTCTCGAAACGGGAGTTGGAGAGTTTATCGATGGAGGTTTTGGTCGTCTGAAGTTTGATCTTTGCGATCTGTTGTTGAAGAGGATGCAACGGAATTTGGTGGACGAAATAAATTCCAAATGGTCGTTGTAATCTATTAAATTACATTTTGTTTATTGTATATTAAATGAGGTGAATGAAAGACGTATTTTAAATGTATCTGATATATGTGTGTATTTTAAATGAAAGTTATGTATTTCAAATGAAATGAGTGGTAGATTTATATTTTAAATAAAATGATGGCTATGGAAGAATATTTGGCAATTTATCACCTGCACCCGACTAACATAAAAGTACCGAAAAGGCCGTTTGGTATATAAAAAGTGAAGAAGTCAGCCCGGCACTGTTGATGACATTCACATGACTTCGGCTTTTATTATATAGATTGCTATGAAATTCATAGATGTTATTGGGTATCACTATGACATGTTCTGTATTGAACAATAAGTGTAATGCATTTGCGGTTCATTTACAGGGACAGTCAAAAGAATTCTGTTACATTACGGTCTATGGGGAAAAATCGTTTGCGGTTTTTTTAATGATATTACACTATTTTAAACATACTGAAGTTTATATATATCACTGAGCTGTACTACATTGCACCTAATTTATTATAAATGATCTCTTAAAGTTACCATAAATCTTCTTAATCTTATTGAATGGGTTGAAGAAAAAATTATCGTATTAACAAGATTCTGATAAAACCAGCTCTTACAGAAAAAATGAAATTAAAAACTCGCCAAAAGCAGCCTGATAAAATTGTTAAACTGGGTTTATCTCTAATCTTGATTTAGTTTTTATTGGTGGAATTATTACTTAGGTTCGCAATCTGCCTATGCCTGTAGGCCGAGCCGGCAGGGATTTTTTTTTTTTTTAACTTTACAACATAACTGTGTCCCATAATATGAAGGAAAAGAGCCTTGTAAAATGTATGAAGCTAAAAAATGGATGTACTTTACTTACTTTTTAAAAGAAAACTTTGAAAAATTATATTTCCAAAAATTACAGCCCAAGACACTTCAGTCCCTAGAATTACATCCATTTCATGGAATATCAGCTGTAGTTACATAAAACTGTACTATATAGCAGCATAACCTAGAACTTCAAATACAAATTAAAAACAGGCCATTTGTTGGATGGAGTATTTCTGAGCATGGTGAGTTTTTATTTCATGTGGTTTGAATTTAAAGCTTTTAATTACCAAGTGTACTTTTATAAGACATCAAATCCATGACCTCATCAATTATGTCAGTTTTAAAAATAACAAGACTTTGTTAATAAGCACCTTTAAATTGCTCTATTTAATTTTATATCAAATCTGTGAATGTTGTGTTTAGTTTAGAAAATATTTTGCTAATTTCCGATATGTCACCTTCATGCCATTACTGTAGCATGGAGGGTTACATTGATATATGGATGTGACATTTACTGATGGAAAATATGTTAATGGGTGCTTAATTATAGAAGCTGTAATCCTACTTCAGGGTAAATTTATATTAATAATTATATAGGGGTCAATCCATTTCAAGTGGTCCAGCACTGGTTGTTCGACCATTTTTAAAAAATCTGAAATTTTTTGTACAACAATCCTAACATAATGTAAGTTCAAAATGACTATTATTTTAATTTTATTAATTTTTGTTTATGCATGGCGGCCATCTTTGTTTCATCGTCTGCAGCAATTTTCTCACAAGAAGGGTTTACGGAATTGTAAATAATTCATCGTTTAATTTTTCAATTCAAGAGCGGATTAAAGAAATTTGTACAGAATACTATGGGCTAAAAATTTGGTAATAGAGTAGTTTCCGAAACTAACTGCTTATTGGTGAAATTTAAGCATAAAGTTTCAGTTTTTTCTAAAATTTATCCGTTAACAAGAGGAAATTTTTCTATCAAGGAAGACTGTCAACATGACATAATTTTCTTTACAAATAGGCCGAAAGTACTTGTACTCACACGCCAAGATCCAGATCTGGGACTTGCTTTCTCTTCGCTAAAAAAAATCCCAAATTTTTCAAAAATGTCAAAAATCGCGCTTTTGAGGCTTTGATATCTCTGGTGGGGCACGAGATAAAAATTTGAAGTTCTGGTTTCTGAGAGTATTGTATGTTTAGTGTTATGCACAAGAAATTTCAGGATGGAAATTTGACTACAAGCTGAGATATGGCAAGGGCAACATGTCAAAACAATACTGCCAAACTATTGTTTTGTTGTAGTCACAGGTAAGTACTGAAGTACAGTAACCACATAGCTGTATTTAGATATCATTTTCCAGGAAAATATCTATAAGGCGGGTACTCTAAAAAGACCACATCACGCAGGACATCAAAAACTTATATCCAAGTTAGAGATCGCATCCCATTTGAGAAGATCTGTTGCTACTTTTAACAACAATGGCAACTGATCTTTAACTTATCTTTGAAATTGACATTCTTTTCCTTTAACTCATTTATGTCTATACATTTGTTTTAATAGTTACTATTCCATTGCTTATTCTTAGAATAACACAATGAACAGCTTACGATCGATTCTTTCATAATCTTTATGTTACTTCAGCTTCCCATCTAACAATCAGCATAAAAGACAGAGAGACATTCAGCAAAAATTATTCAGATTTTCGGCAGGTGTGCAATGTATTACAGATTTAAATATGGTATAGATATACAGTACGAAAAAAATACGAACATTGACTGTAAGTAATTTGCTTATAATGTCTTAAATAATAGCAGTCAAATAGCGTCTAACTATGCCGAATGCTGTATTGTATTGTAAAAGACTGGTTAAACCTCCCGAATACCAATTAGTATCAAAAATTAGAAATCTAGTAATAACTCATTAGTTTCTTTTTAACTTTGCATGGATCATTTAGCACATTTATATAACTAATTATAAACTATCTATATTATAAAAGCGCATGTCACGCGACCGTCCAAAACATATGGGGTTTACCACTTCACGTTGCATATGCCAGTCGACAACTTTTAAAAAAATAATTTTATCCAATAAAACTGCGTTAAAGTTACATTTTTAGAAAGACCTCTAAAAAATAACAGATGAGCTGCCTTCTAAAAAGTATATATTTGGAGATGTTAGCATTCAAAGTTTCCTTCTAACTATAACGTAAACAATCTGCCTCACAAACAAATGCATTGACTGTGATTTTCGACGTACTGAAATCCATGGTGAACAATAAGCACTTCGCTCTTGCACAAGGAATAAAATCAGAATAAACATTTGACGTCTTTCGACATTTAAGCAATGGATTTTAGTCTTAATAGCGAAGTTTTAGACAACTCTCATTTTACGTAATGATTTCAGAAACGGAAAAACATAAAATCGTGTCATAAAATGACTGTTATCAGATTGTCGGAAATTATCGCAGCGGTAAAAGCATTTTGGAGTTTTTACCCTGCAGTTAGTTTTATTAGAAAAGTGTTCTTAATGAAAATTAATGGCCTTGCAATGAATAGGTACATTCAAAGTTAAACGATCTCAAGCTTTGGTGCGTTGCATCTTTTTTTTTTTTTTTTTTTTTTTTTTTTTTTTTTTTTTTTTGCTACACGATTATCGAATTATTGAATAGATTCTGTTTAAATGAGTCAGTTTTTTATGCTTGCGAGTTATGTATTAAAAAACAAAAACGACTTTTTTTGTTTATATTTATTTTTTTAATGAATCGATGAAAATTCGTTTAAAGCATAGCTAGCGTGTTATGTAAATATGTTGCTTGTGCTTCTTCAATTTAACTTAATTTCTCATCACATGACGTAATAAGATTCTGCCTTTCAAAATGTATTAAAATAATACATTCTATTTTAGAGTAATGCCTAAGTAATATGTGTTCTTTTATCATATTTCATATATTTTATTAATCCATGATACTTTATTTATAGCTTTAGGCATTTGTGTACACTGATGCGTGTATACATTCTGTGTAAAAAGCATCCGGAATTGTTAAATAAAACTAAAAACTAATTTATTCACCAAATATATTTTGTCGCCTTCAAAGTAGACCCTATAGAGTCTATACCGCGAGTGTATAGAGTCTATACCGAGTCTATACCAACTATACCGCATTTCACAAAATCCTCCATACATTTTTACTAGGCTGATTGAGGTATGTCATCCAGCTCCCTCAGCGTTATGTTCTCAATTGACTCAAAACGCCTATCTCGAATTGGTAATTATAACTTGGGGAAAAGAAAAAAGTCACATGGGGCCATATCAGGGAAGTGGAATGCTTGGTAAATGATATTCGTTGCGTTTTCGGCTAAAAACTTTTGCGCAACGAAAATTTTGTGCGATGCTTTATTATCGTGGTGCAAAATCTGATTTTTTAAGATGCCCCATACTCAAAATTTCATTTGAAACACAAAATTTAACCAATTTCGGACCCTGGGTGCACATATACACCTTCAAAATCTGTATAAAGAATTTGTTTTACGCACCAGTAATGAAAAAAGTAATATTTTCCATATTAAATCAGACTTTCTTCGTGATTATTAGATACATTTTTGAATAAAAGCGGTGTCAATCGATTAAAATATGTCTAAGAGCCGCCGGTCCCGAAGAGATTAAGCAAGGTCTTCAACTAATATTTACATTGTAAAAAATCGCAGAGCACTCAAAAATAATGACCAGAAAAAAAAAAAAAAAAAAAAAAAAAAAAAAACAGCTGCTGTAAACACACTACGACACAAATGGCGCTCAAAATCCGCTTTATAACTCGGTGTAGTGGTACCCGCTTACAGAAAGAAAATTGTTGGTGTTTTTTTTACGAGTATTATTTAAATGATAAATTCCGGGTGCTTTTTACACAGTATGTAGGGGAGGTAGGGGCTGTTTGATAAATAGGGAGGGTTGATACATTGACAATTTTTCTCAACAAATGGCATTAACAGCCACTGTAACAGATGTAAAGTCTTCTTTTATTAGCAGAGGTCATCATTAGCTGGACTTAGCAGTGATGAACTGACAACGTTTTTTTTCTTTTAATTTTGAAGACTTTTGGAATGTCAATGTAAATTTTTTTAAATATTGATTTTCTTTCATAACTCTTATTATTGTGATGATAATATCTTGTAATTTTTTTTATTTGTAACGCACATTGTTAGGGTGAGTTTTACCAGAAAGCAGATTGCCATTTTGCAACTGCATTTATACAAAGTGATTGAAAATCCAATAAGGCATGATAGGGAGAAATGATACATTAGTGCTGGGGAGAAATGACACACTTGTATATTTGAAATTTAATAGTTTTTTTAAGTTGTAAACTAATATAGGACTGTAATATTCATTATTGTTTTACAGCAAGAGCTACTGAAATTTGTAAGGAAGAACAAAGAGACTATTCACAGACATTATGTAGGTTACATAGAAAGGCAATGCGATGATAGATGGTTAGTTCGTTTTGCTTGTTATGTAGAAGGAAAAAAGTTTAAATGGCCTGAAAAGGAAGATGTTTCTATAATTGACGAAGATCAAATTAAAAAAAACATTAAATCCACCCGATTTTACTTACCAAAATGATAGAGTTATTAGTTTTTCTTTTAACCATTTCAGGGGTGGTGGTACGTTTATGAAACCACATATTTTTAATTCCCAAACGCCACATTGGCACCAGCATTTTGTAAAATATTTTCCCTTTGATATGAAAGTGAAATATAGCCCTTTTCTTACTTCCAATTAAATTTGTTGGTAAATTCCGGTGCCATTCATTTATTCAACACTTTAGCATTGAAAATGCTTTGACCTGAAAGGGTTAAAGAAATCTTAAATGTGCTAAATTTATGTTAAATTGTTTGCAAATAAGCAATGTTCACTTCATTTTTTCTAGCAGCAAGATCTCTAGGGGTTTTTTTTTCATTATTTATTTTCTAAAAAGTGTGTTAATAGATTGTTTAAATAATAGCAATTGTTTAAATATTTTTGTTAAAAAACATTTCTGAAACAAAAATATGCCAATGTTATTTCTTTTTAAATTTTACTTAAATATTTCAAGATTTATCATAAAAAATTGTATGACACATAAACTGAATTGTCTGCATTTTTTTTTTCAATTTACATAACAATGTATCAAACCTCCCTTGTTAGTGTATCAATCCTCCCCAGCAATGGGGAGATTTGATACAGTAGTAACCATTCACAATAATTGGGATATATTTTTTGAATGATTATTTTTTTAATTCACAATATCTTTAATAAATGAATATAAGGTCACTTTATAAGAAAACGCGAAAAATTTATTTAAAAATAGATTTCTAAGGGTTGTAAAAAATTAGTAAAAAAAAAGTGTACGATACCTCCCCTATCTCCCATACTTTCATATGCAAATTGATATTTATTAATAACACTAACTTTTGCACTTTTTTCTGAACGATATTCTGCTCTTTTGGTTTAAAAAAAAAACTTTATTTGATATTTCCAATTACCGTTTGAATATAATATTACAAAATACAAAATCCACTATAGATTTTGGAAAGAAATACAGTAACCACATCGCTGTATTTAAGTACCATTTTCCCGGAGAATATCTGTAAGGTGGGTGCTCCAAAGTGACCGCATCGCGCACGACATCGAAAACTTCTTCCAAATTAGAGCTCACACCCCACTTAAAAAGATCCGCTGCTGCTCTTTTCAACAATGTCACGTCATTCTTATTATTACTCGAATCCTTTTCAGCTCCCAAGCTCCATTCCTTTTCGATTTCTCTGGAAATTCTTGATATATCAGACAATTTCGTTCTGAAATAAATGTACAGAACCAATTTACAGTCGAGACACAATAAAATGCTTCATAGAAAAAGTAAACTAAAAAAGACATTTCCAAATCATATTCTGATGCAATATACATTTTAAACAATTGAATTTAAATAGCTTATATTAGTACTGTGCTTAGCACGATATTAAAATCTGTGTTTCTGTTGGTAGATATCAGTTGATCGCAAAAGTCTAGTAGCTTATGATTAACCTTCCTTAAGGCTGTTCTTAACTGTTCTGCTCAACAAGCGCAAAACGTTTTGACACATTTACAAATTCATTTTTTAACGGAAAGATATAAAATTGGAAAGCCTGACCGCCATGAAAGCGATTTGGAAAAGAACTGTGTTTTCCATTTTTTGATCAATAAATTACTTATTGAGTTATAAGCGATTTTTATCGCGTGACAAACATGTTTTTCACCCATTCTTGACCGGTTATTCTACTTTCGCGCGGAATTTCGGTTCAAAATGCTCACTTTCACACTATTTTCTGAAAGATCTATTGCGTTTGCAAAAAAAACCGGAAAAAACAGCTCGATTACATAGTTTCTGAACAACAACACCAGCTAGTTTCATGTATTTCCGAACAAAAATAAATTAAAACTTATGCCACAAAGTTGCCCTTTTGGATTTGAGAACAGCCTTAATATACAAATGGCATATTTGAGCTAATCGTATTTGGCGCAAGAATAAATTTTAACCCTTAACAACATACACTGGTTTCCAAAAATTAAGGGAAAATCACAAAAAGCGTGATAACTCGTTCAAAAATTAAGCTATCCCTATAAAATTTGCATATGTTGCTAATTAAAAGATGCTGAATAAAACTGCAAAATGCAAATTAGTGGCGCTGCAATCGGATTGCGTCATCTGTGAGGAGCATAAAAGTGCATGCTGGAGAGTACGGCTGCTGGTGTCGCTGTGATTATGAGATAAGAAAACTGAGATAGCCAATTCATTAGTATGATCTCGTGGTATCATTTATCCGCGTAACTGCGATATAGAGCTATTGGAAGATTGGAGGTAGGCAAAAGTCAGATAGAGGTGGCCAGATGACTAAATCTGAGGCCTTCTGTTGTTCATAGGCTTTGGAAACAATTTCAAACCACTGGTTCGGCCTCGAAAAGATTTAGCCAAGGACGGGTAACAGCTACGACAAGCACCGATGACCGATATTTACGGTTATGTGCACGAAGGAATAGAACAGCAACCCCCTCTCATCTTAGAGCCTCTCTTGTTGCAGCCACTGGAAGGTTGGTATCAATGTCTACTCTGCGTAGAATTCTTCATGAAGGTGGTCTTTACACGATGCGACCAGACATTTGTGTGCTTCTCACCTCATGTCACCGGAGGAAACGTTTAAATTGGGCACGTCAACATGTCCACTGGATGGCTGATCAATGGAGGCGTGTTCTCTTCACAGATGAGCTCCAGTTTAGCCTTCAAAGCGATAGTAGGCATTGCTTGATTTGGAGAAAACAGGGAACCGACTATTATTCATCAAACATTAGTAAAAGAGATTCGTATGGAGGAGGCAATGTCTGTGTTTGGGATGGCGTCTCTTTGGGCAGACGTACAGGCCTCCATGTCTTTCCACGAGGAATTATGAATGCTCACGTCTATAGAGGTGACATTCTTGATGCTTATGTGAGCCCTTATGCCGATGCAATAGGTAATGATTTCGTGTTACAGGACAATAACGATAGACCGCACAGGGTTCACATCGTAGAAGATTATCTTTAGCACCAAACTATTCAGCGCATGGAATGACCAGCGCGATCACTGGACTTGAATCCCATCGAACATGTTTGGGACGCTTTAGGAAGATGTGTCGCTCCTCTCAGTCCCCCTCCTCAGACCTTTTCCACGCTTACAACTGCTTTACAAGAGCAATGGCTCGCACTTCCCAGCGAACTTATCAATCGCATATTTGACAGTATGACACATCGCTGTATGTGCTGTATTGCTTCTAGGGATGATCATACTTCATATTCAAGGTACTTTTCCTATACCAAACTGACATACTTATTTTCTTTATTTGATAATTGTGTTAATTTCTGAAGTACCACAATCGTCTGATATTTACTTTTAATGTTATTTTATATCTTACTATGTGTTGTACATTGTGGCTCAGTTTTATTAAAATCTAATTGTAACATTTTGAGTAATCGTTACTTTTGTTGTTTTTCCTTAATTTTTGGAAACCAGTGTAGTTAAAAAGGGCTTATGAATTGGGATTGTCTGTCTGTCTATCTGTGCTCTAACTTGCGTAAATACACTCAGATTGCCCTGCAATTGATGCATGTCAAGGAGCTTTATTATAGCATGTTCGGTTTGAAAATGAAGTGTGTAGCATTTATAGTTCATTTACAGGGACACTCAAAAAATTTCGTTACATTACGGAATATGGGGGGGGGAGAATCGTTTTTGATGTATTTTAATGATGTTACTCCATTTTAAACGCATTGAAACCGATATATATCACTAAGGTGCACTTCAATAAGCTTACTATAGTATGTGGTGTGCATAGCATTCATCCTTCATTTACAGGGGCATGCAAACAAATTCGCTTACAGTACTGTCTACTACCAGTAATTGGTAGAAGTGTGTTTTAAGTTGTAGCACGCGTTTTAAAATTAAACTAACTTTTTCTCTATTACTTGGCTGTATAAATTCTATAGATCATATACAAGGCAACCCAAAATATCTCGAGTATATTTTCGTTTATTAGCGGAAATCACCGGTAATTACAACAATTGACGGAATTAACAACGATGCTATGCGATTGTTAAATAATCTAAATTTTAGCGTATTGTGTAGTATATTATATACAAATTTACAGATCATATACAGAGCTGGACAAACAAATTCAAATATTTTTCTCCTATTGATGGTAATTCCTGAAATTGGGTTTTCAAATGTCTTATACGTCTTCGAAATTGTTTACTTAGACATTATCTTTCACCGTATTAAACCGTGAAGTTTTGTTGAAGTATTTTGGAAGTGTTGGAAAATGTTTAGTAATATATGCTTGACGCATGATTTTTCCTTCTTGTTAAAACCTTTAATGATATTCAAGCTCACTTTCTAGCCATGATCTGCTCACTGGTAGTGGAAAGCTCAGAATTATGTACAATTAATTGAATGTAACAAAAAAAAAAAAAAAGAAAAAAGGAAAAAACAGCATGTGCGCTAGAGATGTAAATTTTCCGGAAATTTTGAAGTGGCAGAAAAAAACAGGTTTTTTTCCTGTTTCTTTTTTCTGGAAAAATTGGAAATAATCGAAAAATCGATTTCTTATAACTGTTTTTCAAAAATAAGTTATATTTTCTTAAAAACTATAAAATAATAAACTTTGTTAATAGTTATGCACACTAAAAAAATGATTTTCCCTTTACATAAATGTCTTATAAGAGAAAAAAAAACAAGCCAGCTTTTAAAAGTTTATCCTTTCAGTCCCAGAATTCTGACAGTAGCTTACCTTGCGTAATTTAACACCATTGTTTGTAATATATCATGTGTCTGTTGAAAGGATTTTTCAGTAGCATTTGTTTAATTATATCAGTAAAACTAATTTAAAAAATAACAACAACAAAATCTTAAGTTTCAACCAATATCACTTTGGTTTGAAAACAGTTTTAAACTGTATTGTACATCCCATCTACAAATAGTACCGGTTTTCAAATATATAAAGGATACCAGCTTAAAAGAAACAAATTATTGTAGTTCTGTTATAAATACTATTATTATAAATACTATTATCATTTTCAAGTCTTCCATTATTTAAAAATTGGTATTATTTTACAATATTACATTTTTTTTTTCGTCTTGTAGTTATAATTTTCATTTCCTGTATATTTCGTTTTCATACAGCTTTCCAGTCTAAACCCAAACTATATTTTAGTAAGTTTTAGATTCTTAATATTGAAAGTGGTATTTTTTTATGAAATTTTTAAGACAGGTGGATTGTTCCATGTTTGAAAATTGTTTCGAACTAGATTTTTCACAGAGATTTGCTTACAATTTCTTTGCAAAGTTTGAATGCATTTATATTTTTAAAAAATACATTTAAGACAGCTTTAAGAATCTATATTTCAAGAAAATAAATAAAAAATAAATAATTTTAACTGCATGTTATTATCGAAACAAATTTATCTGACAATAGTGAAAAATTACAGCTATGCAAATAAAAAAAAAACATGTTTCAAATTTTACATTAAAATTTCCATCTTACCATTTTCATTAATTGGTATAATATTGAAATAATTTTGCACTTGAATTTTCACTTTTAACAAGAGAAGTTGCATTTAATTATCTTACCAGGGATTTGCTTGGATTTTTTTTTCACACGATCATGTTTTTGCGAAATTGTAAAGTTTTGTAAAAACTTGTAAAAAATGTGAATGAAATATAAAAAATTGTGGATTTGTAAAAAATGTAATCGGTATTTTGTAAATTAGAAATTATCATATTTAAAGGTCCTTTGTACATATATACAGATAGATAATAGATACATTGGTGATTGCAGCTATTATACAACAGGTTTTTTAAAATTCTAAAATCATTACATTTGTTGAAGATTTAATTTGGAGATTAGAAAAAAATTCTGAAATGTCAATTTTTAAGAGAAAGAATTTTGTTTTGAGGTGAAAAAACTGTGAAGAATCTTTTAAGGAACTCGGGTTCTTTCGAAAGAGATCCCTGCTTATAGATAAGATTTCTATGCTAAGGTTTTCATGAGGGACACTAAATATGAAAAAAAACTTAAATAAAAGTATCAGAAATATAATCAGCAAACATAAAATTTTGACTACATTATTTCATAAATGAAATTTCAATTTTTTCCAATTTGGAAAAATTGATAAATAGCCCTTCGGAAAAAAACTGAAAATAAAAACTTTTTTTTCAACGTTTCCGGGTTCTT
The DNA here is from genome assembly GCA_963932465.1 of Maratus speciosus. Taxonomy (NCBI): domain Eukaryota; kingdom Metazoa; phylum Arthropoda; class Arachnida; order Araneae; family Salticidae; genus Maratus; species Maratus speciosus. Next base: position 97,778,954 of record OZ010790.1, on the reverse strand, counting down.
TTTTTCGAGCATTCCCATCTCTATGTGCAACCAATTTCCAAATGTGGTAACTCTGCCTTTTTCCCTTACTTACTTTAAATTATAATAGCAAACAAATGTTTATTGTTGAAATATATATTTTTAAATTCATGCTTGAAAATACTTAAACAGTCATAAAAAATCAGGGAATTGGGCTACAGTTTTAAAACAAATTTGATTTGAAAGCTTTTCCCGCAACTCAAATATGTAAAAATTGAAATTCTGTAAAATTTAGAATTGATGTATTTGCGATAGCAGCAACCATTCTTATGACAACGTCATATCATACTAGTTTTTGGAAAACATTTCTGATATTAAGTGGACAAAACATTTTTAATGAAAATGGGAAAATCCGTAGTGAAATAAAAAGGCTTTGTCGCTAATAAACCAAATTTGTTTTTTAAAATACACAAACCACATAAATATTATCACAAGTTTAAGACTACTTCTGTAATAATAATAATAATAATAAATTATAATAATTTAAGGAAAGAAAAAAAATAGAAAAAAATCTGCCTTATTGACAAGTTACACGCCAAAGTGGGACAAGATTCATAAATACTTCCTATTTATCTATTATCTATATTATAAAGGAAAAACGTATATGTGCGTAACGCTGACGTCATTCTGCGAATGGCAACACTTCACGAACAAATTTTGGTTTTGTATTTTCACTACAGCAACTTTTAATCTTCTAACCAACTTACACTTTCAATTTTTACACCGTCATATTAACAAAAAATCTACTTTCCAATGCAATTTTTTAAAACATTATCTTAATTGTCTGATTTATTGTGTTTTTAAAATAATTTTCAAGCATGAATTTTTGTAATTTATCTCTATCACATGACGGCTCCATTACATAATAATAACAAAATAAATTAAGCAAAATAATAATAATGCACATAAAGCAATAAAAATTGTTCAGCATTTATTTCTGACTAATTTTCCATAACGAAATTAAAACTTCCTATATAAATAAATAAAATAATATTATTTAAAAAACACAAATTTAGCATATGTGTAACCGAACAATTTAAATGTTTACACCTCCAAACTAGAGATGGACATTATTTAACGTATTAGGATAAATAACAATGTTATTCGTTTATAGTGCATTATTTAGTAACAGATTAACGGAAAGTCCCTGTTAAATATAAAACGCATTACCTGCAAAGTATATAAAAAAAAAAGAAAAGAAAAAGCTGAAAGAATAGTTTTTTAGAAATATATATTAAAATTATAATAAAAATAAAATTTCCAAAATTTGTTTTCGATATTATAAAAAAAAGAGCTTAAAAATGTACTTTCAAATTAAAAAAAATATGTACTTTCAAATAAAAAAAGTCCTTTTTAAACGATTATGAACGCTTATTATAAGGCCCAAAGCTAATAGAAAGAAATCATCAACCGCAGACAGTCAAAAATCTTCCTTTCATGTCTTTAGTAGCCTTCAATGGCTAGAATGTATCGTTCACTGCAAAAAATGATTAAAGCTTAGTAGCTATGAAGCAATTCGCAATCAACCAATCAGAGCCCAATTCACTAGCAAACACCTGGCCATTCGCTAGAAAAGAAAGCTACCACTGTTAAAATATTCTGATAAACCGCATAGAGTTTGACAGTTATTTTATTACAAATATTCATTACTGTTGATTCTAATACTGTAACTGCTTTAACTCAACACGAAGATAAAATATTTTTTAGCACATCACACTGATATACGTTAAACTGTTGTAATTTGTTATACAGATAAATAGTATTGAATAACATCATTTTAATGATGAGATTTATTGGGATGAAAAGTAAAAAGCGTTTTTTACTAAAGGATTTGAGAATGGGAATAACTGCGAATTCGTTGCATTGCAGAGTTAGGTCGTTAGCCATTTTTGACCTGGCAGTGGTTTATTTGAATTAGAATGTTTAAAAGGGATTAGAGGATGGGAATGATTTTGATTTCGTTGCATTTTTGACACAGTTATTGCGGTAGCCATTTTTGATTGGGCTAGTGGTTTCTTTGAATTTGAATGTTTTAAAAGGGATATGCTCATGGAGTTCGACAGGTTTTTTTTTTTTTTTTTTTGACAGTGGATTTTTTTTTTTTTTTTTTTGGAAAGGGGGGCATGTGTTTTTATTTATTTATTAGTTTCTCAATACTGTGTTTTTAGAAAATAAGAGCTACAAACATTTTTATTTCTGTGATTTTTATTTCACTGTAAATAAAAGAAAGACAATAGCATCGCATTATTTGTGCGAGCACTTAATTTTAATACAATTGTAACTAATTTGAAAAACGTAATAAAAATCTGTTCGGATAAATTGCTTTTAATTAAAAGTGTATAAATAACGTTTTCAGGTTCTTGTGGATTATCTTTGGATAGACGTTGATAAATATGGCCTCAATGAAATCAGGGATCAAATTTCTTTTTTTATAAATCATGTTGTTAAAGCAGTGTTTATTTTTATAAAGCATGCCTTTTCTTATCGTTTGCCGAAAGCTAATTTCGAAACCATTAGTTTTAGAGGTGTAGTTGCAATTGCAAAAGTGTTTCAAATTTTGTTCTGTATCATATAAAAATCGATCTACGTTAAAATAGCTGATTTTTAAATACTTGAGAAATTAAAATTTTTTTACAGTATCTGGGGCTTAGAAGTTTCTCTATGTTTTAAAATGTAAAACAGTAAAAATTTATTCTTCTATGGCCAAAACTAACTGAGTTAAGATACTTGCAATTTAATGAATTTTGTGATTTTTAGTCACCAAATATGGAAAAACACTTTTTTAGTATTACATTGATAAATTGCATCTGACTAAACATGTATAAATAATATTTTCATGTTCTTGTGGTTTTCGATATGCATATGCGTTGATACACATAGCAGCAATGAAATCGGGAATATTTTTTTTTTTACAAATCATGTAGTTAAATCTGTGTTTATTTTTATACAGGATGTCTCTTCTTATCGTTTACCAAAAGCTAATTTCTAAATCGTTAGTTTTAGTGGTATTGTTCCAATTGCAAAAATGTTTCAGATTTTGTTATGCATCATTTAAAGTCCAATTTGCGTTAAAATAAGTGCTTTTTAAATAGTTAAGAAATTACAATCTTTTCACAACGTCTGGTTCCTATAAGCTTCATTCAGAAAAAGTTTCTCCATGTTCTAAATACTAAAACAGTAAACATTTTATTTTCCTACAGCTAAAACTTATTGAGTTATGATACTTAGAACTTTATGAATTTTCGCCGTTTTTGTCACCATAAACAAAAAACGTGTTTTTAGTGCCAGAAAAGCTCACAATGCATAAAATTAAAAGTATCATAACTAGGTAAGTTTTGTCCTGTAAAAATTAAGTTTTTAAACAAAAACTGATTTTAATGGAGTGGATTCACCTTAACAAAAAAACAGTGTCTATATGTACGTCCCAAAATTATTTCAAACATTTTGTTTAACGGCCTTCTAATTAAAACACCCGTTGACATCATACACAGCCATTAGTTATACGTTAAAAAAATAACAGGTTGTTGGAACCTGTTACTTGTGTAAGCGTGGGACGATGCAACCTGTTAACCAAAAGTAAACTCTATTTCCCATCTCTACTTCAAACAGAAAAAAAAATTCAAATGAAATTTCTTTGCAAACTGAATCTCAGGTGGTTTTAAAAATAATTTTCAAGCATGAAATATTCTTAAATTTATCTCTATCGCGTGGAGCTTGATTACAAAAGTTTAATCCGTTTACCCTTAAAACAATGTAAAGAGTGGAGCATTTCCTTACTGCTAACATTGCATAAAAAAATGAAAACTTCCTCTCTAAATAAATATATAAAATAATATAAATAAAACACAAATTTAACATACATATAATTGAACTAAGCGCTTAAAGCACTAAAATGATCAGAAAAAAGAAAGTCGGCTGTAAGTAACAAAATCTTAGGCTAATAACTCTTAGCATGCGGTTAATACAAAATATCGCTTTTGATAAATTTAAAAACTTTATTTGATTGCATAATTGTTATTTTTCATATAAAAATGCTTTTTGGTGTTAGTGGGCAATCAAAAAAATATAGTGCATGTAAAAATTTTATTAGATTTTTCAATAAAATAAAAAGAAAAAACAATTGGTTTTTACCTATACTTTGTAATCCGGGAAGCACAGTTTCGCACCCCTTGTTATTTTAAAAGAAACATTTTACTCCCGTTAGTACATAAATAAAATCTGCAGGTAACACAATTGACAAATTAAATTAAAATTCCAATTTAAAATCTTCATAGACAATCGCATATTTAAGCGAGTGTTTTTACACTCTTTTATTTCGTACATAAATTTTAGTTTGTGCTATTGCTTTAGGGAATGCAGCCGTAACAAACTGAGTCCATCAGTTTGAATCAGACTGTATGATAATTTCTTAGAACTATTTATAAATTTTTGCATATATCTATGATATTTAGTATGATTTAAAAGTTAATTACTTGAATATCCAAGGCTCTATGGATACCACTTGAACGCCGAATCTCTTCATTTCCAGCCTCAGACCATCCGAAAAGCCTATGACTGCATTTTTGCTGACAGAATAAGGCAGGAATCCAGGCAAAAGTAATCTGCCTTGGGAAGACAAAAAGAAATAATAATTATATAAAGTTTCAAAGATTATTTGCCCAAAGTTGCTGTTTTCAAATTACTTTATACACTGAAAAAAATCTATTAATATAGCATAAAAACTGACATCTAGCACGACAGTGAAAAACCTTTCACTTAAAATGCCTATTTTTACAAACCTTCTGTTTTTTTAATAGTGAAAGACTGTTTTTACAGCTAATTTTTTCCCTATAATATGAAAAGTTATTTCACCTGATAGCTTTTCTCATAGCTTTACTTTTTTATGTACTTTCACATGAAAACTTGATTTTAAATTATCCTCTTAACATAATTAGAAAGTCATTGCCACATCTACAATTTTAAGTGAAATATATTTAGATTTAAAAAACATTTGATGTAAATATGTTTGATTATAGCTAGTTTTTCACATATTTAAATTTGTTCGTAATTTTCATGTTCTAACAATTAATCTCAAATAGTATTTAGGCATTTTTCAGCAGTTTTCCTCTATAGAAAAACTTAAAGACTATTAAGTCAGTTGTAATTTAAATTAATATATCTTAAACATGTATGCATATTATGAAATAATGCTTGCAATTGCTGTAGAAGGCCCTTATCTGTTTTAAAAACACACAACAAATTTTGTAAATTTTATCTATTTTTCACATCTTTAATCTAGATAATGGTGATAACTTTTACGTTGAAAAATTATATCAATTTTTTTAAGTTATTAGTTTAGACTCCAAACGAAAGATATACACTGTGGTTTCCGAGGAAATTGATTTACTAATCCATAGATCTGTTGGAACAGAGCGTGCACATACTTGCAAGTGTATGTAAGTCTGACGAATAAAAATTAAACTTCGTTAAACATTTCCAAATGAAAGTAACAAAAATTATGCTGTGTGCTTCAGATTAAAAACTTAAAACATAAAGAATTCATTAACTTCCTATTAAATATGTATGACAAAGTTTTACAAGGAAAAAATAGTTATAATGGAATCAATAATTCTTAAATGAATACATTGGAAAATACTACAATGGAAAACATTATTCTTCGTTTCAAAATAAATAGAGGCTGTTCGAAAATTCCTGGACATAATTTAAAATTCATTATAAAATCAAATAACTATCAAAGAGGAGTGTGTTTTGGACTAAAATGCTTCTCAAAATAAAAAGTTTTCTTCAAAGGAATGAAAATAATTAGGTCCTGTGACTATAATAATGTGAATGTGATCGTAGAAGCGTTAAGTACATTGCGAAGTTCTTTTAATAAAAATACTGATTAAAGAAATAATAAAAAACGGAATCATCTTACTTTACAGGTAGACAGTGGAGAGTCAAAAGTTGAAGAATTAACATCTTTTATTTCCATAAATTAGTTGAGGAAGATTAGCGAAGAATTCTTGCTTTGGTCACCAAGTCGAAATAAAAAAGGATTCTCTGAGAGAAGAGAAAGACAAAAGGTTTAAATATTCCATGGGATTTTTTCGATGAGAGCAGCACATCTTTAGTTAAATTAGTTTTTTGGGGGGCATGACAAAGAAGTATCCACAAATACACGACCCATCGTACGGTAGCATACTCCTTCAGTCAAAACTATTTCAGCGGCGTTCAAACGACAGACGCGAGCCTGCATTCCGGTAAAACTGCGTCGAAAGACTACATCTTTTTAGGACAACATCAAACCCAATTCTTATTTAAAAATTTAGGTTTTAGCTTTAAAACGATGAATACGGGGGCTGACAAAATAATTAAAAGGCAGAATTTAAATTGATTAGCTAAATTAAAAGTTATGGCAAATTAGTGAAAATCTAATTACAAGCCGTGGATTTAAAAATGTTATCACTGATTGGGAAAGCGAAATTAACATCCCCCTGTTAGCTACCATGTAACGAATACGTCACAAGAGGGAGGCGCTAAGCATTTCAATGGTGCCATCATAAAGCATGCAGACTTCGGCGAGACCAAAGCTCTCAAAACGCAGAGAGGCGAGAAAGGTGCATGCGCAACATCGCTGATTCACTCAAAAGTCGAGAGGAAGTGACTGCCGGGTGAAAATAGACTCGGATTACGGCGCGGCCGATAAAAAATAAACATCGCGGTCGATTGAAATGACCGGATTTAAATAGACATCGATGCAAAAAAATTGCTGAAAGGAATAAAAATAAACCAAGTTTAAATACTGTGGGAAGTATTCTCACATTACCTCCATTCACCGAAAACAATTTTGTAAGACCAGGAGATGTAAAAGGTAAAACGTATTAAAAAACTTTTACAAAAAATGGGATGACAAAATTCTGAACTGCCAAAGCGAGAAGAAAAAAAATTATTAAAGGCAAACATTAAAATTTAAAGTTAAAATTAAACTTGAAGTGCTGCAAAAAAAAAAGATTGGTGAAAAAGTAACATAGATAAAAGGAATATACGTTATACATATTACATTCATAATTTAAAAAGTATACAATACATTAAGTTTACAATAAAAATGCCAAAAATACAGTAATATTGGTAAAACCTTCCATTTGATCTCATAAAATTATCATGATAATAATGTTAACATATTCTGAGTTAAACAAAAAATTAGATCATTGATTAGTCATAAGGAATTTAGGTACCATATAAAAACAGAATTAAACTTCTGAAAAAGTTGCATATACAAAAGCAACAAAAAAGTCAAAAATGTTTTTGTAGTTTGACTTTTACAATATGCCTAGGACTTTCTAATTTTAGAATTATACCTAAAAAATAGAGTTTTCTTTATTACTCTAAATAAAATGAAATGAAATTGCCATATATCAATTAAATTTTCATAAAATATAATGATATCATTTAAGTGTATCAAACTTGGTACTTTCAATCAAAATAAAATAGACAACCAATTGTATGTGATACCAATTGTGTAACTGAGTCATGCACTACTCAATCACCCAAACAAAGTATCGCATAGAAAACAAGTTGCTATTTCAATTAAAAGACATGTCCTAGCAAAGTGTCATAAATACCTATCATAGACACAATTTCTCTTAACTTTATACTTTACTAAATAAAAGTTTCAATATATTAGTCATAAGAATTCTTAATATATATATATATATGAGACTCAAAAGTATTTTACTATATTATTATATGGATAAATATACATACCATGGTTTTTCTAAAAAATTGAAATACTTTCAAATAGAAAGAAAGATGAAAAAAATTGACAAAATCATGAGCTTATAAAACTAACATACCATGTAGCAGGAATATAATTTTAGTAATATATAAATACAGCTATTAAAATTCAATGTTAGGCTTACAATGATGATAATGACGAAGATGAAATCATCAGCAACAATGTAATCGAGCCAAATATATATGTATATACTATATATATATATATATATATCAAGTCCACAAACATGTTAATAACCCATGTACTCCTAAATAGCCACCACCATGCCCGTGAACAAAAATAAATACATATAAGAAAGTCTACGAAAAATTTCAGGTGGCTCGGATCTAATGACATCTTAGGTAAAAGAAAATTTAGTTACAATAAACAAGATATAACACACTGTGTAACTGCGGAAGGTGAAGGCAATGTTCTTGGAATCAAAGTAACGTTTATTGAGTCCAGAGCTATATAGAACAAGGCTATTAAAATATACGTATTGCATCAGGTGGCTGTACACAAGCACTAACAGTTTAATTAGATAACTTTATACACCGAAACATTTTGCAGATTGGATCAGAATGCTGTCGAAAAACTGTGAACACTGGAGGATTCACTTAATAATCATCAAAATATAGAGGATTTTTGTATGATGACAGCAGAAAATTGAGCATGATGACACACTTTGTAGAATAGAAGAATGCATTACACTCTTTTTTTTTCTTTGAAGCACTAGTTAACGACATTACTCATCAATGCAGAGCAATCATGAATCATCTTTGCAGAACATTAACAAGGATGAGAAATCGGTGGTGCGATTATGATAAAACGTAGTATGGTCATACGTACTTCTTAGGACATAATCAGGTAATTGGGGTCAAGAAGCACTTTTTTTTTTTCATTAGGTGATTTATAGAAAAAAAAACTTCTATATACAGTGAATTCTCGATAAGTCGAAGTCTGATAAGTCGAAGATTAGTTTAAGTCGAAGTTAACACGAAGTCCCGACCCCTTTATTACAATTCAATGTTAAACTTTCTGGTTTTGTCGAAGTCTACATCTTTTAAGTCGATTTTTTTTTTTTAGAAAGAGAAATAACAGTAATTGGACTAATTTCTTAATTTTTCAGCCACAGCTCAAAAGTGCTGACACTTTTTATTAGATAAAACTTTTCTGAACTCTTTCGCAGCCTTTGAAGGACGCTATTTTTATTTCCCCCCTAGACAGTGAGAAGAGTCTGCGAGTTTCCAATTTCGGTGGCAATCGTTCCCCCTCCCCCATTCATCTCTCCTTTACGTTTTTCCTTTTCTCAACTTTCAGGTGGCTTAGTGTATTCTAATTTTCCAAACTTCTCACGTTTTTATGGAAGGATTTTTTTTTTAATCTTTCGATTCCATTAGTGAGATTTCATTCGGGTTCTTTGTTTTAATGTTGAGTCTTTTCATTTTAGTGTTTATTGCTTTCACATCGTGATACATTTTTAGTTGGGTCTTTTAAAATGTCGAAGCGGAAATTAGAAATTCTTACTTTAGAACAAAAAGTAAATTTGATAAAAGATAATGAAAACAATCCTAATTTAATGAAAAAGATCTAGCCCTGAAATATGGTATCCCTCGCAACACTCTATTTACCATACCGAAAGATAAAGAAAGCATTTTGAAAAGACGTAAGTCAAGTGTCAACCCAAATTGCAAAAGGATGAAGACGTGTGCCTTCTCAGATATCTAAACAGACCTCGTAAAGTGGTTTATATCTTATAGTACACAGAAGAGTGTAATTCCTTTAAGTGGTATGATGTTACATGAGAATGCTTTGGATTTCACAAAATTATTGAATGTGAAAGGATTCCCTGAGAGCACGGGATGACTGGAAAAAATTAAAGCCGGACACAACATTGTGTTTCGGACATTAGACACTGAAGTAAAAGATGTGTCTGATACGCTGTGTGACGGATGGAAGACAGCTTCATTAGCCAAACTTCTTGCCGGCTATAGTGCGGACGACGTTTGCAATATGGATGAAATGAGAGATTTTTATAAATGTTTTCCTAAAAAGTCGATGATGTTTAAGGGGTAATCATGTTCCGGTGGAAAGTTAAGTAAAGAACGTTTAACCCTTTAAGCGTCTTAAGGGTGTTTTTCTGTCACGTAACTCTTGGAATCAAAGGCTGATTTAATACAAAATCTATATTAAAGCTAATTTTTTAAAGTGAATAAGATAAATAAGTATGTAAGTTTATGAAATACAAATTCGCACACCAATACATTTCATAGCTAATATTTTATGAATCGTTAAACATGAAAAGAAAAATCTCGAGGACGCTTAAAGGGTTCAATGTGCTTGTTGGAGCAAATGCTTCTGGATCAGAAAAATCATCTTTACTGGTTATCGCTAAATGCAAAAATCCTCGCTGTTTCAAGCATAAAAAGTCACTTCCGGTAGAGTAAAGATCCAATAACAAGGCTTGGATGACACTGATATTGTTCGAGGAAAACATCAGAAATTTAGATGTACTGTTTCATGCAAAAAAGCGTAAAATGTTAATCTTCGCTGATCCGTGTACAGCTCACGATTAACTTTTGAACTTGAAATCTATCAAGTTAGAATTTCTCTCTTCTAACACAACTTCTAAGCTACAGCCAGCAGACCAGGGAATAATTAAATGTTTAAAACATTCCTACAGAAAAGGATGGAAAGCAATCGAAGATGACAAAAATGGAATAAATCAAAAGTGTGATGTGTTAGAAGCAATTAGTCTGATTTCAAGTCCCTGGAACAGCGACGTGAAACAAATAACTATCAAAAATTTCTTCACTAGATGTGGCTTCTTTGCAAGCAATGCGCACTCATGTGTTGTGAATGAAAATCTACCTGATCAAGTTATTTCTGAAGATGACGATAATGAGTTTTTGAATATGGACGAAAATGTCGCAGTTTGCGGAGAAATTAGTGCTTCAGATATAGTTGAATCAATGAAAAAGGTGGAGAACGATCCTGAGTCGGAGGTTGATGAGGAAGTAAACTGCGTTTCACCTCCAAACGATCAAGAAGCGCATGCGGCAGTGACGACACTACAGCAATATCTTGAAAGTAGAGACGGTGTGGACTATACTTTTTTTCTTTGTTTGCATACTTTCTGGCATTTGAAAGACAAAAAGGTTTCTTCAAACAGTCATAATTAATAAGTTTTTTCAGAAAACTTGAGCTTGTAAGTACCTCATATGTAGCATTAAATTGTATATCTCTTTAGCGCTCATTTTGCAGACTCCGTTATTACAGTATAATTGAAATTCCTATGTATATGATTGAATTATTTTTCATGCATTTTCTGTATGTATTTAAGGATTTTTGATAAGTCGAACTTACGATAGCTCGAATATTTTTGCCGGTCCCTTCGAATTCGACTTATCGTGAATTCACTGTATATATATAAATGCGCTGTTAAAAATTTCATCTAGTATTGTGCTTTTCTGTAATATCTTGTATATTTCATAGGTATGTAGTGAAGACATTAATTTTTAAATTTCAGTTTCTTCATAAAACATTGAAAATTTCAAAATGAATAAATCATTTCTACTATTCAATTTCTTCATAAGCATTGAAATCATTTATACTAATGTAATGGGGCAAATGGCAAAATAAAAATTTGGGTATAAAATAAAATTAAAGTAAAAGCCACCATGCACATAAAAAATATAAGTATGGGGAACTTTTCAAAGTAACTTGATCTTGAATAAATCTGTAACAAATATCAACAAACTTCTTATGTTAAGAATTTACACTTGATATTGATAAGCAAAGAATTTGCAACGTGAGGATGAAGTTGCTACACACAAGCAAAAATTAACTCTGAATATTTTTAATTGCACAAGCTAAAATATTTGGAAAAAATCCAGCATAATAAAATAAAGCTATTGAAGGTAAAATACATCCGTAATTTTCAAGTAATATAAATTTAAACTTTCTTGTTTTGAGAAGACTTAATTGAGAAGAATAATAATTTGATATGAGTAACTGAGTTCTAGCAGCAGACAAATCAACAATTTCACCTGATAAGGATATTTACACTCGCATGAGAAACGTTAACTGACACACTATCATAATCAGTTATGAAAGAGTTATTATTATTATTATTATTATTAAATAAGAATTAAACAGTAAGTTAGTAAACACTATTTGTAGCTTCACGATACCGAAGAACGCCAATGAAGTGGTTTCATAAATAGATATTTGCCTATAAATGAAGTTTTCGCATATCTGTATAGTTTGCAGTTTTCAAAGACTACCTAAAAATTCACTCGCCAGTGACGAGTAAAATGATGCCCCGCCCTATAAATTTGTAAAAGAATTGAATTTGCCAAAGAAAATTGAAGCAATGATAATCTTGAATATTTTCAATTTGTTAGCTGAGAGTTCTTTAACAACATCAATAGGTAAATTTAAAAAATACAGGAAGAGTTCTTTAAATTTTAGTGAAGATACCAGACTAGTCCACATGACAACATACTAATTATACATATACAGTAGGGCGGAGCATAAAAAACTTTTTTTCGAAATTCTTTTTCCGCTAGCGCGGAAAATTTGTGGAATGATCTCAGAAATATACTCACAAAATTAAAAAATAATCAATTAATAGCTTCCGGGGTTTAGGAGGGGCTTTCCGGGGTTTTAGGTTCAATTAATAGTTTAGTTTAGGGTCTAAATATGCAATTTTAGCCGAAAATGTTGTAAATTTTCACATTTCAGTAATATTTTTTATTTCCGATTTTTTTCTTCGCGCTAGCGCGGTAAAATTGAGAGAGTATATAAGGAACATAAGTCCAAAATTTTTGAGTAATTAACAAATATCTTCCGGTTCCACTTTGGGGTCTAAATATGGAAAATTAGCCGAAAATGATGTAAATTTTCACATTTTAGTGATTTCTATAATTTTCGATTTTTTATTCCCGCTAGCACGGAAACGTTGTAAGTATTTAAAAGAAACATAAGTGCAAACTTTTAGAATAATCAATAAATATCTCCCGGTTTCTCTTTGGGATTTAAAAATGTCAAAGTAGCCAACACTTATGTAAAATTTCACATTTCAGTGATTTTTATTATTATCGATTTTCTCTTCCCGCTAGCGCTGAAAAATAGGAAAGTCATATGTGAAACATAAGTGCAAAAAACTAAAGAATTGCAATACAACTGGCCTTAAAATGTATTGCGGTCCAATTGGAAAGCATGCTTCAGAATTGTGAACATTTACCTGTTGTGGACTTTATGAAATTAACACCGATGTTCCTTCAGCAGACAAAACTGATCTCAGCGCAGACCAGAAATACCTACCGGATATCTGCACTGTAGTAATAAATGGTTTTTGTCCTGAGAATTTGTTCCACAAAGATCCTGGAAAAATTTCCTATGCCAGCTGGTTGACAACCGCTAACCAAATCTTTGGAAAACAATTCAAGCTTCACTTTATCTTACAGATGATCGGAAGCTAGTTGTGGATCGCGTCATCCAGAGAAATGGTTACTTTGGTCATGATGAAGCAATAATCCCTGCAATGCTTGTCGATCCAAACCAGAAAGTGCGAGAACTTTCGCTACGCAAGATATTGAAAGCAAGAGGAGCAGGAGGTCGTATATTCCAAATTCCTGAACTTGACTTTAAAGCTAAATCTTACATGGATCTCATAGACTGGCAGAATTGCAACTAACGGAACCTCCGATTACCACTCACTTTTCGAACGAACACATAATGCAACTGATAAAGTCTGGCGAATGTCCGGTATCGGCATTGGGAAACATGAACTTCCGTGCCACAATCAATGTATTCAAAGGGGAGTAAAATTGACAACAGAAGCTTCCCTTGCAGTCATCGGAGAGAATAAGCATGCTGGCTACATCAGATCCAGAATGAAGTCAAGCCGTGGCATGCCATCGTTTGAAACCAAAAACCAGTATCAAAGGGAAAACATGGAAACAAGTGAACAAAATACATTTAATGCACATTTGCAACTTTTCCTCTGGAACTCCAATTGCACTTAGTAATACAATATCTATGTATTGCGTGAATAATAAGATTTGTTGTTTAATGTAATAATTATTATTTACGAATGTCTAATTTTATAAAAAGAAATGTTTAAAGCTTCCATAAATAAATTGTTATGCAAAAGATTTCCATTTTTTTCTATATTTCGACCCCCAAATTTTCTACACTTTTACATAATTTATCATATTTAGACCCCAAAGGGGAACCGGGAGATATTTATTGATTATTCTAAAATTTTGAACTTATCTCTCTTGCATATTTTTCCAACTTTTCCGTGCTAGCGGGAATAGAAAATCGGAAATAAAAAAAAATCACTAGAATGTGAAAAATTACTCATTTTCGGCTAATTTTCCATATTTAGATCCTAAAGTGGAACTGGAATATATTTATTAATTGCTCTAAAATTTTAGACTTATGCTCCTTATATATTCTTTCATCTTTTCCACGCTAGCGCGAAGAAAAAGTCGGAAGTTAAAAATATTACTAAAATGTGAAAATTTAAACATTTTCGCCTAAAATTGCATATTTAGACCCTAAACTGGAACCGGAAGATATTTATTAATTGCTGTAAAATTTTGGACTTATGTTCCTTATATATTATTTCATCTTTTCCGCGCTAGCACGAAGAAAAAGGCGGAAGTTAAAAATATTACTAAAATGTGAAAATTTACAACATTTTCGGCGAAAATTGCATATTTAGACCCTAAACTGGAACCGGAAGCTATTTATTGATTATTTTGAAATTTTGTGAGTATATTTCTGAGACCATTCCACAACTTTTCCACGCTAGCGGAAAAAGAATTTCGAAAAAAAGTTTTTTACGCTCCGCCCTAATATACAGCATACTTCACAAATCGTCTGAGAAATGAGTCTAAGAATTTTCAAAACAGATAACTGTCCATATATATATATTTTTTTTTTTTACATTATATTTTTGTTAAACAGAGAAGCAGGAAATACATCAAATTAATCACACAGGATAATTACTACTATAAATTACTTGAAGAATACCAAACTTCAGTTGGAGAAAATAGGCATAATTGATGAGAACAATTTTAAATGAGAACAAAATTTCTCAGCAACAATTAAAAATAATGCTTCAATAAAAACATAACATTTCAATCTTCTTTTAAATATATATTTATTTATATTCAAATTTATAAACTGGAAATGATTTAAAGTGCCATTACTAGGTAAAAATTAAAAAAATAACCCAAAAGTCATGCCTCTTAAAATATCACATTATGTTCTTGAGAACAATTTTTGCCAATCTTCAAATTCATTGAAATTATTTAAGAACAACATAAATTCATTAAAACAAATATTTCAATTTCAATAATTATTCTTAAAAAATACTTTTACAGTTGAACCTCGTTATCCCGACACTCTAATGACCAGAAAAAAGTGTCGTCATAAGCGGAGTGTCGCGGTAACCGGAGTTGGAGAAAAATATATTTATAAAAAGCTGTGTTTTTAATTAATTTAAGACAATTTTAAATTCATAACTGTTCTTGCAGTTTCAAGCAATAAAACATTATTATTAAACAAAATAAACTCAAAAACAAAATTGAAAAGAATAAAAATCAGATTTATGATGACTTGTTTTTTTACTGTTACATGAAATAATGATGAATTAAGGTTTGCTTATCCCTAGATGTGCTTCCTAAAATTCTTTATTAAATATTATACAATGAATTGTAATCAACGTTCATTGTTTCTGAAATGGATGTTAGATAATTTCTGATCATTTCAATGCAATGCAATGCTTTGGTTTTAGTTGGATGAAAAAAGCCGTGTAACCACAAGAAATAGCCGGCTGGCCAGAACAAAAAGACCGCAAGTAGACTGATACGTCTATCTGGAGCTTAAGTGGGTCATTCATTGTGTGTGAGTTCATTTATTCAGATAAAGGATTTAAAATTTGTCATTTATCTCAATGGGTGTTTTAGACACTTTTGTGAAAAGTTTGGCAAAGTGAATTTTTATCGCTTAATTTCTGTGCTTATGAAATGGATTATGAAAAATGGACAATTTTCCTATACCGTCGGAATACTCGAAGTTGAGAATTATTCATCGACGTAAAATACGGAGTTTATTTACATTAAAATCATATACAGAAAATCGGTACTTTGAAAAACTGACGTGATAAGCGGAGTGACGTGAAAACCGGGTGTCGGGATAACGAGGTCCGACTGTAATTCCAAACTTTTCAATTAAAGACTAATATGTAACTGCCTCAGAATTTTATTCTTAAAATCGAATATCATAACTATATTGCTATTATTTGAAACAACATAAAATTCATTTTCAGTATTGTAATTATACAAATTCATTTCTTGATGTGAATTAATAATGCAGTCTTTAAAATATGGCAAAATTTAAATATGATTTCTTTAGGATCTCTCTATTCTAAAAAAAAGTAACTACCGCTGTCACCGCCGCCGCCGCCGCCGCCGGTTTTGAATTTTTTGTGACCGGAGGTCTTTCTTCGTTAATATTAAGAAAAATAATGCATACAAAAATATGAAAATCGGTGGTGTTATACAGAAATGTTTGATAAACACGCTGATGCAGACAGTTTTCAAATCGAAGAATTATTTTAAGATATATTTAATGCTAAAGTTGGACAAAATCGTTCCACTAAAAAAGTTTTATAGCAGCAAAAACTATACATGACAGTGTAATCATTTTTACATCATTTTATGCGTTAGAATTTGCCGGAGTGCAGATTGTATTTCTTTTTTTAATTTGGCTAATTTTTTGAGGTTTTATTTCTATTTTAAATTCAAATTTTCAGCATTTCTAGAGATATTTTTTACAGATTTTAGAAAGTCATATTAATTTAAACTGTTGCCAACTGTATAAACAGCGAAAACAATAATGTTTGCTTCAAAAAGAAAAAAAATATATTTATACGTGTAATAAATTAAAAATTTATTTACACGTGGCTATTATAAACAGAAAAAAAAACGTTTGGAATTAGAATTAAATAATTATGTACAAAAAGCAGGAACTTATTAAAAATTACGTCATAAAAACTATAATTACACGTGAATTTTAAGAGAGAAAGGAATTTGTAAAATAATAAATTTATTAACATGCGTTCGAAGTCTTAAATAGGAGAAATTGCGTCATATTTACGTCACATTACAGTTATTACATAAAATGAACACAAAATAATATTGCAAAACGGTTTAAATTTAGAAATTGCACTAGACATTTATTTGATATTTTGAGAGGATACTTTTCAACTATTTTTGTTAGGAAAGCGCAAATAATATTACATTTCTAACACAAGCATTTTGTCGTGAATATTAAAAAGAGAAAGAATAGTTTGGTCAAAATTACGTCAGATTAAAAACGATTAATTTAAAAGGTCTCATTTAAAAGAACTTTCTTTTCGCTTTGTTAAAAAATACCGGGAGACAAAGACTCTGTTTACTTAATTCCTTTTATATTAGCTTATTTTGAAATGTTGTTACACGTGTCTACGTCATCAAGTTATTTTTATTTCGACGTTTTATTTGTATTTTTATTAATGTTGTACTAATTTATTTGTTCTTTCGTTATTTAAAATAAAAATTATGTCAATTTGTATAATTTGGCGAGTGGTTTGGCGATTTATATAATTTGGCGAAATTGGTCGACGGTATAATCAAGTAGTACCGCAGCGGATTTGGCGTTAAAATTTTCCAATCAAAGAGAAATGAATAGAAATTCGTTTATAGGGAGATAAACCACTGTTTTTTAAAATATAACTCAATCTTTCGAAGTCTTTTTAAAGCCAATCAAATTAGCGTGCATTTAGAGTCTGCGGTGTCTGGACGGGGGTTGGCGAGCGTAGCTCGTAGGGGGCCGAGCCCCCTAGTTTAAAAAAAAATGTAAACTAAGATTGAATAGACATGACCGCAAAAAGCCTGAAATCCGGAGAACACTTGGAACCAAACTGTGCAGATTAGTGTTCTTCTACTGTACACAGTTTTTCATAACTGTGTTTCGTTCTTAAAATGTGCTATTTTTCTCTATCACCGCGGAACAAGCGAGAAAACTCTTATTCTTGCACATGAGTTCTATATATCTCTATATCTAAATTTCCGTCATTTTTGGCGGGCTACCTTTCTAGTATTTAAAAAAAAAATGTAACTGTTGAATATAAAAATAGTATGAGTCAAAAATACATGAGACAAGAACTTCAAATATTCTAAAAAATATTTTCATAAATTATATCCATAAAATCTTGAAATAAACCATTTTCTATTAATTATTGAGAACAATTCTTTGAAAAAATCAATTGACTTTCTTGAATAACGATCTCCATTTTTTTCAAAAATTAGAACAAGTTTCTTAACAAGTTCACGCCGGCGCGGTGGGTCCACACTGGACTGTCTCAGAACTGGCAAGTCTCCGGCCTTTTGAATACCAGTATTTTAATACAGAAAATGTTGTTTTATTTAATTAGAACAATTGGGCGATTTAAAGGAACAACCTTTTCTCTAAAATAATAGTGGTGTGCAAAAAGCCGGAAACTTGACAACTCTGAGACAGTCGAGTGTGACCCACCGCGCCGGCGTGAACGTGTTAAAATATAACTTCTATTAAACAATTTTCAGCAAAACTTTCATAATTCTTTAAAAGAACAAAAAGTTCTAAAAAAATTAAATTATCTTCAAGAATAAAGCATTTTGAGAATTGCAATAATACCAAAGCAACTATATACGTTGCAATTCGAAAAGATCACGACGCCAAATGTGACGAAAATAATGAGTGTGATCGTAGAAGAGTTAAGTACATTGCGAAGTTCTTGTAATAAAAATATTGATCGTTAAAGAAATAATAAAAACTGGAATTATCTTACTTTACAGGTAGACAGTGAAGAGTCAAAAGTTGAAGAATTGACATCTTTTATTTCCATAAATTAGTTGAGGAAGATTAGGGAAGAATTCTTGCTTTGGTCACCAAGTCGAAATAAACAAGTTGGAAATTGCTCGTCAAACGTGGCAAATGAGGTGCGTTCGTACTATAACTAGTTTTATAATTATTTTTTGCACCCCATATTGTACTGAATGTATATTTATTTGCAATTCATAAGTGCATAGTCTGTAACATCATTAAAATGCACTTGCAATAATTTTTTCCCATTCCCCTTAATGTAACGGAAAACTTTTGACTGTCCCTGTAATTAAGCTATACATCCGATTTTCATGAAATTTGAAATGGCTCGACAAAATTTTGCAGCAATTATATATTTAAAATTTCAGCCCATTCGGAAAGCTGTAACATCATTAAAATGCACTTGCAATAATTTTTCCCATTGGCTTTAATGTAAAGAAAAACTTTTGACTGTCCCTGTAATTAAACTATACATCCGATTTTCATAAAATTTGAAATGGCTCGACAAAATGTCGCAATAATTATATGTTTAAAATTTGAGACCATTCGGAAGGCTGTAATATCATTAAAATGCACGTGCAATAATTTTTCCCATTGGCCGTAATGTAAAGAAAAACTTTTGACTGTCCCTGTAATTTAACTATACATCCGATTTTCATAAAATATGAAATGGCTCGACAAAATTTTACAACAATCCTATATTTAAAATTTCAGACCATTCGGTTGGGTAGTTTTTGCTCTATTATATGCGGACGGACAGACAGACGGACTGAACGACGACTATAGGTGCTACGTATTTATATAACTAGTAAATCTGCAGATCAGGAGCCTCAACGTCATCTTTGCAAGTCATTGTTTTTTAACATTCATTGCGTAATATTCTACTTCCTACAAATCGCTTTTTAAAGTTTTCAAATTACATAAATATTTACTAGTAAATCTGCAGATCAATAGCCTCAACGTCATCTCTGCAACTCATTGTTTTTATCAAACTTTGCGTAATATTAATCTTTCTACAAAAACAAAATTTAAACTATTTAAATTACACAAACATTTATAAAAGGAAAAAAATATTTCGATGGTTTCAGACATTAAAAGCGTTAAATTAAACACGTTGTTATGTAAGGATATTCTGAAATTCTCACGAGCTACTTATTCTAGTAATTTTAATATAATAAAGCAAATTTCTTCAGGGGGCTCTGCCCCCCTGAACCCCCCGTTGTGTAATTTATTTTGCATTTGTAATTTTCTACTGATTGAGTTAATGATTACCCTATATCTTAGATTTCTTTTTACACTGCGATTTATAAGGATAAGCAATAATTCGGTCAAGCATTTTACGTTATCCTAATATCCATACAGCAGTATTTACTTGCCTGCTAACCACAAATACCTGTATCTAATGGATAAAGAACTTTTGGAAATGTAAACTGAAACATCTAATTTAGAAATCTAATACCTTTATAAATTTTGTTTATAAAAAAATAATTTTGATTACCATTCTGCAATATTTATATCTAAGATCTAATCTAAATATCAAAAAATGTACTCGATAGCATTAACTTACTAAAATCACCCTAAAGTAGGGGGGCTTCTAAACCTAACAGTTAATAATTCATCATCGTTAAATAGATAAACATGATTTGGCGCCTTTAAGTATTTTTTGTGATTTTCTTTTAATAGTATCTACATTTAATTTAAAATCGTGATGTTACAAATACCGTTGAAATTTGACGCAAACCTATGTTCAGGTCAAATTACGAAAGGTTAACTAACATTTCATTTCCCTTAGCCGGACTTTCTGTTTCATTTTTCATAATAAGGATTATTTTAATAATTTAATTTATTTTACACTCTACAAGCTGTTACACGGACGTTGTTCACGTAGCATTATAAACTTTTTTACCAAAAATAAAACCGACTTCAAAAACTACTGCAAAGTAAAAAGCGCACTTTTTGCTTTTATCGTGCAATCTGATTAAAATTTACATGTTCTCATTTCTTGATACAATTCAGATGTTTTCATGTATTAATTTAGTTTGCTTCTGTATTATTTAGCATTTTAAATAATGGTTGGCAATTGAGAATTGTAAATATGACTGCCGATTAGAAACTGTGAAGAAACATATTGGAGAAGATCCATTAGTGAATTTGAATGGGAATATCGCCAAATTAGTCAGTTACAGCCAAGTTGGCTTCATTTATGACAACTTATTTTGGTCGCCAAATTTGGCGATATTTCACCAAATGGCGCCAAGTCTGGCGACAACTTGGCGATAACGCATATGAATACATAGCTTTATGCTTATGAATGAAAAACCGGTTACAACAATGAAAGATAATTTGCGAAAAATCCTTTATTTTATTGATTTTTGTTAAATTACTAAAAAACTACTCAGCCAATTTCGATGAAACGGAAGTGGTACCAATTCGAGAGTATCCTCTTTCAATTAAAACCAAAATCACATAAATCGGACAAAAAGTTCCGGAGCAATCGGTGAACATACATAAAAAAAAAAAAAAAAAACATACATACGCGTCGAATTGATAACCTCCTCCTTTTTTCGAAGTCGGTAAAAATAGAGATAAATGCATTAAGTAAAACATTTCACTCCCCACCAGACATACCAAGTCTCAAGCTTTTTGCACATCACTATTATCTTAGAGAAAATGTTCTTTTAAATCGCGCAAATGTTTCAATTAAATAAAGTAACATTTTCTGTATTAAAATACTGGTATCCAGAACGCCGGAGGCTTGGCAGCTCTCCTCCTCTTAATAAAAACATATATGATTAACCAACACTTTATCACATTTTATAGGAGACAATACGGAATTTCTTATTTGTATGGCCTTACATATATCTCAGTCATAAAAATGTAAAATTTTGTGCCAATTAATGCACGCAATTGCGAAAATGAAATCGCAAAGAATGAGAAAAGGAAGGCCAAGTAAAATCGTGTAAATCGAGGAATCTTTCTTCGTAGTGCTGGGAAAATACTGCTACAAAAACTATTTTAGGTGGTATTTGGTGTGAAATGTTTATATGTATACATTCCTGTCCTATATAGCCTTTTTTTTTATTTTTTATTTGCTTATTCCATTTTTCTTTTGCACGTGAAAATCTTACAAATTAAAATTAACTCTTTGGGAGAAATTGCTATTCATTTTTTTTGGCAACAATAAAGTTTATAAAATTTAACAGAATAATGTCAGTTTATTCTGTATGAAAATAACGAACTTTTTCATTTATAATCAAATAGTTGAATAAATAAATGAAAATATTATTCTATCTCTCTATTCTAAAAAACAGTAACTACCGCTGTCACCGCCGCCGCCGCCGGTTTTGATTTTTTTGTGACCGGAGGCCTTTCTTCGTTAATATTAACAAAAATAACGCATACAAAAATATGAAAATCGGTGGTTTTATACAGAAATGTTTGATAAACACGCTGATGCAGACAGTTTTCAAATCGAAGAATTATTTTAAGAGTTATTTAATGCTAAAGTTGGACAAAATCGTTCCACTAAAAAAGTTTTATAGCAGCAAAAAGTATACATGGCAGTGTAATCATTTTTAGATCATTTTATACGTTAGAATTTGCCGGAGTGCAGATTGCATTAATTTTTTTATTTTGACTCATTTTTTCAGGTTTTATTTCTATTTTAAATTCAAATTTTCAGCATTTCTAGAGATATTTTTTACAGATTTCAGAAAATTGTACTAATTTAAACTGTTGCCAACTGTATAAAAAGCGCAAGCAATAATGTATGCTTCAAATTAAAAATTTATTTACACGTGACTATTATAAACAGGAAAAAAACTTTCAAATTAGAATTAAATAATTACGTATAAAAAGCAGGAACTTAAAATTACGTCATAAAAAGTATACACGTGAATTTTAAAAGAGAAAAGATATTGTAAAATAATAAATTCATTAACATGCGTTAGAAGTCTTAGGAGAAATTACGTCATATTTACGTCGCATTATAGTTATTACATAAAATGAACACAAAATAATATTGCAAAAAAGTTTAAATTTAGAAATTGCGCTAGACATTTATTTGATATTTTGAGAATTTAAAATGTCTCATTTAAAAGAACTTTCTTTTCCCTTTATTAAAAAATACCAGGAGACAAAGACTCTCTTTACTTAATTCCTTTTATATTAGCTTATTTTGAAATGTTGTTACACGTGTATACGTCATCAAGTAATTTTTATTTCGACGTTTTATTTGTGTTTTTATTAATGTTGTACGAATTTATTTGTTCTTTCGTTATTTAAAATAAAAATTATATCAATTTGTATAATTTGGCGAGTGGTTTGGCGATTTATATAATTTGGCGAAATTGGTCGACAGGATAATCAAGTAGTACCGCAGCGGATTTGGCGTTAAAATTCCCCAATCAAAGAGAAATGAATAGAAATTCGTTTATAGGGAGATCGCCACTGTTTTTTAAATTATAATTCAATCTTTCAAAATCTTTTTAAAGCCGATCAAATTAGCGTGCATTTAGAGTCTGCGGAGTCTGGACGGGGGTTGGCGAGCGTAGCTCGTAGGGGGCCGAGCCCCCTAGTATAGTATATAAATACTATTTTCATTTCTGCGTTTAAATAAATCTATATGCAAATATCTATACAAAGGCATTCATTAATTCATTCCTTTTGCTTTGATTTGACTTCAAAAAACCATACATACTTTCACATTTATGATATTTTTAGATGAGATGCTGTTGCTACGCAACGGTTAAAAGAAAAAATGAAATATAAGTAAATTCATAAAATAAAATGTTTTATATTATTCGAACACATGTATAAAATTCTATCATAAGTTATACACCTAATTTAAAAGCTCTGACAAATGTTTTGACAAAATTGCAAACTAATAAGAATAATTTAATACTCTTATTTAAAAATTTCAGCATCCAAAATTTATTCATATGAGCGATTTCTTTCAACAAATGAAAATTTGAAAATCGTCTGACTTCCCATAGAAAAGCATTATATCACAAAATAAAATGTTCTGTATATTCCGAACGAATGAACCAAATTTAACCCAAAACTATACAGCTAAATCCGGGGAGCTCATCAACATGCCCAAAGAATTTCAAGCCGATCGGATGCTTTTTGCGGCAGTTATCGCGGAACAGACAGACAGACTAACAGACAGACAGACTAACGGAAACCAAAACTTTTCGTGTCTCCACAGTAAGCCTTCACTGACGTTTCGGCAATTACGAACGCACCTAAAAAGGATTCTCTTACAGAATGGAAAAATAACAAAAGGTTTAAATATTCCATGGGATTTTTTTATGAGAGCAGCACATCTTTAGTTAAATTAGGTAGGCTAAACGCAAAATGATTTGTCTCTAGAATTTGTGCTACTAAAAACTTAGAAAGTTAACAATCTTCATTGTAACGCTAATAACTAGTGAATCTGCAGATCAGGAGCCTCAACGTCAGCTCTGCAAGTCACTGTTTTTAGACACACTTTGGTAATATTCAGTTTCCTGCAAACCGCAATTTAAAGTTTTCAAATTATGTAATTATTTATAAGAATAAAAAATACGAAGTTTTCAGACATTAGAAGCATTAAATTGAAAACGTTATAGAAGGATATTTCGAAATTTTCATGAGCTGTTAATTCTGGTATATTTCTTAAATAATAAAGTAGATTTCTTCAGGGGGGCTCCGTCCCCCTGAACCCCCCGTGGTCTTATTAATTTACATACGTAACTTTTTATTGATTGCGCTAATGGTTAGCGCAAATCTTAGATTTCTTTTTACACTTCCGAGCCTTATTTTTCAATACTGGTAACACAGAAAATGATTTACATTGACGCAATTAAATTAAACGTTTAGGTTTTATGAATGAAAATGTAATTTCCTTTAAAAATAAAATAAATATCATTCATATTTTCTGAAATGAGGCGGCATTAAGAAGTAACACCCGTCAAAAAACATTTTTTCAGGCAATCTAGTTAATGCTTGGTTTTTAAGGATGAAAATATTTATTTCCCGATACAATGACGTCCTTTTCGACAGCGATAATTTTGCGGTGCATAATTTTGATATTTACTATATATTTGCTTTTCAAAAGTTTTTTTTTTTTTTTTTCTCATTGGAATTTTCGATTAAGAATTAACATTTCTGTTAGCTGTGTGCAGACGATAAACCATGAGATATTAGTAACATTTTTTTTTTTTTTTTTAATAATAAGAATTAATATCATAACACAAGCCCCTTTTATTTCAACCTCAAAGCGTATTCGTTTTATTTTTTATATATGAGATCAAATTCACCTTCTTTTCGTATTTTCTAATATGAAGGCGTATTCATGTCTATTTTTTATTTTATTTTCCTCTCGCACATAAAAATCTTTCAAATCAAAATTACCTGTTTAGGATAAATTTTTATTCCGGGATTGAATTTTCGTGGCAACGGAAAAAAAAGTGATTGTTAAATTTCATAGCAAAATGTCGATTTATTCCTTATGAAAATAATGAACATTTTAATTTAAAAGAAAAATATTTGAACAAAATAAATAGAACATAGTCTTTCTTTATTTCTGTGGTAAATTCCATCTATATCTAAAGACACAAAGGCATTAATTCGTCCCTTTTGACTTTGATTAACTTCAAACAATTACACATACTTTCACATTTACGATATTTTTAGGTGTAGTTCGCTGCTAGGTAACAGTTAAAAGATAATAAAAACAATTAAATATGTGCTTAAAAAGAAAATTTATATTAAAAAAAATATTTTATATTATTGAAACACATATACAAAATCCCTCCATAAAAGTTATACACCGAATTTAAAAACTCTGACAAATGTATACACAAAATTTCAAACTAATATGAATAATGTGTGGTTCTAATTAGGAAATTTCATCATCCTTAATTTAGCATTTAAATCCTTCAATCATATGAGCCATCTCTTTTCAACAAATAAAAATGGAAAAATCGTCTGAATTGCTATAGGAAAGCATTAAGCCGCAAAATAAAATGTCCTATATATTCCGAACGAATGAACCAAATTTAACCAAAAAGTATACAGCTGAATCCGGGGATTTCACCAACATGCATCCTTAATTTTAAGATAATCGGATGCTTTTTACGGCAGTTATCGCGGAACAGACAGACAGATTAACAGACAGACACACCAACAGAAACCAAAACTTTTCGTGTCTCCACAGTAAGCCTTCACTGACGTTTCGGCAATTAATTATTTTTTAGTGTTTATGACGGATTGGCTTTCAAGAAAGATGTATTGGGCAATTTTAATTGTACTTATATCAAGTTTTTTACCCCTTTAAAGCCCTTATACGCTGAATAATTTCACATTTTTATAGATATGTCGCTGTAAAAGCTTAATTTTCCTCTAAATCTCGTAGAAATAATGAATGCGAGAGACAAATTGTAACCTTTCCTCTACAGTCTATAGCATAAATAATTTTAATTGCTTTCGTGTGCCTTGAGCTATTAACCCTTTCAAGGGCTCCGTTTTCATGGTGCGAACGCTTAAATTTAATTACCAAACGGCCAAATGCCACCAAGAATTTTTTTTTTTTAATTCAATATTACTCTCATAATATACTTGAATTAAATCTTTTGATTATTTTCAAATAAATTTGTTCGTAAAAAGTGGTGTCAATCAATTATTTCAAAATTTGTGAGGAGAAATGAACTCATGAAAGGGTTAAGGACCCACTCTTTTAGTTGGCAGGGCTTAATTTGCGCCGGAGCCCGGCTCCGGTACTGCTCTGTTTTTAGTAAATATTTATCCGGAGCCCAGTGCAATAGCGCTTGAGAAAAACCGAAGCCTAAATTACCTTTTCCTTTCCTTCTCATCTCCAAGCTTTTGCATTCTTTTTTACCAAAACACTTGTATGTGACGTAATGGTTCGCACACGTAGCAGATGGAGATAAAAAGGACTCAATTTTTTTTGTAATCAGTTTTTGGGCTTCGACTGACTCGAGCCCAATCTGTATTACATTTAAAATTTTATATTCATGAATAGAGAAAAAAATTCTGCTTTAAAATTACCTATATTCCATTTCAAATCATTTTAATGCTATTTTGGTCAGAATGTAGGGGAAACAGAAATCGTGTTTCTCTATTTCAAATTTATATCGGCGACGTGTTGGTGCGGAGCCATTAAAGAGACTGAAAAAGGAATTTTCTTTCAGTTCGATTTTCTTTTGTGACAGTAGAATAACTTTTTATTGGCTAGGTTTTTTAAAAATATTTTATTTAGATATCTAACCGGAAAATAATATTTTCTGTTTTAGCCAACGAGCATCAGATTGAGGTTTTGTTTGTTTGAGGTTTTTTGTCTTCTATTGCGTACGAGTATAAAAATCATGTTAATCATTTTTCTATTTATTTTTTATCATGCTAAGGTTTTCTGTTCACGTTTACGAAGTCACTTTCATTTGTAAGTATATACTTTCATTTGTAAGTAGATATAATTGCCATGTATTGTTATTCTGATAGAAAGCAATCGAGCAGTGTTCCCATTTTTCTACAAAGCATGGATTTTTTCCGATAATCGTATCAAATTTTTAATTTAATCTGATTTTCAGTGACTCACCACAAAAGATTGTTATGCGGAAGGAATCACTTATAGTTTGAGATATGCTCCTTTTATAGAAAATTGTAAAGCATTGTTCCATTCTTCAGCATATGAATATTAATTTCCGTAAATTTCATTCATTTTTTCTTAAAAATGCATAGCTGCGGACTATCCCTTTTTTTGTGTTAACATTATTTCCTAATCATAATCCTTACCATATTTAATCGCAGAATTCTGCAATTAATTAACATTAAAATTAGGCAAAGATTACTATTCAGAAGGAGTGATAACTAAAAAGTGGAATAGTTGACAGCTAAGTATATGCTGATAGATACATTTAAAATTTTTATTCTGCTAAAGAAAAAATAGGCTTTAAATTTCGCAAATAATGTACGAAATATAAATGTGCAGATGGCAGGAGTTTATGGGGGAACGGTGCGGTTGTTGTACCGTACCGCAGAATATTAGGGCTCCGGTACTTTTTTTGTTAGAAATTAACCTCTGAGTCGGATCATTTATAGTAGGATTTGGTAAAGAAAGATAGAAAGATGTGCAATATACTAAAAATATCTCTGAAAAATTATCTAAAAATACCGATGATTGATGATGAATGAATTTAACTCTGATGACAAATTAAGGATGACGGTTAATAAACTACCCTGCCCTATTCTGTCAGGAAACTCTCAAAGGAATAGATAACTTAATGAAATCGTCATTATTTGTTCTCGTCCAAAAAAAAATATTGCATCTATTTACTGAACTTCGAAAGGACTTGGATATAAAAGTTATAAAAGATAAAACCGTAAAATCAAAGCAAACGTCAATGTATTCATTTTTAACTCTGCAGTAATTAACTTATGTAATTAACTTTTGTTTTGATATTTAAATTTTTATATTTTTTCCTAATGTGAAAAATAAATGTTAGTAACATTAATTGATACCTTTTTTCAACGATTAAAATCTAGATTTAAACATGACCTCCATTAAGAGACCACCTCTTGGAGCGACCAATTTTTATTGGAACGGAACGTGGTCGCTTTAGGGAGGTTTTACTGTAATAGTTGAAATACACTGGTGTCCAAAATTAAGGACCAAACACAAAATGCTAATTTTCAAGTACGCGAATACTCGGAAGGAAATAATATAATTCGAATAATTATTATCTCTACAGCACAGCTAGTCCATGTAACATCTCATTCATGTCACATATGGTCACAAGTGTCACAATCACTACGGTGAAGCAAAAAAATAGGAAATCCCATACATCTCATTATGAGTCTCAAATTATCACTATATGTGACTCCACTGAGACGTCACTGTGACTGTTGCTTTGTGACGAGTCACCATGTGACTTTACAATGTAGTTACATTGTGACTCTCATGTGACTGTCATTTGTAAACTCAATTTCAAAGTGATCGTGGACGCTTCATTGTGATAAGTTACCAAATAATGTCACATTAAAGTCACATGATGACTTTCAAGTGACAGAGAGACTATTGTGAAGTCAACATTGTGCTCTTTTGGGAAAAGTCCCACGTGACTATAATGTGATATTATTTTGCGACTTATCAGAATGCACCGTTCATGATGACTTTGAAATTGAGTCTAAAAATGGCAGTCACATGAGAGTCACAATGTAACTACATTGTAAAGTCACTTGGTGACTCGTCAGAAAGAAGCAGTCACATTGACGTCTCAGAGGAGTCACATATAGTGATCATTTGAGACTCATAATGAGACGTGTGGAATTTTCTATTTTTTGTTTCACCGTAGTGACTGTGAAACTTGTGACCATGTGTGACATGAATGAGATGCTATATGGACTAGCTGTGCTGTAGGGTTAGTAATTATTTGAATTGTATTATTTCCTTTTGAGTATTCGCTTACTAAAAAATTAGCATTTTGTGACTGGACCTTAATTTTGGACACCAGTGTACTTGAGCATTCTTTCAATGAAGCGAACACATTCTTTTACGTCATTCATAATTTTATATTTTGATATATTTGAATTACATGGATCGACACACTTACCTGCAGCACTTGCTACATTAATAACTCTTCCTTTCGATTTCTTCAAAAGTGGTAAAAACATCTTTGTGACCCGTATAGTGCCCATCAGATTTACATCAAGGACTTCTTCGATTTTCTCTATCGAAGTTATTTCGATGTCAAAGCCTTTGCTTATTCCTGCATTGTTAATCACAGCCCAGAGTTCTAAAACAGTATATTTAGTTAGTGTTTTATAAAACAGTATATTTAGTTAGTGTTTTATAAAACAGTATATTTAGTTAGTGTTTTACTAGAGGACAGCCCGTCAGAATGACGTGTTTGTATTTTTAAAAGAATAACATAGCGTTGCATTATAAGAAGAATTATGACGCGGTGGGGTAAAATAGTTATAAAAACAGCCCATTTTTCATTCAAACTTAATTTGCAAGAAAATTATTAATTGAATTGGTAAATTAATGACATAGAATATGCAAATGAGATGCAAATGAAACCGTGCTGTTGTACGAACGAAAACGTTCGCGAAAGTTCTTGTAATGAGGATTGCTCGGATCCATAAGCAAGTTTAACAAAAATTGGGGTAGGACAAAATATTTCCCTCAGCATTTATAGGCTTCTCCAGTTTCATTCTTCTTTTACGGCAGCAACTTTTACGTCAAAAAAAACTGTAAGACTGCAGATCTTAATAAATTTGTTAGCTAATAGTAAAAAAGAACACACGTTATAAGATGGAAAAATCAAATCTAATCAGTAAACATTCATTCGTGATGCCGCTTGAAAGAATATATTTTTTAGGAATAACAATGGAGTCATCCTCAAGAGCCATTCACCGCTGTGAACAAAGAATTAAAACAGCTTGAATGTAAAAATTCTAACAATATTGCATTTAATACACACTTTCGCTTGCTTTAAATTAGCATTTTTTAAGAAAGTTTTAATGCATGGAGTTCGTTCAGATCGCTATATTGCCAGTGAGCTCCATGTTCTATATTGTAATCGGAAACATTCATTGTTTTCGAAATTGTGAAATGGTTGCAAAAAGTAGTAAAATATTTTTAGTTTTGTATGTTTTATATTGTCATTGGGCAAAATTATTGCATCCATGGTTTATTTTTTAATGAATCTCAAAGGAACGAATCGCACATTGTTTACCATTGCTGATTGCTGGGTGATTCGATTTTCAACGCAAGATATATTGGGAAAATGCATATTTCGATGTTGCTCATCACTCAAGTTGCTTTTGTTTTTCACAATCTTTCAAAAAGTTTAATCTTATGCAGCTTTATTGGAAAAATCAAATCTCAGAAAACTAAAATAAAATGGCTGATTTTAACGAAAGATTATCGGATCCGGATGATTTCACTCCGGAAGTGTTATACACTTAGCGGTATTATATATATAATTATTCGTATACAGGAAGAAGGGCCAAAATTTTTAATTAATAATTTATATTGTTAGTTTAAAACAATAATAACAAGTTAAATAATTTTTTTAACATTATATTGACTGTGGAGAAAAAAAATTACAAATATATTTTCTAATACAGCATAAATGTTTCTGAAAATTTAACGTAATCTCGTAAAAGTTCTGAGTTACCCATTATTCATGAAACTTACTGCGAAATGGTTATTATTAGTGATTAGCGGTGCACAACAATAGCGTGATACCCTATGAAAGAGTAAGTAAAACATGTAATAACTACAATGGTGTTATGAGCGCTCCAAAACGATATAATTGAAATGCATTAAAGTTTAAATAAACCTATGTTTCTGATCTTGTTTAACAATCTTTATTAAAAAAAATCAATGCAATAAAAATAGATCCTAAATTATATGAAAATAAAAGCGTCTAGGAAATAAATATAAAAGCATATTTTTCTAAGAAAATTATTACACTCTTTATTTTTTATTTAGATTTTATTTTCTATTTTTTTAGTGTTTAAAACATTTGATCGTTGCTGTTTCACAGCTAGTTGGCACATTTTAACGATCTTAGTCTGACGTTTAGCTAACTCCAAGGTTGTTGGAACATTCATACATTTATAACCATAAAGAGTACTTGGCGATTTATCAACTGCGGTCGACTAACGGGAAAACCCTAAAAATTAATTTATTAATGTACACTGTAAAAAAAAAAAAAAAAATGCCAGTTTTCCGGTAGGAATCGGAAAAATAGTTGCCCTTATCGTACCGGAATAATTTCCAACCCAGCTCGGAATAAAATCCGTAAAATCGGAATAAAATCCGTAAAATACCGTTTTACTGCCTATTTCCTTATTTTTACGGATTTTATTCCGAGCTGGGTCGGAAATTATTCCGGTACGATAAGGGCAACTATTTTTCCGATTCCTACCGGAAAACTGACAGTATTTCTTTTTTTACAGTGTATTTATTAGAATCTCGTTACAATGAATGTCATTGCAATGAACGTTTTAGTTTAACGATTGCTTTCGGATTGTTAAAAAATGTCCTATGCTTTCTCATTATAAAAATATTCACTTTAACGATTTTATTGACGGCTTTAAAATTACTAGGGGATCGAACCCGAGCTCCTCGGGTTACAGAATATAGGTGAAAACCAATTTTTTTTTTAAATCTAATTATTTTTTTACATCTAATATATATTCTAGATTGCCCACTAACATCAAAAAGAATTTTTATATGAAAAATATCAATTATGCAATCAAATAAAGTTTTGAAATTTATTAAAAGCGATACTTTCACATATCACCACATGCCAGGAGTTATTAACCCAAGATTTTGCCACTTACGTTAGTCTTTCTGATCATTTCGGTGCATAAGCGCGTGGTTCAATGACATGTCTGTTAAATTTGTTTCTTATTTACAATTATTTATTTATTTTTCTATAGAGGAAGTTTTAACTTTGTTATGGAACATTAGACGGAAACATATGCTGAACTTTTTACATTGTTTTAAGAGCAAGCGGATTAACCTTCCGTAATCGAGCTACACGTGATAGAGATAAATTAAAAAATATTTTATGCTTGAAAATCTATATATATATATATTACGCTATCGTACGTGACACAGAAATCGTGATTAATTGTTGGTTAATTGTTCAATTGGTTAATTGTTTGATGGCAACGCCCGAATGAAACGCATCTCTTTGGTTATTGTGTAATATTTAAAAAAAAATGAATAACAATAAATAAATAAAAAGTTTAATTAATAACTATAGAACAAAACAATTTATATAATTTTAAAAAATAAAATAAAAGTAAATAAACAATTTATTAATAAATAAACAACAGCATCCGGGTTACCATATCAAGCAAAATAGCGACACTTTGGCGCCAGTTAAGTAACCCGGTGCGTATATGACATTGGCGTCAGAAAAAAGTCGTGCCAACGTAGTGAGTATATGACACGTGTGCCGTCTTTTATTCATCTAATTTAAAATACAATAAATAAAAAAATAAATGAAGGTGCTTTTCCAGTATAGGTACTTGGCGAAATAGAGAAAAGGTCCATGGCGAGAAAAGAAATTTTTTTCTGGCAACCGATTTAATCAAAATATTTTTTTTTCAAATAAAACTACATAAAAGTGTCCATAATCGCAAAGAGTTCGTACTTTTATGTTAGCTGGGTGCAATTCTCGCAAATAGCATTTTTTAACTCGCCAGCAGCATTTTTTATTTTTCGAGGGGTAAATTAAAACAATGGTTTGATGTTGAAATTAAATGGTTTATGGTATTATTTATTCTTTTTCTTTTCTTTTTCTTTTTTTAAAGATTTTTTTTTTTAAGTGAAAGTCATGAATTTTAAAGGTTTTATTTTTAAATTAAAGTCATCCATTCTAAATAAAATGAGTGAAAGGATTATATTTTAATCTGAATTAACGAAATAAAAAAAAATGCGCGGGTACAATGTTTGGCGATTTATCACCTGTGCCCGACTAACATAACTGTAGGAAGTTCTCGATTTCTCTATCAGAATCTTCAAATTTGGCGAAGGATTGAGCAAGTAAATTAAATTATGAATAAAAGTAACATGATACAATGCCTAGCATACATTTAAGGGGGG
Source organism: Maratus speciosus (assembly GCA_963932465.1). Classification (NCBI taxonomy): domain Eukaryota; kingdom Metazoa; phylum Arthropoda; class Arachnida; order Araneae; family Salticidae; genus Maratus; species Maratus speciosus. The sequence continues at coordinate 97,745,622 of OZ010790.1, read as the reverse complement.
CCAAATTGGTCGCCACGGGTGGCTAGTTATTTTAAAAACCATAATAACTCAGTCAATTAAGATACAATTTTCAAACAAATTGCATTTGAAAGTAGATTTTTTTCTCTATTTGACGGTTTAAAAATTGAATATGTGCGATATTTAGAAATTAAAAAAATCGCTGACATAGCACGAATTTGAATTTCAATTTATTTTTTCAGTTTTTATGAGAAAATGGCAGCAAAAGGCACAATAATATATTATTTTCTTTCTTCCGTGATTAGTTTCTCTTTACTTTCAACCCTCGACGACTTTCAACAGAAATGGAGTTCTTCAGTTGCCACAATTACAAAAAATGTATTAAAAAGTACAAAAAAATTAATATCTCAAAATTAAATTGAGATAGAGCATTCAAACAAATTGCATTTAAAAGCGCATTTTTTTCGTTACACGACGGTGTAAAAATTTTAAATGTGCAATGTTTAGAAGTTTAAAAATTTGTAGTAGAGAAAATTGCAAAACCGAAATTTCATTTCAAATTTCAAAGTGTTGCCATTCGCAGAATGACGTATGCGTTACGCACAGATATGTTTGTCCTTTATGATAGATAGATAGATAGTCATTTCAGTTTTGCGAATGTTGAATTGAAATAAAAAAGATCTTTATAGAAAAACTAGTATTCGGCATAGAACTTTTTTTCCCAATCATCTTCGAAATTTCAGCATATTTTGAATCTTTTTTTTTTTTCTTTGAGAGATAGAAAGAGAAGGGACACAAACAGCTTTCCCACGCGCAGCTGCAAAAATAATAAATTCGTCTTTTAAATTATTAGCCAATAGTCTTTTATAAAAACTTTCTTAGTCTGCGTTACATACCCGTTCAGAAAAAATGCAATTACTATTGTCCAAAAAGTTTATTATTGCAGTCGTTGTTTACTTCGGATGCTGATTGTCCATCAAGTACCGAAGATTATGTTATACAATCAAAAGAGGCTATGTTGAACATTGAAACTCTTTAAAAGTATTTATTCGAGCAAAATAATGTTCAAAAAACATGTAATACAATGCTGAATAATATTGAAGATTTTGTTTTGAAATATGCGTTGTCGACTTCAGTGCAGAAAAAAAATTCTGATTTTTTTTGTAAAAAAAATAAAGTTACGTTAAGGGCAAATGTCATTGAGATTTATTTTTAAGCTTTCGAATATGTAAGATAAATTTTACAGTAAAGCACTGATTATACGTCTTTCAGGGCACCGTTCTATAATGGCGTATAACGGAGAAAGACGTTCTATCGAAATTGTATTCGCCTAAGGTGTAAAATCTTTGACTATAGAAACATAATGCTTCAATCACAAAAATTTAATTTTGCTAGCATTTTTGGTTTTTCAAGATGCATTGCATGTTGAAAAAAAGTGTAAACATTTGAAAAAAATATTATCTAAAATTGAAAAATGAAAATAAGAATTATCAAGCCTTATATCAGTTGAACACCTTGAATTACACTTTTTATTCCATTATCGAACATGTAAAAAGATTTTAATTAAACTTATCTTTAATCGTCGTCTGAGGTGCCGATTTACTTTTAGACTTAAGCACAGAATAATGTATGGAATTAAGCTCCTAGAAAGTTTTCGCGCTAGTATTGTGAAAAACAAAAAAGTTTGTAATTGTGTCCGTGTCAATGAAGTCCCCATCGTCCATTCTTTTCATTCCACCCCCTCCATAGATTCCACAAACGTAAAAAAAAAAAAAAAAAACCTTTAGCCGTCACACGTGTTTTTTGTCTTTCATCTTTCCCCAAATATTGCTAGCTGAAACGAAAAGAAGAACGACGCTGGGAGAAAATATTCTGAGAAAATCGGCTACGACATGAAAGAAACAACGTATAACAGACGTTATGTGTCGAATAAAAGAAATATTAAAATATTAAAATACATAGGGATGAATCGGGACCGAACTGAAATGACGTATAAATGTAAAGGGCGTATAAATGAGAAGCGTATAAACGGTGCTTTACTATAATTACTTGAACATTGATGAATCCTATTACTTTGAAATAATAGTTACAGTTAAAATCTTGAAATTTAATCCTGCGTTAGCCGCATGTGTATCTCTGTGACACAAGCCGGCAATTTCCTATTGCAAGTTTTGATTCGAAACCTGTGGCTCTTCCTACCTTCTTCCCACCGGTATCAAGATTTCACCAGTGGCAGTTTTTCACGAACCGGCTAATGCATTCAAAACTGACAAAAGAAAAATGGCAGCTCGTATCACAGAGATATACATGTGACTAACGGAATATTAAAGAACTTAATAAATTTAAATATCTTATTTCTAACTAGTAAATTCACAATAATGTTTGTACATTAACCAAATTTTTATATACTTGTTGTAATAATAAGTATATTTTTATTCAATGTGCTTGCAAATTTCATTTTTTTAAACGAGATATTGAAATTTCACATTAAAGAATTTTTCAGTATAACGAATTTAATTGTTAATCCCTGGAAATTCGTTGTAACGTGATTTTACTGTAAACTTTAACTGTTTTCTGTAAGAATAGTGATCTTTGATTTATTCAATGATAGATATATCCTGATTACGCAAAGTAAAAGCATTTTTTTGTGAAATTTCCGGTAGGAATTCGAAATTAGTTAATTAAAAAATAGATCAAACTGACAACCCTGATATCATGATGATAATTGTTTCGAAATAATGGTAGGAACAATAAAAACTCGCCTATACACTTCGAGACTTCTTTCAATAGCAACAGCACATATTTTTAATTTTTTTTTTCTTTTAAAGAAAACCATACAGAAAAGTGTTGATTCTTTCAGAAATTTTCCCAGTTGATTTTACCACACGGCCTCTGATTCAGAAAACTCGCGCAAATAAAGTGTGACAGCGAAATATTATGTAATCACGCACGGAATGAATTGCCATTGTTCTCCAAAGTTCGAATGAAAACAAAAGTTATCTGTCAATGATTTATTCAGTGGAACATAATTTTACCGTTTTCCAGTGTCTGGCTATTCATCAATGATTCATTTCTTTAGCCAAAGAAAAAAAAATCCACAAATACTATCGTATAAACGGGGCTTAAATTTCAGTATATAATTTTTTTTTAATATATCGGAAAGACGGCTGATGAATTAAATGTGTGACCTTCGAGGATTTTTAATACGATTTACAGCGTAAATAGTTTTTCGCAAAATGCCGTACAATTTGAATCCACTTTCACACTGGATGAATAATACATACATTATTGGCATTGATAGAAAAACGTATGAACATTAAAAGTAATGCAGGAATTTAAATTTTTTCAAATTGAAATTACCGCTAATTAATGGTAATTATGGTCACAAAAACTAAATTTGACACATCTATAAAGTAAAATATTTCATTCAACACATTGAGGACGTGTCACGTGAATTGATGGGAATTTTTTCGGCGTGTTTTGCGGGATTGATGCAAGAAAACATTACTGGTACCGGAAATTTTGTAAAGATGAGTAAAGAAGGTGTAATCCAGGCATGCTTACTTCTGCTTGGTTGTGAGCAGATTTTAATTTCTAAGGACATTTGTAAACGTAAAATTCTTGCTCGTTTTCGAAGAAAAGACCAGCTCTCAGTGTGTTGAGAGCAGAATGACGCGAATTGAGGCAACGGGACTCTGGGTTGCCCCACGATTTTAACTGGAATATAGAAACGGGAGAATTACTAAATGGAAAAACGAAGCAGCCCAAAATGAAGATTAAGAGGGGCAATTTATTGACAATTTATAACGAAAAATCTTCAAGGGGTCAGGGACTTAAGTGGCATATAGTTAGGTAAAAAGGTACTTTTGAGTAGTTTTTAAACGAATCAGAAGACGCTAAAACTATGTTAAAGAAAATTGTAAGCAATTCGGTTCATTTTTAAAGAAGCTGCAGCAGGGGCCCAAGAAGGCGATTAATATTCAAAATTGGTGGTAGCTGAAGACTGAAAATTCTTTGTCGTTCATGTAGTAGTTGGAGGACCTAAGATGTTAGAAAAAAAAGCTTGGGAATCGGAGCATTTTTAAGGTGGCTATAATAGAGGGACCAAAAAGGGGCCAACTGATAGTTAAAAGCAGGGCCCTAACATGAAACATGTTAAAATGTCTCAGTAACTAATGCTTTAGATCTACAGATAGTCAAAATTAAGCATACGGTATTAATTTTTCGTTAGAATAATGTTTTAATTAAATGCGTAAAAAAATTGAGTAAATGCTTTTAAAAAAGGCTCAAAGGCCCCAATAAAAATACGAGTGTGTTGGTCCTGGAAGAAGAGTCCAAGACTCAACTTTAAAATTATGCACTGAAAGGTGAGAAAATTAGTTGTTGCAATATGCATAGCTCACAAAAAGTTCAAGGGCCCTGTACCGGGCCCTACGGGGACCATTGGGGCCCAGGGTCTTAACTGGAATGTATAGACGTGAGACTAACTAAATGGAAAAAGGATTCCAAAAATGAAGATTCCTTGAATCAAACGAAATTGTGAATTTAACCTTCTATTTTAAAGCAGTAAAGACCATCACCTGGAATGTCCTTCCGCATTGTTGAAAGCAATGCGAATGCCACTGGGATATTATACTCTCTTATGCCTTGGACAAAATTTGGGCAGTACAAAAAACAACTCTTTTAGTTGATCATTTAAAGTAGAGTTTGGTACTGAAATGATACAGTTATGACAACAGGAATTAAACTTTCTCTAGTCATAACACTATTAAATTAGAGAGCATTACAATGATTGCAGAGATTGATTATTGAACTTTAAGAACATTCGGATCGTTCATTTTCGTTTGTTTGTTGTTGAACTCCAGGCCTCTCAACTTGCGCTATGTGAGATTCTGGTAGCTTAAATTCAATCTCATTACATGTTGCATTACATTTTTTAATAAACGTCCTCTTCTGGCAGGTCTGCTACGGTTTTCCATCTGTCTATTCCAGCAGATTAAATAGAATAAAAAACATAGGATAAGAAACCGACGTGTTTTTGCAGTAAAGCATATTGAAAAATATTTTAAATGTCTGAAATTAAATGATTTAATCATATGTGCGAGAGGCGGTGGGAGTGAGGGGGCACACATTTAGCCTAAAATTTAAATATTTTACTTAACAATCATCATGTTAACTGCTCTTTATATAATTTACATTTGAATATAAAACTTTACTTCCAAATGTGCTCATACACAAACACTATTATTGTGAGCGTTGTTCGGGCCTATGTCACTCTTCTGCCTTTTTGGCTTAAAATCGCATTGTTTGGTGACCAACGTAATAAACGAATAGAATGGAACTCACAAGTATATCCATTTTTACAATCTGCTGCCAGTTTCTCTTAGAAGACACACACACTCTCTCACACACACACACACACACACACACACACACACACACATATATATATAAAACTTTTTTTTTACATATTATTATCATTATTATTATAAACAAATTGGGTACTACTTGATTATCCCGTCGACCAATTTCGCCAAAATATTAGCCAAATTATGGAAAGGGCATAATTTTCATTTTAAATAACGAGAGAAAAAATAAATTAGTAAAACATTAATAAAAATAAAACGTCGAATTAAAAATCATTTGATGACGTAACAAACACGTGTAAAGTGTTTAATGTCAAGTAAGTTTGACATTTACGATCACCCATTATTGGCATTTAATTTTATAGTTTGGCGATACTTTTCATGTCGACGGCATAATCAAGTAGTACCACAAATTATTTCTGTTCGAATTTAAATGTAGATAAATAGATCTTCTTTATATTAAATAAATATCACAAATATCGAAAATAATGCTTCCATGTATATGAAAAGTAAATAGGTTGCCAGTAAATATACAAAAAATTCCCTTCACTCGCTAAGGCCATTTTCTCTATCTTGCCAAAGCCCATATAATAAAATTTTTCCAAATACTCTTCAATCTGTTGTCTGATACTAAGTAATCACAATAATGTAAATAACTGTTAGGCACAGATATCATATACATACCGGGTTTGGCGTGCTTTTTTTTTCACGCAATTTGGCGAAAACATCGTTTTCGAATACCAGTTACATATATATGTTTAAATTATTTTCTATTATTTTAAAAGGAAAAAACAATAAATAAAATAAATATCCGATTTACAATAATATAAATAGTTTTTTTTTTTTTTTAATAAAAAAAATAAGTTAATAATTATTTTTACTGCATTTTCCCTTATGCTATGACATTTTATTTATTTTTGCTTAAACCTGACCCTTATAGCTTAGTGACAACTTGTAAGAAAAGTATGGTAAAAAGAGTTTTGAAAAAAGTTCAAAATTGTAGAAGTGTAGTTTATTTATTTTTACTTTCTTCTATCTTTACAAGAAGAAAATATTGGATTCATGAAAATTTTCGAATTCCGGTTTTCGACGGATTTACATGTTTTAGGGGTCAGAGATTCCAAAAAACATGTTCTTACAAAATGTCTGTCTGTGACTCTGTGAGTCTGTCTGTCTGTCTGTGTGTATGTGACACAAATTTTGTGGGCGCTCTATCTCAAGAATTAATGCACGGAATTTAATAAAAAATTATATTCAGTTAGTCCCTAATACAAATTGATGCTGATTAGTTTTTGGTATAAATCGCTCAACAGGTGGCGATGCTATGCTGCATTTTTCACGATTTTCGCAATAGGTCTATCTCAAGAACTAATACACGGATTTTGATCAAACTTCAGATTTAGTTAGTCCTTGATATGAATTGATGCTGATTACGTTTTGGTGTAAATCGCCCAACAGGTGGCGCTGTTATGATGAATTTTGCAGGATTTACACGATTTCCCCAATAGCTCTATCTTAAGAACTAACTCACGGATTTTCATCAAACTTCAGATTCAGTTAGTCCTTGATATGACTTGCTACTGATTATGTGTTGGTGTAAATCGCCCAACAGGTGGCACTTCTGTGCTGCCTTTTTCACGATTGCCTCAATAGCTCTATTTATAGAACTAATGGACGAATTTTCATCTAACTTCAGATTTAGTTGTATGTTGACACAAGTTGCTGTTAATTAGGTTTTGGTGTTAATCACCTAATAGGTGGCGCTGCTATGCAGGAATTTTCACGATTTTCGCTATAGCTCTATCTCAAAAACTAATGCACGGATTTTCTCCAAACTTCAGATTCAGTCAGACGTTGACATAAATTGTTGCTGATTAGGATTTGGTATAAATCACCCAATAGGTGGCGCTGCTAGACATCCTTTTGCTGGATTTAACCGATTTCGGCGATAGTCATATCTCAAGAACTAATGCACGGAATTTCATATCTTTAGAATCCTCATGAGATGCATAGATTGCCATTTGATTTTGGCAATGTGATAGCAAATTTTGAACTATTAACATGTATGAGATAGAAGAAAGTTTTAGGATTGGTACATCCGACTAGTTTTTACATATAATTCGTTTAAAAAAAGTATTTTTTTTTTTAATTTTACTATAAAAATTTAATTTTTTCTTGATAAAATCTTTTTTTTAACCATTTAATATGTAATATTTAAAAGGAAGTAAAATATTCAAATAAAAAGAAAGTTAAAAGCGTATCAAGTCACTTAAGAAATAAAAAATGCAAAAAAATAAATCGACTTTTTCTCTAGTTCTAGGTCAGAACCTCCCCGTAAAATGCAGTGCTAAACTTGGCACTTCTATTTTAAGGATTAGACGCCTATATCTCGAAAAGTACACATCTCTGAATAAACAAGTTGTTGAATCATAGCATATCTTTGCGTTAAAGCCATATTAGTATCGAATTATATGGGGTGAACTTACCAAATAATTGGATTGCATGTATAGGTAACTAATAAAGCACGACGTCACCCAAAACAAGAACAGAAAAGATTGGCCTTGAAGATATCTATCATTCAGAAATCGATTTACTATTCCTGTGACATATTTTCTCTTCAATTCGCTGTCAATCAAATATAAGATTACTGAAATTGCATTGCACTTAACAAAGATAAGGGATATAAAAGTAAAACTGATGAACCTGGCCTTTTTAGTTTCCCCCTTCTTTCAAATTCAAACGTGAAAAGTTAAGAAATTGATAGTTTACTAGGGGGCTCTGCCCCCTGCAAGCTACGCTCGCAAACCCCCATTCAGACACTGTAGAATCTAAAAACACGCTAATCTGATCGGTTTTAAAAAGATTAGAAAAGATTGAATTATACTGAAAAAACCTGTAGCGATCGCCCTGTAAACGGGTTTCCATTCAATTCCCTTTGATTGCAAAAATTTAAGGTAGAATCAGTTGCTGTTAAGACATCCAATGGTTGTTTTCGTGTTTGGTTAATGAAGATCAGTTAAACATTTGAAAAGAAGCTAAAATAAAATGAATTAAGTAAACAGAGTCTTTGTCTCTCGATATTTTTTAACAGCGTTATAAAAGATTGACATAATACAATTACTAAAATTTGCTGCTTTAACCCCTTCAAGGGCGGTGGTTCATTTTTGGACCACTTAATTTTAATTCTTAAATGCCACATTAGCATCAGAATATTGGGATGAAAATTTCCCTTTTATTAAGTAAGTGAACAAAAGCATTTTTGTATTTCGAAATTTGTTTGTAAATTCTGGTGCCATTCACTGATATCAAGATTTTACGAATAGAAGTGCCTTGTCCGTGAAAGGGTTAAACGCATATTAATGTATTTACTATTTTAAAGTTTCCTTTCCCTTTTAATATTCACGTGTAAATACAATTTTCAGGACATAATTTTCAATATTTTCCTGCCTTTAACACGTACTCATTTAATAGTAATTTTAAAGTTTTTTTTGTTATTGTTTGTTTTTAATAGTCACGTGAAAATAAATTTTTAATAGTTAGGAAATATTATTCTTTGCACTGTTTTTAAAATTGAAAACAATCTCTATAATAATAGTCTAAGTCATGTGACTATCATCAACAGTTCCAGGCGGATCCCTTTGCTTTTTATATTCCAGGCAGCCATTTTGGTACTTTAATGTTAGCCAGCCACAGGTGTGATAAGTCGCCGAATATTATTCTATCCCCATTATTTCGTTTATAATATAATAGTCCAAGTCATGTAACTGCCATAAACAACGGGCTGATTCCTTCGCATTTCATAAGAAAGGTTTCCATTTTGATTAAAGAATCAAAATTATTTTTTCGAATAAAACTACATAAAAGTTGCCATGATCACAAAGAATTCCTGGTACTTTTATGTTAGCCGGGTGAAAATCTCGCCAATAGCTCTTTTTTAACTCGCCAGTTAGCATTTTTTTTTTTATTTTTCGAGTGGTAAATTAAAACGGTGCTACTTGGTTATCCCATCGACCAAAAATCTGTCGCCAAACTATAAGATTAAATGCCAGTAATGGTTGATCGTAAACGTCACATTCACTTGGCTTTAAGGAAGTTACACATGTTCACGCCATCAAGTGATTTTTAATTCGAAGTTTTATTTCTATTTTTATTTATGTTATACTAATTTATTTGTTCTTTTGTTATTAAAAAAAATGTCAATTTGTATAATTTGGCTACTTATATAATTTGGCGAAATTGGTCGACGGGAGAAGTAATAACATTAAAACGTTGCTTTGAAGTGGAAATTAAATCTCATGATTTGTTGCATTGTCACATACGCACCGGATTTGGCGTGATTTTTTTTTACGACAATTTGGCGAAAACCTCGTTTTCAAATACCTGTTACATATGTATTTTTAAATTATTTTCTGTTATTTTTAAAATGAAATAACAATAAATAAAAAAAAATTAATTAATAACTATAGAACAAAGCAATTTATAACAGTTTTTGTAAATAAAAAGAAAATAAATTCAAATAAACATTTATTAATAAATAAGCAACAATAGCCGGGTTATCCTGTTAGGCAAGATAACGCCATTTTGGCGCCAATTAGGTACCACGTTGCATATATGACATCTGTGTTCAATATAATATTTTTCTTTTCGATTCGTTTAAAAAAATGAATGAAGTAAAAGCCATTTATTTAAAAGGTTTCAATTTTAAATGAAAGTTTTGTATTAAATAAAATGATAATGAAATACAAATTGAATTCTGAATAAAAGTAACATGATGCATTTCTTAGCGTACATTTAAGGGAGGCCAAACTCGTCGCCAAATTAATTTAAAATAACCTTTTCTAAAATACGAAAAAAAAAATATCTGTTATGATTAAAATTTGAGTTGCCATGATTAGAAAAAAATAATTAAAATTAGAAAAAAATTAATATTTCAAAAACTAATTCAAATTTTAAAATTCTAATACCAGTTTTGAGATCTGTGGATCAATACGGATTTTTGGTGTTAATTTCATCGCAAAGTATTCCATATTTTAGGAGAAATCGCCGTGAAACTGAATCAGTCGTTTAATCAGTCGTTTCAAAGAATCGTTTCATAAATTCGTTTCAATTCGATTCATTAGGATTTTATATATATAGGGTAGATTTAGTCTACCTTTTAACGAAAACTGCATATAAATGAAATGATATAGGTTACAGTTCTTCGGAGAAAAATTAAAGACTTGCACAATCCAATAATTATCGGCAGTGCGTATTTTCTAGAAGGGGGGGGGGTGCAGAGGTATGGGGAACCATAGTTATGGTATTTTGAATATTATGAATTTACCGTGTTTTCTGGCACTAATAATAGAAAAAAGCATTTATCCGGTTCGGTCGTTCTGGCGTAGGGGGCAATTATAGGAGATTAACAAAAAAATCTGTTACTTGCAACCCTGTTTTACTATTGCTAATATTATTCATGTAAGTGATTATATACTATTTATGAATCAATATATAACACTAGTATAAGTCAATAAAATTGATTGGAAGAATAGGTTAATTCACCCTAACTATGAATTAAAAGTCACTGAAAATACATCTTTCAATGTAAAATCTTTTAGTTTTATAAACACAAATGCCCGTTTTCCTTTATCATATGAAGTCCTTTTCAAAAACAGAAATATCCCACCGGCCGTTCTAAAATTAGGGCATTAATTTCAAAGAAGATACCTTTTCATGCATGCAGGGAATAGGGATCATAGAATCTTACATTCTTAAGAACTTGGTTTCAAAAGATTAAATTTTTTCAATCATGGAATCAACCCAGATATTCTAATACCGTAGTATAAAAAGGTAATTTTTAAACTATGTATATGAAGTTTGGTTTCCCGATTTTAATTGCCACAGCGCACGGAGAGATTGAAATTCATTCAAACAAGTTGAAAATTGCTCGTCAAACATGGCAAATGACGTACGTTCGTACTATAACTAGTTTTATAAATATTTTTTGCACCGCATATTGTAATGAATGTATATTTTAATGCACTTCATACGTGCATATCAATTTCATTCTGTTCAAAAGGCTGTAACATCATTAACCTTTTATCTACGGCATTATGATCTACTGCAATTTTTTTCATGTAATATTTTTTTTTTTCAGTTACTACAATGAAAATTAAAGGATAAACATAAAAAAAAAAATACTCGCCCGTGAGAAATTTAATTATTTAGAGGTAATTAACTAAAGTGGTATTTTAAAATACCTTCAGTACACTATGACTAAATTATCGTAACAGAAAACCCACAAGTTATTTCAACTGACACCAGAAAATAGTTTCGATTTAATAAGCATATGAAATATAGGCTTTTTCTTATTTACAAATAAATCGTTTGGCAAATTCCGGTGCCAATCATTTATTTCAACACTTTAGAATTGAAAATGCTTTGCTCCTGAAAGGGTTTCAAAAAACTATTTTTTTTTATGTTTCGATCTTGTTAGCAGTCCTTCAGTTTTGCAACGTCAATATTCCAAGGACAACCTGCTCTCTCGCATCTCCACATATGCAATATATGAATTTACATATGCCATTTCTAGTATAGCAAAAACCAGCCGGTGCCACAACTTTTTCGATTTCCTATAAAAATTAACAATGAAACAGAAAAGAAATACCAGGGAAATCACTACTGCTCTACATTTTAGTAATTGCATTTTAAATCCGATGAAAGCGATGGATAACTACAGAGACGAAAATTAAACAAGAATTTTTTCTTCAGCACCCATTGTACTGACGGTACTTATAAGTACCACCGAGTAATTCAACTGTTAAATCAAATACATACACCGTTCAACTAAAATAGCTAGTCAACTTGTATTCTAAGACCATAATGAACACATAAAAAAAAATCCAACACTTATCTTATATCCTTTACTGTGTTTGCAGCAATGAAAAGACGAGCGTGGCAATCTGTAAAAAAAGTCGGCACAAAATACATCGACTGCTTCAAAGATAGCCTCATTCCTCTCTAAAATAACAAACCTAGAACTACCGCTGCCATGTATTCGGATAAAGTGGAGTTAAAAGTGCGATTTTTGCAAAGTACCATTATAATATTCGTAATATTCACTATGGCATAAAAGTTTAAAGTAAGTGGTACTTATAAGTACCGTCAGTAGATAAAGGGTTAAAATACACTTGAAATAATTTTTTTCCATTGGCCTTAATGTAACGGAAAACTTTTGACTGTCCCTGTAATTAAACTATATATCCGATTTTCATAAAATTTGAAATGACTCAACAAAATGTTGCAACAATTATATATTTAAAATTTCAGACCATTCGGAAGTCTGTAACATCATTAAAATGCACTTGCAATATTTTTTTCCCATTGGCCGTAATGTAACGGAAAACTTTTGACTAGTGATGGGTGATAGCGAGATGTTTTTATCGATTTTCTCGATTGTATGGACATCTCAATATTTTTCGATTGTGTACAATTTTTCTCGATGACTCCAGTTTGCCAATTGCTTTTATACGTCATACATTTTTTCAAGAATCGTCTGCGGGTGAACTAGAATGAGTCGCCGTTAATAAGGACTAAGTGGCTTCGCCCTCTATCGGGGCCTCTAATTTATACGTAATCTTGTAATATGAAATCTCGAACTGGCTCCCCGCTATATAAGGCGCCGTAATAGCAGGTGTGGTGTGCACGCACTACAAAGTCTTGCAAAAAAAAAAAAAAAATCTCGAGCCGAACGAACCTTGGACCGGATCCCTGGGAGGAGGGGTCAAAGTGAGGGGAGGAGCACAGCAGCTGCATAATATGAATAAATCGTCACAGGGCTTTAGGCCTTTCCAACCATATGTCACATGAGCGTTCTCGATCTGAATTTATAAAAATGCCCTCCCAGTGCGGGCAAAGTGGAGGGAGGGGAGCGGGAGGTGCATAACGTGAGTAAGTGGTCACTGGCCTTTCCGACAACATGTCACATGAGGGGTCTCAGGTAAATTTAGAAAAGTGCCCCCGTGGGGGCAAAGGGGGGGGGGACATCGGATGTTTATAACATGTGCAAGTGGTCACAGGCCTTTCCAACGGTATTTCACATGAAAAGTCTCGGCTAAATTTATATAAATGCCGATATGTCACATGAAAAGTCTCGGCTAAATTTATAAAAATGCCCCTTGTGGGGGCAAAGTTGGGGGGAGAGCCGCGGGAGGTGCATAACATGAGTAAGTGGTCACAGGCCTTTCCAACAATGTGTCACATGAGGGGTCTTGGCTAAATTTAGAAAAGTGCCCCCGTGTGGGCAAAGTGGGGGGGGCGGGCATTGGAGGTGCATAACATCAATAAGTAGTCACAGACCTTTCCAACGATACATCACATGAGGGGTCTTGACTAAATTTAGAAAAGTACCCCGTGGGGACAAAGTGGGGAGGGGGTGGACACTGGAGGTGCATAATATCAAGAAGTAGTCACGGACCTTTCCAACGATATGTCACATGAGGTGGTCTTGGCTAAATTCAGAAAAGTACCCCCGTGGGAGCAAAGTGGGGGTGATCTGCATAACATGAATAAGTGGTCACAGGCCTTTCCAATAATATGTAACATGAGGGGTGTCAGCAAAATTTTGAAAAATGCCCTAGTGGCAAAATAGGGAAAGGGGCACGGTAGGTGCTTAATATGAATAAGTGGTCACAGGATTTTCTAATGATATATCACACGAGGAGCGTCGGTAAAAGTTAGGAAAGTGCTCCCCCTGAGGGCCAACTACTGCACTTTTTGGACACAACCCCACTTATACAACCCCAACTTTTTGAAATACAACCCCACTTTTTGAAATTTCATATATTATAAATAATATTTACGGATGGTTCCGTAAAAAAAATCCGATAAAATGATGAAAATGCAAAAAAGTTTGAAAACTACCCTCCCCCCCCCACAGTGGGGGTAAAATTGAGGAGGGGGACGAAAGTCATAATATGACAGAGTTATCCGAGAGCTTTCCGATGATATATCACATGACGGGTTCAAAAAAAGTCTGAAAATTGCTCCCCCGGACACCCGCCCCCGTGGGTCCACTATTTCGCCCCGGAATTCACGTAGCCCCCCACTTTCAAAATTTTTATGTTTAATAAATAATATTTACCGGAAGACTCCATAAAAAAATCCACATCTAAAATTATATTTATTATAGAAATCGCTAAGGTTTTAAAAAATTTTTCGCCCGCCTCCCCGCCCCCAGAACTCAATTTCTGGTGAAGAAAGGTTCATAATATGAAAGAGTGGTCAAAGGGCTTTTCGATTATATGCCACAGGAAGGGTTCGGTAATTTTTTTTAAATTGCACCCCGCATGGGTCCACTCTCACGCCTACCCCCCCCCCCCCCCGAAATTCACTCGACCCACCTTCTTCTTTGAAATATTTATATAATAAATAATTTTTATAGGAGGACTCCAGGTATATGACATCTTCGTAGGGCTAAAATAACAGAAACTTTGAAAATTAGGGCTTCATTTCACAGCTCATTGTCATGCCTCTTTCTCTATCTCATCCCTTGGTACTTCAAATTGATTTCTCGTTCTCGGCCAACATATGAGATGTTGAAAAGCGCGAGTGAAATCCTCGAGAAGCTTCTCATCGGGAAATTTCGAAAAGCGCGAGAGAAACCATCGAGAAACGTTGAAAAGAGCGAGAGAAACCAACCATCGAGCAGCTTCTCATCGGGAAGCGTCGATATGCCAGGAAAATCATCGAGATGAGATTTGCCGAAATACCAGATAGAAATGAAGCTTTCAGAGTCAAATTTACCGCATTTCTGGTTTAAGTCATAATTTCTCAAAAGAGTCCATCTGCTTATCCAATCTCTTTTTAGCTCACAGGCTATCTAAGCCTGAGAGCTAATGTATCCGCCGGTTCTGTATGTATGTATGTACGTATGTATGTACGTAAAGTGATAACTCTTGATAGAAGTGTCCGATTTGCTTCAAATTTTTTTCTATGTTCATTCTGATAAGGCGTTCCCCTGATTAGTTTTGGGTGTTCATTGGTTAAGGATAAAGGGGAAAAAGTGGGGCTGGTCTCCCCCCCCCCCCCCCCACACTTATTTAGATAAATAGGTTTTTCATGCAGAATTATTCAAATTTGGTATACCGGTTTATTATGTTAAGGAGCTTCCCTGATTAAATTTGGAGGTTCATTAGTAAGTATAAAGGGGGGAAAGGGGGGTAGACCCCCTTCTTAATTTAGATAAATGGGTTTTTCATGCAGAATTATTCGATTTTAGTTTCGATGTATTTAAAAAAATGCATCTACTAACACGTATTAGATAAGGGCACAGATGTCATACACACCCCATATTTACGCGGTTTTTTTCCGACACCAATTTGGTGAAAACCTCGTTTTTGAATACCAGTTACATAGTATGTATTATTAAAAAGGAGAATAACAATAAATAAAAAAATTTTTATCAATAACTATACAACAAACATTTATATAGTTAAAAAAATAAATGTAAATAAACAATTTATTAATAAATAAACAACAACATCCGGGTTACCATATCAAGTAAAATAACGATACTTTGGCGCCAGTTAATTACCCGGTGCGTATATGACATCGGCGTTAGAAAAAAAACGCGCCAATATGGGGCGCATATATGACATCTGTGCGAAGCAGTAACGTTTGGGTGTTTGTGGGATGTCATCTCTGAAACTACCTAGCCGATAAAAAATATCGTGGTGTAGAAAAAATGTTGGTGACTATCTCTGCTCCAAAAAAGACTGTATTTTCTGTCAGTAAAACAACTCCCATCGGTTCAGGAACAAAAAAGTTCTAAAATGCGATTTCTGTGATATTGTTTGTGCTAGAAATTTGAAAATCGGTGTGGTGGCTACTTTTAAGATGTAAACACACGTTATAAACTCTTTTTAAAAGGTTGACAATTTTAAAGTGAGAAATAAGCGTAAAACGTTCTAGAAAGATTCTAAATCACGATTTATTTGGAATTGTTAGTGATAGAAATTTTGAAATTTCACATGGTTATTAGTTTTAAAATGTAAATGCCGATCAGTTTTTAAAAAAATCTGAAAATTAAAAGGGCGTGCGATAAAAAAAGAGATATAAACTGCAATTTTTGTGGTACTGTTAGAGTTAGAAACTTGAAATTTGGCATGGTAGTAATTTATTAAGATGTAAATGTTCGTTTTAGAACTAATTCTAAAAAATTTGAAATTTAGAAGACTAAATAAAGCGGACAAAGTCATTAAAATGATCTAAATAACGAAGTACGTGGAATTGTTAGGAATATAAACATGAAAATTGGCATGGCTGTTACTTTTAAAACATAAATACTCACAACAGAACAATTTCTAAAAATTTGGCTATGTAAAACGGTGCAGGAACAAAAAACTTTCGAAAATTTCCTAGTTCTGTGTAACTGCTGAGTCTAAAAACTTAAGTGAAATGAACAGAAACGTTTTAATTTACCATTAATTTGAAATTATTAGGTATAGAACCTTTAAATATTTAATAATACTACATCCCCCCCCCCCCAAAAAAAAGAAATAAAGAACAAAAAACAAACATTCAATTTAAATGCAACAAAATGGATAGATACACACCTAGCATTGAATAAATTATGTAAATATTGAATAAATGTCGGTATGAAACAGCGAATAGGTTGTCCGAAAGTACTTGTGAATGTGTTCCTTCTCGAGACTATTCTATCTCTTGTCAAGGTTCTTAACAGAGAGAAGTGCTGGTTTAAATTTCATATAGACTTTTTTTTCAGATTCATTAATCTAGATATTTCATTATTTGAATTTGTAACCAGTATATGGCCAATTAAAGGTAGTATCTCATTTTCTTTACTTGCATCAAGTTATTACTAAATCTATGTTCTCGGCAATGTGTCGCTCAGACTAATCCCTCTGAGGGAAGTCCTAGTGCAGTATGAATGATGTCAATGGGAACAATATTTGGCGATTTATCACATCGCCAAACTAACATAAAAGTACTCTATTTTCGGAGTATCTATATTATAAAGGACAAACATATCTGTGCGTAACGCATACGTCATTTTGCAAATGGCAACACTTTGAAATTTGAAATGAAATTTCGCTTTTGCAATTTTCGCTACTGCAAATTTTTAAACTTCTAAACATCCCAGATTTTAAATGTTTACACCGTCGCACTTTTAAATGCACTTTTAAATGCAATTTGTTTGAAATCTGTATCTCAATTTATTTTTGAGATATTAATTTTTTTATAGTTTTTATTACCAATTTTCTAATTGTGGCAACTGAAGTACTTCATTTCTATTAAAAGTGGATTAGTTATATTTATTGATTATATTCTTACTGATGCCATTTTCTCATTACAATTAAAAATAACTTTTTTAAAAATTTGAACAGAAAATGATGTTATGCTTTAAAAAAGACGCAATTTCCCTGATGATGCTGTTATATTTCACTATTTTTTCATTTTGCTGATATTGAGTTTGAGACAATAGGCAAAATATTTCAGCGACTGAAAATGACGTCATATTTAAAAATAAACGATAATTTTATTTGATAAAACGAGATACTTCCCCTTGAATACGTCTAAAAATTGTAAATTTCTGGAATTTTTACGCGCAGGCACACATATTATACTAAGGCCTCAAATCACGAGTGGGAATTTTAACATGGAAAGTTGTAATAGTTGACAAACGTGACTTCAAGCTTGAAAATATATTTATTAATAACCTATTGCGCGTTAAAATGTTTTTAAATGGTTAACATGGATGTAAAACGTGGAAAATGGCTTGTTTCGGTTTAGATGTAAAGGTAGAAAAATTCTATGATTATGTCACGGTGAAATCATTTTTGCGGATTTTTCATTCCGTAATACCAAGCATCAATTAATAACTTAATCAAAACTACTTATCTTGATTATATGTTACTGATTACGTATATGAATAAAGTTTAATTTTTCAATAATTTTAACAGTTTAAGTTTATGAAAAAAGTATTTTGTTAATCTTAGGTTAAAATATGTCTTTGGAAGTTAAATTAACAAGTGTAAGATGGATTTTTTATTCTAATTATTTTTTGTCGATGTATTATAAATTTGATGCAACAGTTCCTTTGTAAACATTTTCTTTCGTCGAAATTCGACGGGTTCCACCTCGTTAATGTAATAAACATAGTCTTTAGTTTGTTTGTTTCAGGTTTGTATGTTTAATTTATTTCGGAAAAATTGATTTGATGAATAATTAATCAATTTTTCCTTTTTTCTTTCAAATTTAATTACTTGTCAACATTACAAAATTTTAAATTTTACACCGTTAAATAGGGAGGGCGTACTTTCAAATGTAATTTGTTTGAAAACTGTATTTCAATTTACTGAGTTTTTATGATTTTTAAACCAAATAACTCGATTGCGAAATAATAATATATGAATATTTTTATCAATTATTTAAAATTTTAAGGAAAAACCACGATTTCTACCCACAGTCCTTGGACAGGCGTTTCCACTTGTACAGTTAATAATTCATATATTTATTGTACGGAACCTTCAGAGCGGGAGTAATACTCGCACTTGACCATTTATTTTATGTTTCGAAGCGATTTTTCTACATTAGTGAAAGGAACACGGTTTAATTCTTTTAAGCCAATATAGTAAATTTTAATTTCTTTTAAATAAAATTTATTCGGAATTCGTACAGCGATATTTGAAATTTTTAATGCGATTTTTAGTGTTTTTTCGCATTTTACGTCTATTTTTTTATATTTGTAAAAGGAAATTTGATTCAAACTTTTAGCCTAATGTACTTTATTTTGTCTGCCATGATTTTGAATTTTAGCGATTTTTAATGCGATTTTTAGCAATTTTTCGAGATTTTTGTGTTTAGCGTCGATTTTTTTCATTCGTGAAATATTTCCGAATAATAATAAGGAAAGAAGTTTGTGAGCGTGTGTGTCTACGGTATTCTGAAGAAACAACTCCACGTATAGCTACAAAATTTGGGGGGAGGTGCTTCTAAGCATGTAGCTTCGCATCTCGAAGTCCGAATATCGTTTTTTTTTACTAGACTTTTTTATTTAATTTTTTATGCGATTTTTAGCGTTTTTTATCTTTTGAAGCGATTTTTCTACATTAGTGAAAGGAATACGGTTTCATTCTTTTAACCCAATATAGTAAATTTTATTCTCTTTTCAATAAAGAAATCGTACAGCGATCTTTGAATTTTTAGCGAATTTTCTAATGCTATTTTTAGTGTTTTTTCGCATTTGTGGCTATTTTTTTATATTGGTAAAAGGAATTTTGTTTCAAACATTTCGCCTAATCTACTTTATTTTGTCTGCTACGATTTTTGAATTTCAGCGATTATTAGCGATTTTTCGAGATTTTTGTCGTTCAGCGTCGATTTTTTGTCCTTCATGAAATATTTCCGATTACAGTGTCTTAACCTATTAGAGTAAATTTTGACCCTTGCGATTTTTTAATATTTATCATTTATTAATTCATATTTCAATGCGATTTTTAGCGTTTTTTCGAGTTCTACTCCGATTTTTTGACAATCGGAAATAAAATTTGCTTTTGAACTTTTAGCCTAATATAGTAAATTTCGCCGTTTACGATTTTGAATTTTAGAGATTTTTAATGCGATTTTCAGCGATTTTTCAAGATTTTTTTACGTACCGAATCGGTTTTGTATCATTCACGAAAGATTTCTGATTACAATGTTTTACCAATTAAAGTTAATTTTGACTTCTGCGATTTTTTATTATTTAGCGATTATCAATGCATTTTTCAATGCGATTTTTAGCATGCTTTCGATCCCCGCAGCAATTTTTTAGCACTTAAAACAGGAATTTTGTTTCAAACTTTTAGCCTAATATAGTAAATGTCACCATCTACTATTTTTGAATTTTAGCGATTTTTAATGCGATTTTTTTAGATTTTTTATATTCCACGTCGATTTTTTTTTTCGTTTGTAATTTATGAAAAAATTTCAATTGCAATGTTTAACCATTTTTTCGCCATTTACAATTTTGAATTTTAGAGATTTTTAATGCGATTTTCAGCGATTTTTCAAGATTTTTTAACGTTTTGCGTCGGTTTTGTATCATTCACGAAAGATTTGCGATTACAATGTTTTACCCATTAAAGTCAATTTTGACTTCTGCGATTTCTTAATATTTAGCGATTTTTAATACATTTTTCAATGCGGTTTTTAATGTATTTTTCAGTGCGATTTTTAACATGTTTTCGATCCCCACAGCGATTTTTTTACACTTAAAAAAGGAATTTTGTTTCAAACTTTTAGCCTAATATATTAAATATTAAAGCACATAAATTAGCGTCTGAATTCCATTTTTATTTATTAAAGGTACACATATATTAAGACAGGCTATAAATACAATTAAATACAATAAACCCAACTGGAGTGAAAAATTAGTCGGGGCCAGGAATCGAACCTGGGTCGACAGCGTAACGTGCTGTTGCTCTACCGTTAAGCTACCTTGGCCGATATATTGCGGATCGATGGAAAAAGAAATTTATTCATCGTTGTCACGTCATCCAGTGCTGTCTGATAGATGGACGGTGACGTTCCCAACTTGGTTTATTAGTGAGAAATTTCCGGGCTAGGACATCGGCCAGGGTAGCTTAACGGTAGAGCAACAGCACGTTACACTGTCGACCCAGGTTCGATTCCTGGCCCCGGCTAATTTTTCACTCCAGTTGGGTTTATTGCATTTAATAGTCTGTCTTAATATATGTGTACCTTTAATAATACGAGTTGGAACCCGTCGAAATTCGACGAATTAAAATGTTTAGAATGGAACTTAGATCGAATTTATAATAAACCTACAAAAATAATTACAATAAAAAATTCATTTTGCATTGGTTATCTAACTCTTAAAACAAATAATGTCTTAATCTAAAATTACCAAAATATTATTTCCAAAAACTTCAACTGCTTAAATTATTGAAAAATTAAACTGCATTAGAATACGTAATCAACATGAGTAATTATGTTGAAGCTATCGATTGAGGCTCTTACATTTGTTTTTAAGGGATGAAAAATCATTAAAAACGATTTAGCTTTGTCACATCATAAAATTTTCTCCCACAAAATCTAAACTGTACTTTATTTTCACATTCTCAAAATTTACATACGCACCACTCAAATTCACAATTTAAAAGTATTTTAACGCGCAATACATTATTAATGAACGTATTTCCAAACTTAAAGTCATGTTTGTCCGATACAACTTTTCATGTGAACATTTGCATAAAATTTAATTCTAATCTCAGTAGCCGCGAAAATTTACCCTTCAGAAATTTGCCTTTAGTTGTCATAGTATTGGTCAAATATTTAGTTTTATCAAAGAAAATTATCGTTTTGTTTTAAATATGACATCATTTTAACGCACTGAAACACTTTGTCTAGCGTCTCAAACTCAGTATCAGCGTAATGTAAAAATATTGAAATACCTTCTTCAATCTTTTGATTTATGAAGAAGAATGCGTGTTTTTTTTAATGGCTGACGTCATTTTCTGTTCAAAAATTAGAAAAAAGTTACTTTTATTTGTAATGTGAAAATGGCATCAATAAGGATATAATCAATAAAAATAAATAAACCATGAATATTTTCCCTTTACTTTTAATAGAAATTGAGTACTTCAGTTGCCACAATTACAAAATTGGTACTAAAAACTACAAAAAAATTAATATCTCAAAAATAAATTGAGATAGAACTTTCAAACAAATTGCATTTAAAAGTACATTTTTTTCCCTATACGACGGTGCAAAAATTGAAACTGTGCGATGTTTAAAAGTTTAAAAATTGGCTGTTGCGAAAATTGCAAAACCGAAATTTCATTTCAAATTTCAAAGTGTTGCCATTCGCAGAATGACGTATGCGTTACGCACAGATATGTTTGTCCTTTATAATATAGATAGTAAATGTCACCATCTGCTATTTTTGAATTTTAGCAATCTTTAATGCGATTTTTTTAGATTTTTTATGTTCCGCGTCGATTTTTTTTTTTTTAACCATTTGGAAAAATGGTTATTGTTCTCGTCATGGTAGGAAATCAAAAGCATATCTGAACGTTTTCATTGGTTTAATCCGCAATTTATTCGTTATCTGATTGGTATATACAGTAATCTGTATTTCCCTTTGGTTTCAACAACGATGGACAACAGAGTGTTGCCACTATGACAAAAAAGTAATAAAAACTACAAAAAAAAATTAATAAATCAGAAACAAATTGAGATACAGCTTTCAAACAAATTGCATTTAAAAGTACATTTTTTTCTCTATCCGACGGTATAAAAAGTAATGTTGTCGGATGTTTAGAAGTTTAAGAATGAAATTTTATTTAAAATTGGTCGTGAGATTTTTTGGAAATCTGATGATAGAAAAGCCTTTTCCCGAACAGCCAATGAAATGCTTGGATAATACGCAAGTTTCAGGAAATCTTGCAATTTCTACGTGTAATAACACTATTAATGTTTAATTCATGGCGTACGTAATGTATGACCAGTTCCGTAGAAGTTTAAAAATTTACAGTACCGAAAATTGTAAAACTGAAATTTCTTTTAAAATTTGTTCACGATGGGTCCAGAAATGTTATCGTTTATTCCATGGCGTACGTAATGTAGAATCAACTCCGTGCGATTTTTTATGTCTTAAATTTTAGTCTTTGAAAAAATCATTTTCCAAATGGTCGTTGTAATTTGTTAAATTGCTATTTTTTTTTTTTTTTTTTTTGTAATTCATGAAAAAATTTCAATTGCAATGTTTTACCATTTTTTGCAATGTGTTTAGAGCAAATTTTTACTCCTGGGATACTTTTTCCTTTAGCGATTTTTAGCGTTTTTTCGAGTTCCACGGCGATTTTTTGGCATTCAGAAATAAAATTTGGTTTCAAACTTTTAGCATAATATAGTAAATTTCACCATTTACGATTTTGATATTTGGCGATTTTTTATACGATTTTTAGCGATTTTTCAAGATTTTTTACATTCCGTGTCGATTTTTTATCATTCACGAAAGATTTCCGATTACAATGTTTTACCTATTTAAATAAATTTTGACTTCTGCGATTTTTAATCAATTTTTCAATGCGATTTTTAAAGCAGCTTACAATACTATTTTTAGCATTTTTTCGATCCCCACAGTGATTCTTTGACATTTAAAAGAGGAATTTGGTTTCAAAATTTTAGCCTTAAATTTCACCATCTACGACTTTTGAAATTTAGCGATTTTTAATGGGATTTTTCGAGATTTTTTATGTTACGCGTTGATTTTTTTTTTTTTTTTTTTTTTTTTTTTTTGTAATTCATGAAAACTTTTCGATTGCAATGTTTTATCCGATTAGAGAAATTTTCACTACTCGGATAATTTTTTATATAGCGATTTTTAATGTATTTTTCAATGCGATTTTTAGCGTTTTTTCGAATCTCACGGCGATTTTTTGACATTTGGGAAATAAATTTGGTTTCAAACTTTTAGCCTAATATAGGGGAGACTAGGGAGGGTTGACCCACTTTTTACAAAATGATTTTTTATTTTTTTTTAGTATTGAACGTAGAATAAAGTTTTATAAATCATTTTATTCGTTATACAATCTATTATCAAAATAAAATTGCTGCATAAGTGTAATATATAAGAAATTTGAAAAATTATTCATTTTAATCATGAGAAAATAATGGGTCAAGGCTCTTAACATATGGGAGGGTTGACCCACTATATGGGAGGCTTGACCCACTATATGGGAGGCTTGACCCACTTTGTTTTATATTGAAATATCTGTGAAGAGAAATAAAATCAGTTTTTAAAAAAGCAAAATAATTTTATGTTACATGCTTTAATTATTATAAAAGAATATTTTTGAAAATATGATACTTAAAACAAACCTGTTTAGACACAATCGCAAGTCAGAGGAGAAAATTTTTGTTTTAAACAGGATTTTGCCTGAGCAGGTATAATTGTACAGTGTGGAAAATGGAATTTTAACATTAAGACAGTATTCCGTTAGAGACAGGTTCCGTTTTCGTAAGGTTTTATGTATTGCTATGACCGGATTTAAAAGCCACTGTCCCGCTTTTTTCCTCTCCTTGTCCTATTTTTTTGTGACACTCGACCTGACAACTCTAGTTGTCACATATTTTGGCTTCATCTCACTGTATGCATCCTTGTGAAATTTGTCTACATACCTTCCTAAAGTTTTTCGATCAATGCTATGTTCTTTTTCAGCCGCATGAGCACTTAACTTATCATACCCTTTCAGGGGTTAATTAGTACTTTCAGTCTAAAAATGTTTAAATAAATGACTGGCACCAGAATTTACGAACAAATTTATTTGGAAATAAGAAAAGGGCTACATTTTACATACTTATTAAATTGAAAATATTTTAGAAAAATTCTGGTTCTATTATGACGTTTGGGAATTAAAATTAAGTGGTTTCATAAATATACCACTTCCCCTGAAAGGGTTATTAGGGCTGTTTTATACTTTCTAGTATTTTCTACTCTTTTCCACTGTTTCTATTTACCTATTGCAAGTAATATTTAAATGGAAAAAGTTCCTATCAACTTCCCCATCTATATTTCATTAAATATTTTTTCTTGCAGTGGATACTATAGCAGTTTTTCACATCTTTCTTTTATCAGTTTTAAACATTTTTTTTTTCCATCACCCCATTGTACTGTAGCTATACAGAATAAATTTGCATCATTTTTTATATATAATCATTAACCTTTCATTGTGCGCATTATATAATAAAAAGATTTCCAAAACCACTTAATTAAGGGAGCCTTGAGCATCTGGTCAAGCTTCCCCACATAGCCCTTTTCTAAAGAACAGCACATTGTTATGTTAAGCCTAAGTTACTGTACAATCTTTATGCCTGGAATGAAATCGTCGATTTTTTTGTCATTCTTGAAAGATTTCCGATTACAGTGTTTTACCCTACTGTATTAAATTTTGACACCCTGCGATTTTTGAATAGTTAGGATTTTCAATGCGATTGTATGAATACCTCGGCGATTTTTAGACATTGGTAAAAGGAATTCATTTTCAACATTTTAGCTTAATATAGTGGATTTTGTGCTCTACGAATTTTTAATTTTAGCGATTTTTAATGCGATATTTGCAATTTTTAGAGATTCCTTGCGCTTTGCTCTGATTTTTTGTTTATTTATGAAAGAATTCAGGCTACGCTATTTTACTCCATTAATGTAAATTTTGTTTCTTGCTATTTTTAAATTTTAAGCGATTTTTAATGCCTTTTTGAATGCGATTTTTAGAGTTTTTTCGAATCCCATGGCGATTTTTTCACATTCGGAAAAGAAATTTTCTTTCAATCTTTTAGCCTAATACACCGAATTCTCGATAAGTCGAATTCGAAGGAACCGGCAGAAATATTCGAGTTATCGTAAGTTCGACTTATCAAAAATCCTTAAATACATACAGAAAATGTATGAAAAATAATTCAATCATATACATAAGATTTGCAATTATACCGTAATAACGGAGTCTTCAAAATGAGTGCTAAAGAGATATATAATTTAATGCTACATATAAGGTACTTACAAACTCAAGTTTTCTGAAAAAACTTGTTAATTATGACTGTTTGAAGAAACTTTTTTGTCTTTCACATGTCAGAAAGTATGTAAACAAAGGAAAAGAGAATCTTCCACACCGTCTCTACTTTCGAGATATTGCTGTAGTGTCGTCATTGCCGCATTTGCTTCTTGATTGTTTGGAGGTGAAACGCAATTTACTTCCACATCATCTTGAGACTCAGGATCGTTCTCCACCTTTTTTCATTGCTTCAACTATATCTGAAGCACTAATTTCTCCGCAAACTGCGACATTTTCGTCAACATTCAAAAACACATTATTGTCATCTTCAGAAATAACTTTATCTTGTAGATTCTCATTCATAACACATGAGTCCGCATTGCTTGCAAAGAAGCCACATCTACTGAAGCAATTTTTTAGAGTGATTTGTTTCTCGTCGTTGTTCAGGGACTTTAAATCAGTCTAATTGCTTCTAACACATCACACTTTTGATTTATTCCATTTTCGTCATCCTCGATTGCCTCCCACCCTTTTCTGTAGGAATGCTTTAAACATTTAATTATTTCCTTGTCTGCTGGCTGTAGTTTAGAAGTTGTGTTAGAAGGGAGAAATTCTAACTTGATAGATTTCAAGTTCAAAAGTTGATCGTGAGCTATACACGGATCAACGAAGATCAACATTTTACGCTTTCATGCATAAAACGCTACATCCAAATTTCTGATGTACTCCTCGAACAACGTCAGTGTCATCCAAGCCTTGTTATTGGATCTCTACTCTACCGGAAGTGAATTTTTATGTTTGAAACAGCGAGGATTTTTGCATTTAGCGATGACCAGTAAAGGTAATTTTTCTGTTCCAGAAGCATTTGTTCCGACAAGCACATTTAAACGTTCTTTACTTAACTTTCCAGTCGAACATGACTTCCCCTTAAACATCATTGACTTGTTAGGAAAACATTTGTAAAAATCTCCCATTTCATCGATATCGTAAACATCGTCCGCACTATAGCCCGCAAGAAGTTTGGGTGATGAAACTGTCTCCCGTTCATCACACATCGTATCAGACATAGCTTTTGCTTCAGAGTCTAATGTCCGAAACACAATGTTGTATCTGGCTTTAAATTTTTCCAGCATCCCGTGCTTGGAATTCTTCCACATTTAATTGTTTTGTGAACTGTAAGATGTAAACCATTTTACGAGGTCTGTTTCGATATCTGGGAAGGCACACGTATTCATCCTTTTGCACTTTGGGTTGATACTTGATTTACATCTTTTTAAAATGCATTCTTTATCTTTCAGTATGGTAGATAGAGTGTTGGGATGGATACCATATTTCAGGGCTAGATCTTTTTGCATTAAATTAGGATCGTTTTCAATATCTTTTATCAACTTTACTTTTTGTTCTAAAGTAAGAATTTCTAATATCTGCTTCGACATTTTAAAAGACCCAACTAAAAAGGTATCACGGTGTGAAAGCAATAAACACTACAATGACAAGACTCAATATTAAAACAAAGAACCCGAATGAAAGCTCAATAATGGAATCGAAAGATTAAATAAAAATCCTTCCATAAAAGCGGGAGAAATTTGACAAATTAGAATACACTAAGCCACCTGAGAGTTGAGAAAAAGGAATACGTAAAGGAGAAATGAATGGGCGAGGGGGAACGATTGCCACCGAAATTAAAAACTCGCAGACTCTTCTCACTGTCCCAGGTAGGAAGCAAAAATAGCGTCCTTCAAAGGCCGCGAAGGAGTGCAGAAAAGTTTTATCTAACAGAACGTGTCAGTATTTTTGAGCTGTGGCTGAAAAATTAAGAAATTAGTCCAGTTTCTGTTATTTCTCTTCCTGAAAAAAAAATCGACTTAAAAGATGTAGGCTTCGACAAAACGGAAAAGTTTAACATTGATTTGCAATAAAGGGGTCGGGACTTCGTGTTAACTTCGACTTATACGAATATTCGACTTATCAGACTTCGACTTATCGAGAATTCACTGTATAGTAAATTTTGCAATAAACGATTTTTAATTTTTAGCTAATTTTAACACGATTTTTAGCATTTTTGCGAGATTTTTTACGTTCCACGTCGACTTTTTTGTCGTTCTCGAAAGATATCCGGTTATAGCGTTTTGAGTCGATTTTTTGTATTTAATGAAATAATTCATATTTCAATATTTTATCCCATTATTTTTAATTTCGTTCGCTGCTATTTTTCAATATTCAGCGACTTTTTATGCACTTTTCAATGCGATTTTTTGCTTTTTTTCGAGTACCACGGCAATTTTTTGGCATTCGGAAAAGAAATTTGGTATCAAATTTTTATTCTACTATAGTAAATTTTGTCTTCCACAATTTTTGAATTTAAGTGATTTTAATGTGATTTTTAGCATTTTTTCGAGTCCCACAGCAATTTTTTAACATTGGTGAAAGGATTTCGGTTTCTAACTTGTTATATTTTGTCCTCTACGCTTTTTGAATTTTACCAATTTTTAATGCGATATTCAATGTGTGTTTTAACGATTTTTAGGGATTTTTGGCGTTCCATGTCCATTTTTTGTTATTCATGAAGGATTTCCGATTGCAATGTTTTCCCCCTTAATATTAAATTTTTACAGCAGTAATTTTCAAACATTTAGCGATTTTTAATGCAATTTTCAGTATGATTTTTAGTCATTCATCGAGTTCTGTGGCGATTTTTTGACATTCAGGAACAGATTTAGATTTCAAACTTTTTGCCTAATGTAGTGAATTTTTTAATTGCAATGTTATTCCCTAATAGTTAATTTTTACCCACGCCATTTTTTAATATTTTGCGATTTTTAATGTGCTTTTCAATGCGATTTTTCTTCTTTCACAATGATTTTTTGACATTTTTAAAAGGAATTATGCTTCAAAGTTCTAGCCTAATAGAAATTTGGTTTCAAACCTTCAGCCTATTATGGTAAACGGCTGCTCTACTATTTCTGAACTTGATTTTTAATGCAATTTTCAATGCCATTTTTAGCGGGGGTTTTTTCTGTTTTTAGAGTTCGCGAGGATTTGTTGAGATATGGAAAAGGAATCCGATTTCAAACTTTTAGCCTAATATAATAAATTTTCTCCTGTGCAATTTTTGATATTTAACCGCTTTTTATCGCGTTTTTTTAGCGTTTTTCCGCGTTTCACGGCTTGACATTCATCAAAGGAATTAGATTTGATACTTTTATCCAAATATAGTAAATTTTGACTTTCGTAATCTTTGAAATTTTTGCGATTTTAAATGCGATTTTTACGTTTTTTCGCGATCCGCTGCAATTTCTGACATTTATTTTTTGACCTAATGTAATAAATTCTGCCCTCTTTTTCAATCGAGTTTATTTGAATTTCGTACAGCGATTTTCGAAGTTTTCGTGAATTTTCTTATGTGACTTTTTGTGTGTTCTCGCGATTTGCTGCGTTTTCCACATTAGTAAAAGGAATCCAGTTTCAATCTTATAGCCCAATATAGTAATTTATTTTCACTTTTCGATGAAGTTTATTCCAAATTTGGCAGCGACTTTTAAATTTTTCGCGATTTTTGATTGTGATTTTCCGAATTTTTTTGTAATTCGTGCTGTTTTTTGACGGACCAGGGGGGCGCCGGGCAGGATAGCTAGTTATTAATAAAGATAAATCTTTACTCATTATCATGCTTTTTCATGGGTAATTATTAAATCAACATAGCTTATTTTTGGTTAAAATTGCCTTTCAAAATGTTATTTTTCACACGTGTAAAAACAAGACAGAAAATAAAGATGTAAATTTATTATGGATTAGCTTATGAGACATGATGATGGGGAAAATTTGGGAAATAATGGACAGATATTAAGATATTTCATTCTGTTGCTTCTACATTTAATGTTACATTATTATCTCAAATACGGTCTTTACAATTTTATTTTATTTTTTAAAGTTCAATTGGTTTAAAGCAGTTTTATGTGAAGATTCAATATAGGATTACGACGAGTTATGTGTAATTTCACCACAACAGAGATACTTCAAATACAAATATTCACAATACGGTTTAATAAACAATCAAAAACTAGTTGGATGTGCCAATCCCAAACTTTCTTCTATCTTATACTCCTTAATATTTCAAAAAGTAGTTACACATGTTAATACTTCAATATTCAATACTATACCAACTTTAATTTTCTTCTTAAATTTCTGCTTCAGTCAGTTAAACGGACTAAAAACGAGTTAATCTATATCATGATATTTGTTAAAATCAATAGTTTTTCCTTATTCTGTTGTTATAAGCTGTTTGCGAATAGCCGGCTTAGCAGGAAGCGAGTTCCCGCCGCTGCACGAGCCGCCGATGGACAACAGAACTACGAAAAATCAAAAAAAGTGTACAAAAACCGCTATCACACAGCCCCTTTACCGCGCGATATTTCTAAATTCAAGTAGGACCTGTTGGCCATATCCTAAATTATGCACAAAAAATTTTGTTCAATTGTATGCATAATTTTATGCACTTTTCTATGACACAATAAAGAAAATGGCACAAACATCGCTATTAGAACGCCCCCCTTCCGGCAGATTTTTTTTCAAATTCAGGGAGGACTTGCTTACCATAGCAAGAAACATACGCAAAAAATTTGGTTCAATTCTATGCATAACTTCATACACTTATAAATGGTACAATAATGAAAATCGTACAGACATTGTAGTTAGAGCGCCACCTGCCGGCGGAATTTTTCCAAATTCAGGGAGGACCTTCGTGCCATGACCAAAAACAAACACAAAAAATTTGGTTCAACTCTATGGGTAGCTTCATACACTTTTCGGTGGTACAATAATCAAAATGGCACAAAAATTGCACAAAAATCGCTATTACAGCGCCCCCTACTGGCGATTTTTTTCCAAATTAAGGAAGGACCTGCTTGTCATAGCCAAGAACTTAAAAAAAAAATTGGTTCAATTCTATGCATAACTTCATACACTTTTCGATGGTACAATATTCAAAATCGCTATTACAGCGCCCCCTACCGGCGCATTTTTTCCAAATTCAGGGAGAACCTGCTTGCCATAGGCAAAAACTTAAAATAAAAATTTGGTTCAATTCTATGCATAACTTCATACACTTTTTGATGGTACAATGGCGACAGACAGACGGACACATGGGCAGACAGACGTTTTCTATAAACATGTTTTTGGGGATCTCTGACCCCTAAAACGTGTAATTCCGTCGAAAAAATTTCGATTACAATACTTTCTTCTATTGAAGATAGAAGAAAGTAATATACAACTCAATATTCAACATATAACTACATTATTATTAATGAACAGTAACAACTTTCCGCCTTTTCTATAAATACATACTTCGTAAGTTTTCCTGACCCTTGCGTCAAAAATGAACCATCACCTTTGGCTGAAATCTATAGAACTCATTAGGGGGCGCTAAAATCATTCACATAGAGATCGCCTGGTCATTTTACCGTAAGTAGATACTTGTTTCGCAATTCTAGCTTTATTCATTCAAGAGGTAATTTGAGTCGAACTTTACATTGCATCCATAATACACCGTGGCGAATCTCACGCAAAATAGATGTTTTGAACCTTCCTTTTTAGGTGCGCTCGTAATTATATAAATACGTAGTTCGTACAGTCGTCGTTCTGTCTGTCCGCATATAACAGATCAAAAACTACCCAACCGAATGGTCTGAAACTTTAAATATATAATAGTTGCAAATTTTTGTCGAGTCATTTCAAATTTTATGAAAATCGGATGTATAGTTTAATGACAGGGACAGTCAAAAGTTTTCCATTACATTACGACCAATGGGAAAAAATTATTTCAAGTGCATTTTAATGATGTTACAGCCTTTCGAACAGAATGAAATTGATATGCACTTATGAAGTGCACTAAAATATACATTCAGTACAACTTGTGGTGCAAAAAATATTTATAAAACTAGTTATAGTACGAACGCACCTCATTTGCCACGTTTGACGAGCAATTTCCAACTTGTTTTATCTTATAACAGGCCCAAAAGGAAACAAAAGTTTTATTGTCAATAATGGTACTCTTTGCTGTTGTTTTAACGGTAATTAAATCAGAAATGACCCTTTTGAGACGTAGTCTTCTGAAAATGGGCTTGAATTTATGAATTTAAGTTTCAAGGAGATTTCAAAGATGAATAAATTAAAACTGTTTAAGCAGAAACAAAAATACTTTAGTAGCTTTATGTCATGTCCATTGATAAAATGATAAAGTTGCAAACTTTTAAAGAAGTATCTTTAGTAGATAAAGCTTGTTAAATTCTAGTATGAAACCAAGTGGTCATGAATGTATAGATTTATAATCTTTAATACTACAATCAAATTTTTTAGAAGAAAAAGTCGTACTAGATCACTTATTTCTAATATGTAAGACTACTTTATCATAATCGCAAACTTGCTGATTTGATCATTTTTCCTGCGGCAGGGAAAATGAAATAGTGAACTTTTCAGAAGCACACCTGGTGCCCCGATTATACATACTAGTTCTAACTTTGGCAGTTTGCAGATGTACATTTTAGACTTATATGTACGTCCTTTGACATTAAGAAAAATGAAGAGGTTGAGCAGGAACCATATCCAAATTCAAGTCACTTGACATAGAATGATCCATTATTAAAATACACCGAACGCGATTTATCCCTATTGACAATAATGTAACGGAATACTTTTGAGTGCGCCTGAAAACGAACGGCACACGTCATTTTAAATGGTAAACTACGCTATAGTAAAAACATGCTATAGTAAACCGCAATAACATATATCAATTACATTGCAATCCGAGTATATTTATGGGGGTTAAAACACGGACAGACAGCAGACAAACTGAAGACTAAAAATGAAAAACCCTGAAAGTTCCACAAAATCGATTTTTTTTTCACGAAAAAATGTTTTAAGTGCCTAAAGAAGAGAACGCTTGAAGTATCAACCCCAGTAGTACCAAAGTTATCGCTGGTTGAATGTGCCACTCGAAGGGAAGTGGAGAACGCTGAAAGTGCCAGTGATAAGACGCGCGGCGGCTAAAGGCCATTATACGACTTGCTCTTGTTGTAATTGTTTATATCAATGGGATATTTTTAAGCAAATTGAAAAATATTAAAAAAATAAAATAAAGGTTTACAAATGAAAATATTAGGTATTTAAACACTAAACGAAAGGCAGCTAGGTACCCAAATTTTAAAGTGTTGACTAAGAGCTAAAAGAAGTAAAGTAGAAAACGCTGTAAGTACCAGAAGTAGGAGTTTTTCTTTTTTTCGCTCTCTTGAAAAATTTCTTTTTAACACTTTCCAACAAAGTTGAAAAGTGTTTATGCATTCGGTTTGTCTGACCGTCTGTCCGTATGGCCATCTGTCCACGCTCTAACTCCCGTAAATATGCTCGGATCGTTCTGAAATTTTTGTATGTTAGTGAGCTCTACCATAGCACATTCCCTATTGCAAATGAAGTTTGTAGCACGTTTAGTTCATTTACAGGGAAAGTCAAAAGTTTTCCGTTACATTACGGCCAATGGGAAAAAATCGTTTCAAATGATTTTTAATGGTGTTACACTCTTTCAAACATAGTAAAATTGATATTCATTTATGAAGTCCACTAAAATATGAATTCTGTTGACTATGCGGTGCAAAGAATAGTTATTGTTCATTTACAGGGCCACACAAAAGTTCATAATGGTGTAGGGGAAATTATTTGAGATGTATTTGAAAAGATTTCAGATACTATACTGTATCCGAATTACTATATATTAGTTATGATTGCTCGAAATGCGTTTTTAATTATGATATGCGCATTTTTAGGGTTTAGTTCATCTGACGAAACCCTATTCGTCTCGCTCCTCTGTCTGTCTGTCTGTCTGTCTATCCGTCTGTCCGTCTGTCACAGAGCCCGTTCTCAGAAACTATACATGTTGGAGACTTGAAATTTTACATACTTATAGCTGAACACCACAATTCATACGAAAAATCATAAAATTTTTAAAAAGTCGTACACTTAACCCTTTGGGCTCCCACATGTATATTTTAAACAATTCTTTCTAAGTGAGTCCCTAATTAGGTTGGAGGCGTGAAATTTGGCATACTTCTAGCTGAATACCTCACATCAAATGACAAACCATAAAATTTTGAAAAAACCGTACATTTAACCCTTTGGGCACCCACATGTGTATTTTAAACAATTCTTTCTAAGTGAGCCCCTATTCAGATTGGAGGCGTGAAATTTTGCATACTTATAGCTGAACACCTCGCATCAAATGACAAATACATTTAACCCTTTGAGCTCCCACGTGTGTATTTTAAACAATTATGTCTAAGTGAGCCCCTATTTAGGTTGGAGGCGTGAAATTTTGCAAGCTGAACACCACATATCATACGACAAATCATAAATTTTTTTTTAAATCGTACATTTAACCCTTTGGGCTCCCACATGCGTATTTTAAGCAATTCTTTCTAACTGAGCCCCTTATTAAATTGGAGATTTGAAATTTTGCATACTTATAGCAGAACACCTGAGGCCAGGCGACAAATCATAAAATCTTGAAAAACGTTTAACTCTTTGAGCTACACATATGTATTTTAAGCAATTCTTTCTAAGAGACCCCCTAATTAAGTTGCAGACATGAATTTTTGCATACGTATAGCTGAATACCTCAGACCACACGGCAAATCATAAAATTTCCAAAAAGTCTTATATTATTTACTCCTCCGGGCTCTAACTTGTGTATTTTAAGCAATTTTTCTAACCTCCACCCTTTTCACCCGGGGAGCACTTTTCCAACTTTTGCCGACAACCCTTTGACCATTCTTTCATATTATGCACCATAGCCTTACATATTTTAGTTTCACTTTTTACCGCCACCGGCACCTGCTTATCTCGGGTGCTATCGGTCCAATCCCCTCGACTAATATATCTACGGATAATATATCAAACGGAGTTTTGTTCGGATAGAGGTTTTTTTAGAATAGAGTGCACCTCTGGTTGCGAAATGTAGAACTAAAAGATTTTTCAAAAGGATAAATTGTTTTGAAAGGAATATTAAACGGAACCCCCTGTGCGATCTGAGATCACACTTACCTACTTGTTCACTATATTTATGCATACTATAAAGTGCATATAAATGCTATAGTTCGTATACAGAACTACAGAAATGAATTCGTAAAGGTTACTGAGTATGAGCATAAATTGCTTAAAGGTGGGTTTTAAAGGAGTTATGCATTTTTACGCTGAACTGAATTTAGTGTACTAAGAAATAGTTGTAGAATATAGATAA
Source organism: Maratus speciosus (assembly GCA_963932465.1). NCBI lineage: Eukaryota > Metazoa > Arthropoda > Arachnida > Araneae > Salticidae > Maratus > Maratus speciosus. The sequence continues at coordinate 97,710,457 of OZ010790.1, read as the reverse complement.
AATGATATACAGGGCCACGCAAAGAATTGGATACATGGCCGTCTATGGACGATAATTTCTGGAAATGTAATTTCAGTAGTTTTAAGCGTGTTTTAGTTTGAATTAAATTTTAGCTAAACAGTGACATATAATAAAGGTACTAGGTATACTACAGGGCTGTACAAAAGTATTCAAGTATGTTTCCATCTATTAGTATAAATTGCTGAAAGATGAATTTCAACCTGTTATGCGTTTTCTTGCTAAACTAAATTTTCCCATTATATAGTATATATATCAACATACAGATCGAATGCAGAGCTGTTCAAAAGAATTGGAATACATATTTGGCTCTGAGCGGTAACTACTGAAATCAGATCTTTAAATCTTTACTTAGTTATCTTATTTACCTTATTTCCCTAAGTAACGAAGTTTCGTTAAAGTTTTCAGGGAGTGTTGGAAAGTGTTTCATAATCTATGCTGTACGCATGATTTTTCTTACTTGTTTTTTTTTTTGTTGTTGTTTTTTTTTTTTTTTTTGGTCTTTCAGCGTTTTTCATTTTAGTTCTCAACTCTTTTCAACTATGTTGGAAACTGTGAAAAAAATGTACTATTTAACTCAAAATCGTAGTCAGTATTTTTTTTTTCTCGAGAAAGCATAAACCTTATAGATTTTGTTTTTACAAATGAGTGTAAATGGTTTCTTTTTAACATATTTCGGTGAGGGGAACTCGTGCCCCTACTCCTCCTCTCCGAATATGGCTTCGATTTAACAAAATATCTCTTAAATTATACGGAATGAGCTGATTTTTTTCCATTCAAGCTTACAAACCCCTTGAGGTCTCCCCTGGACCCTTTAGCGCTCCGTACATCCCTGGTTAAAACCCGCTACTTTAAAATAATGAATATTTTTTACATGCCTTTACCATTATTTTGAAGATGATGAACTACGTAATCTAATGCAACTTGTATTTCCCTTGGTTTCGTAACATCCATACGCAGGCAATGAATTCTTTGATGACTACGAAGACTTGCAACCTGACTATGGAATGGATACAAACACCCTGCAAAAACTTCAAATCCTTCATCACCTAAAGTTTTGGCGAAGCCGTAACCAAATCCTCGATCACATCCTAGAAAGAGAAGGTCCATTGAATGCTTGACAATAAAAACAAATTTACGACTATTTATTAACAAACATTTAATACTGTTATACTATGTTCGCACTGATGTAGTTGAGTCACTTAACTTTTTTAAAACGGGATATCCGGAATCAGGCTTCACCTGTTCACATTGCAAAAAGTTTTAAGAGACTTAACTTGTGTTAAATTTGTAACTACAACTTCTAACTATACATAGTTTATTATTGTTTTTATTCCTTGAGGCGTGTTAATTACATATAAACAATTCAAAAGATCATTCGAAAAAGCTGAACAATTATTTGTAGAACTCAACTCTAATTTTAATTGAGAAAAACAGTTCAGCAAGTAGATTTCCACTCAACTCATAGTTAAGAGAATATCAAAAGTTAAGTGAGTTTCAGAAAATTGCTCAAGTCATAATCTTGATTCCGGGTACGTCCGTTTCAAAAAACTTTAAGTTAAGTGACTCAACTATCTCAGTGCGAACATAGTATAATACTGTGTTATTACTATAGTATTACTCAGCTTCAGTATATAGTATTACTCAGTAGTTACTATAGTATTAATCAGCTTCTCCATAGTAAAGCATTAAGAAAGTGCAGAATGTCTTTTAAAAATAACTTTTTAAAGTATATTACAGGTTTCTAATCGGTATGTATTACTTTTATTTATATTCTGTAGAGTTTTGTGATCATTTAGACATCATTTTAAGGACTTGGTGAATTTTTTATTAGTTAAATTTATTAGCCCCCAGTACGGTATGCTATTTCTTTCTCCCAGCTTATTTTGAGTCGTATTCAAAAAATAACGTTACCTTACAAAAGCTAGCAATAAACAAAGCAGATGTATCATTTTACGATTAAGGTGCCTGCCTACGTACGGAGCAATTTTTTCCAAAAAAATATTTAATTAGTTTTTAAACTTATTTTTACTAAAATTAGGACTAGAAAATGTGAAAAAAAGTAAAAAATATTTCATTTATTGATAAAATTTTGGTAAATGAAAGAATTTATAGTAAAATTCAGTGAAATTTGGCCCGAAACGCAAAACGCTCTAAAGGAAATTCTACTGTATGTATCTTAATCTCCTTTTTACACTTCATATTTATGACATTGGTGAAGGCAATGAACTAAAATCTAAGAGATTCTTTAAGTATTTCAAAACTTATAGCATATCGCACCTGTTTACATGTTAATTTTCATAAAATTCATCGATGTCATTCCACAAAAACATCCATAAAACCAAAAATATTTATTCTAAATTTAAATCTTTAGTTCATTGCCTTCACAATAGTGTAAATAACATACATTTTAAATTTCATAGTGATATTCCAATAACTTTTTGAGAAATCATGTTTTGCGTATGGAATTTTCACCGAAAATTACATTTTCCAAAAAATGCATTTAAAGTTTAGATTTATGTTTTACTTCAAGAATTTACAGTAATATACATCTAAATTTCATGGAGCATATTATTTACATTTCTTATTATTAAACAAATGCATCCAAAATCGCGAAATTTCTCCAAACATACGATCCTTTAAAAGCAATTTAAAAATTTAAAAATTTTAAATTTTAAAGCCCTTTAAATAGTACCTTCTTTTTGAGTGACAGCTGTTGAGTAGTTTTAAAACCGCTATAACTCCGGATCTATTTCACGTACAATAAAAACAAATACAGTTTTGGAAAGGTAAAGAAATGGTCTTTAATAAAATAAAATAAAATCTATTTGACAATTTTGGTCGAAAATTGCATTTTCAACGTAGTCAGATACCTTAAATGCTTTATAGCATTTTTTTTAAATTTCTAAACATCGCACATTTTCAATGTTTATACCGTCGTATTGAAAAATAAAAAGTACTTTTAAATGCAATTTGTTTGAAAACTGTATCTCCATTTACTTTTGAAATATAAATTTTTTTGTAGTTTATAGCACCATTTGTTTAATTTTGGCAACTCAAATACTCGATTTATGTAAGGGAAAATAGTTGAAAAATAACAATTATATCTTTTTGTTGCCATTTTCTCATAGCAACCGAAAGAAAATGTAATTAAAATGCGTGTTATTTTGAAAAAATATAAACGAATAATATCTGTTAAAACATGGAGCTATTATAAACTATATTTAATTTTAAGTATCTATAGACGCTTTCAGTGTGACGTCGGTCATAACGTTTTGGTTGGAAACTGACTCCAAACAAACGGCTGCTATGCGTCATTTCTTTTTAAATATAAATCGTGGAAAATGTTACCAGTACATATCAAGTATTAAAACACTTAGATGTGAGATATAGTTATAAGATATAGCTGCAACACACAAACAAAATGGAAAATACAACATAGCAACCGTTTGTTTGGAGTCAGTTTCCAACCAAAACGTCATGATTGACATCACGACTGAACTCGTCTATATTAATGTTACAAATAAATGAAGGTCTATGAATCATTAGATAGCCTTTTTTTGTCGAGTTTCTTGAATGACGGCACCTTTTTGCAGCATTTGTGTATTATTTTGCGATAGTGACATCATATGCATGCTTTACTGTAGATGTTTAAGTGTGAATCGTAAATGTAGAATTCTTAAGCGAATGCGAATGACGTCATTTTACATAAAATAAAAGTGTGTGCTTTAAGTCTTAAAATTGAAATATGTTTTGTACTATTTTTTTTTCCATTGGGGGCAACTTAAATTCTGAAAAAGCAGAATTCCTGTTTTCTAGTAATATATATGATGATGTAGCAAAAAAAATAACCTGCACACATTTTTACGGTTGATATTATTATTATTTTTTTTTATCTGTTATCTTTGTGCCAGAGCTTGATATGGGTGTTTAAGCCTAATGATAAGTTGCTATGTAGTCTCATGTTTTCAAAACTAAATTTATTTCATTGCTTGTCTTATGCTACAATCTGTTTATTTTACAGATCGAAACGCTGTTTACAGTTTATTTTTTCTTTCGTCATAGAATTAAAAATTTTAAATTGCGTATTCTATTAAATGTTATATTTTGTACATTTGTTTAGCATGTAGCTTATGTTTACTTTTAATTTTCTCCTAAAACATTTTTACAGGGCAATCTAACGAATTTGATAAGATTTATGGATTTTGTATAATTCAGAATGTTACTGTAACTTGGCTTTCTATCAGTTTTTTAAATTGCATTTCAAAACTTAACATAACTAAATTAGTGTTCTTCAGATGACTATTTTAATGGTACTGAAATACATATTCTGTATTTTAAAAAGTATGTCTGAAATACATGCATATTTTATTTATTTATCAACGTACAAATCCTATTTCATTTAAGTTGCTGTAAAATAGATTTTTACAATCCTTCACAAAAAATACATGTTAAAAAGGGTTTGGGATTTTTTTTCTTTTAGTTTTTATAAACATCCACTGCTGCATTTTATTAAAATAATTATATGCAAATACAAAACACAGTTGCTAACATCCTCATTTCTTTCCAAACGAATAAAAATATTATGAATCAGAAGTTTGACTTAAATGAAATTTAAATAAAAACAAAATACATTTTACAAAGCAAAATAAAGATCTAGTTTGTGTAAAATATATAGTTGTAGTAAAATATCTAGTCTGTGTGTATTTATAAATAATTCCTTAGAATGTAGTAAAACTCTTTCATCTTAAACCTAGATTTAAAATTTGTCTGTTGAGTTTAAACATTTATGTTTTCTTTTCAGAATCTTAACTATATGATCTTTACAACTCGGTCAGAATGGTCTTCACATCAATCTGACATGAACCTATCTTCATATGAATCTTTTGTGGCCCAAAGAGTGTCACAGAATGCATGTTGAGTATTTTTAACATCACATTCCTCAGTGACATTTCTCCGGCCAAATTTTCTGCTTAAAGCTGCTTTTAAGTGCTTGAGCTCTATGTCTTGGTTCTGACTTTCCAGTTCTGACCAGTTCTTCATGATTACGTGACTAGCACCTGAGGTATGTGTTGGATGATTAAAAATGAGACTAATGTGATATAATAATAATCACATTAAATCATATAATAAAGATAAGGTAAATCTGCTTACCTTCTTCTTCATGATTGTCCACGGTGACATTGAAACTTACTGCATATCCACGTAAACATTGAGATTTATCTATTTATTATTTATCCTGAAAAAAATCCATTGTGATTTCACCTGTAAAAAGCTTGTAAAGGTGTATATTAAAAAGAGTGTATTATTCTCATTATTTGTACCACAGAAATTTCTACCACCTTTTGAAATTAAATTAATTTATATATGACTAAAGGGATACACACTGGGGCTTTCATTTTTGCTCCTTACTTGATTAAATTTTTACACACACACTGAAAAATAATAATAACAACACATTATTGAGACTTGAAAAAGACATACATAAAATCTAGATTATATATATTAATAAAACACGCAATATCATTTAAAGGCTCTAAATTATTAATATAGTTCTTTGTACTGTCAAAATCGTAGCCTTTTAATGTAAATGTTTATACAGTTTTGATTGACACATCAATAGATGAACAAGGAAGTAACTTTCTATTTTTCTAACATGATGGGTGAAAAAGTAATCAGTGTTATTTATTGCATGCATTAAGTGTTTTTTGAAAAAAGTTATCTTGATTTATGATGAGTTTTATCTAATTCTGAAGACATTAGTATTTCCAACATGCCCCTTTAATCTCTTCAGATTGATGAAGCAAACAAGTTTATTGATTTTCTGTGATTTACTAATTCAGATTTGGGAACAAGTTTAGTCAGTGCATCAGCAATCATATATTTCAATGTTCAGTACTTTAATTCAATTAATCCATCTTCTTTGAGTTATTTGATTGCATGGAAACGGATATCGATGTGCTTACTTCTTTTTGAAAACTTCTCACTTTCTATCATTTTGATACAACTTTGGTTGTCTTCATATGAACTGATAGGCTTTGTCTGTGCTAAATCTAAATCTTCCAGGAGTTTCAATAAATATAAACTTTCTTGTCCTGCACTTGCGGCTGAGACATATTCAGCTTCTGCTGATGAAAGAGCAATACATGATTGCTTTTTTTGTAATCCAATGAATTGGATTATTACCTAAAGTAAAAAGATTGCTGCTAGTTGATTTTCTTGTGCTAGTATCACCTGCCCAGTCGGCATCCTAAAATCGGTTCAGTTTTATTGTCTAAGTGCAAGTTAATTTGTTTTGTGCAGTTTAAATAATCGTATCATTCTTTTAACGACCATCCAGTCTTTTTCACGCGGGGATTCGTTTCTTCTACTTAAAATATTCACTGCAGCAGATATGTCAGGTCTACTGACAGTGCGATATAAAGTAATGAACCTATCGCCTGTCTGTATTTAACATTATTTGGCAATAAATTGTCATTATCTTCTAATCTATTAAAATTAGGTTCCATCGAAGTACCGACTGGTTTAGCTTCCTCTAATTTAAACTTTTTTACTAGTTCTTCTATTTTAGTTTTTTGATTTAAATCGTAACCTTCTGCTGTTTTCTCTATTTTGATTCCTAAATAATAACTTAGTTCTCCTAGATTTTTTAATTCATGTTCTCGCTTAAGTTTTTCTATTATATCTTTAATTTCGTCATATTTTCCTGCTATTAAGATATCATCAACATAAACGATAATATACGTTTTGTTTTCTCCTTCATTTCGAATGTATAAACACGTGTTCGAATTAGACTTTAAATTTTAAATCATTTAATGATTTTGTTATCTTGGTGTGCCATACCCTGGCTGCTTGTTTCAATCCATAAATGGATTTATTCAATCGGCATACTTTGTTTTCCTGATTTGGAATAATATAGCCTTCTGGCTGAGTTATGTAGATTTCTTCATCTAAATTACCATACAGGAAAGCTGTTTTTATATCTATGTGATAATTTGTGGTAAGCTGCTGCTGTTATAAAACATCTAAGTGTAGTGTACAGGGTCGTACTGGCCCACCGGGCAACGAGGCAAATGCCCGGTGCGCCCATCGTCACTTTTTTTTTCTTTCTTAAGTACGCTTACAGTTGTGTATTCTGAAAGGCATAAAATTTTCAAAGATTTTTATTTGGAAAATTAAAAAGTAATGCTTTTTATTTTTTAAAGTATAGCATAAGCAAACTATGTGTGATCAAAGACAATTAGATAACCCAATTTCGAGATAACATAAGTTATCGACAATCAGATATGCCATTATTGTTACACATGGTATCCTGGACCAGACTTTGTTTCAAAGCCTGTACTAATGACAAATTCTAAGAAAAATAATATTAAGTATTCACTTATTTAGATATACGCCTAAATAAGTTCTGCTTTTAAGAATGCTTCTAATAAGTGTCTAATAAGTTTGCATATTTTCTGCGTCTAAGTATTTAGCATCCCTGATGTTGCCGGGTATTTTTGTATTTCTGCCTTTTGTGCAAGTATAAACGACTTAACACTGTATAAGAAACAGGTTCTCATTTTAAATGGATTCATTGACAGAGAATTTGACAGTCATGACGCCGTCGTCCAGATTTTATTCAGTACCCCGAAGAATAGTAACTTTCCACATAAATTAATATTAGTATTAGTATTAATGACGTATTTAGCATATTTTCTGTCAAATATTTAACGCCCTGGGTGGCTGCCCGGTAGTTTGATATTTCTGCTTTTTGTGAAAGTACAAAAGACAAAAGACAAAAAAAAATTAATTAATAAGAATGCCAATTTAAGACAGGACATTTTCATTTTAATTTCATTTGGTCCCATTGTCAGAAACGGCTTTGGTAATCATAGCGCCCTTGGTCTGATTTTTTTAAGCGTTTATGTAAAAATAACTTTCAAAAAACTAATATCGTGTTTTTGTAACCATGTTTTTGTAACGCCCTTTGTCAGATTTTTTCAACGTCTCAGTAAAAATAACTTTCAAAAAATTAATATCGTGTTTTTTAATCACGGCACCCTTAGTCAGATTTTCTTTCAGCGGCTCTGTAAAAATGCCTTTCAAAAAACTATTATCGTGTTTCTCTAATCATGACGCCCTTGGACAGATTTTTTTTTAGCGCATCTGTAAAAATAAATTAAAAAAACTAATATCATGCTTTTGTAATCATGGCGCTCTTAGTCAGATTTTTTCAGCGTCTTTGTAAAAATAACTTTTAAAAAACTAATATCGTGTTCTTGTAATCATGGAGCCCTTGGTCAATTTTTTTTTCAGCATCCCTATAAAAATGCTTTTCAAAAAACTATTATCGTGTTTTTCTAATCATGGCGCCCTTTGTCAAATTTTTTTCAGCGCCTCTGTAAAAATAACTTTCAAAAAACTAATATCGTGTTTTTGTAACCATGTTTTTGTAACGCCCTTTGTCAGATTTTTTCAACGTCTCAGTAAAAATAACTTTCAAAAAATTAATATCGTGTTTTTTAATCACGGCACCCTTAGTCAGATTTTCTTTCAGCGGCTCTGTAAAAATGCCTTTCAAAAAACTATTATCGTGTTTCTCTAATCATGACGCCCTTGGACAGATTTTTTTTTAGCGCATCTGTAAAAATAAATTAAAAAAACTAATATCATGCTTTTGTAATCATGGCGCTCTTAGTCAGATTTTTTCAGCGTCTTTGTAAAAATAACTTTTAAAAAACTAATATCGTGTTCTTGTAATCATGGAGCCCTTGGTCAATTTTTTTTTCAGCATCCCTATAAAAATGCTTTTCAAAAAACTATTATCGTGTTTTTCTAATCATGGCGCCCTTTGTCAAATTTTTTTCAGCGCCTCTGTAAAAATAAATTTCAAAAAACTAATATCGTGTTTTTGTAATCATGGCGCCCTTGGTCAGATACTTTTCAGCGCCTCTCTAAAAATGCCTTTCAAAAAGCTATTATCGTGTTTTTCTAATCATGGCGCCCTTGGTCAGATTTTTTTTCAGTGCCTCTTTAAAAATAAATTTCAAAAAACTAAATCGTGTTTTTGTAATCATGGCGCCCTTAGTCAGATTTTTTTAGCGCCTCTGTAAAAATAAATTTCACAAAACTTAATCGTGTTTTTGTAATCATGGCGCCCTTGGTCAGATTTTTTCAGCGCCTTTGTAAAAATAACTTTGAAAAAAAAAAAAAAAAACTAATATCGTATTTTTGTAATCATGGCGCCTTTGGTCACTTGGTCAGATTTTTTTCAGCCCTCTGTAAAACTAACTTTCAAAAAACTATTATCATGTTTTTATAATAGCCCCCCCCCCCCACACACACACACACGCACACTCCCCACAAACACACACATATAAGTTAGACCGCCAAGACTAATTCTTCACAAGATTTTGTAATGGAAACTTATGTAAATTTTGCTTTTGAAAGAAGAAAATGTTAATTTTTCATATCTATTTAAAAATTCGAATATATTTTTAGCATCCAAAAATGCCAATATCTAAAAACTTTTTTTTTTTTTTTTTAACCGGATCTGCTTAACCGTTTTAAACTTCAAACACCACCCCGATTTATAAATTGAAAAATACGCATGTAATTAAAATAAATAGATAAACAACTAAAACTGTAAAAGTCGTTTTACAAAAGAATGGATGAACATAAGTAAAAAGAAGTGCAATGTGTTTGTGTTCAGTTTTCAATGCTGTTAGTCAATAACCTGAGAGTTCCTAAGAAGACAAATCACCATTTCAGCGGGGTTTGAAATTAACTAGATATGGGTTCTATAGATCCCAGTAGTTTCTGTAGTAATACCAGATGTGACACTTTTTATTGATTAATCGTATTCTGAGATTTCTGGAGCTCTGTATCTTTCTGGAGAAAATAGAAATCGGATGTGGAGGTATTTTCCCATGAAATACTAATTAACACACGACACTCGCTCGGTATGCATTCGTGTATTTAAAATATCTCCTCGGAAAATTAATATTTTTAACTTCTATTAGGTAGCTTTCTTTACAAAAAAGCTACCTATTGCAGCCGTTCGGAGGAAAGCGATTTCAAAAAATTTTGGTATATTTTCATCGATCATGACCCCCAGACCCCGAAACCACCCTCCGTTCAAAATTGATATATATATATATATATATATATATATATATATATATATGACCTATGTCACACTGTAACTCCCGTAATTATGAACCGATTTCGATGTAATTCGGTGTGTACATAGTACATACCAATGTCTCGACCGAGTTCGTTGGCCAGCTTCATCCGCCGTTTTGTTTCAAAATGGCGGCCATTTAAAATTTTTAAAAAAATTTAAAACTTGAAATGTGGTACCAAAAAATTAAAAATGGAAAAATATTTTTTTCTTATGTATTTGACCTTTATACAAAAATTCTGGAGCAGTTTTTGTTTCGTCTATATCTTAAAAAATGGCTGAGTTATAGCATTTTGAATTTCTAGCGTGGCTGACATTTTGAAACGTCCTGAACTTTGTCACGCGATAAAAGGCGTATTTATGAACCGATTTGGATGTAATTCAGTGTGTACATAGTACATACCAATCTCTCGACCGAGTTCGTTGGCCAGCTTCATCCGCCATTTTTTTTCAAAATGGCGGCCATTTAAAATTTTTTTAAAAATTTAAAATTTGAAATGTGGTACCAAAAAATTAAAAATGGAAAAATATTTTTTTCTTATGTATTTGACCTTTATACAAAGATTTCGGAGCAGTTTTTGTTTCGTCTATATCTTAAAAAATGGCTGAGTTATAGCATTTTGAATTTCTAGCGTGGCTGACATTTTGAAACGTCCTGAATTTTGTCACGCGATAAAAGGCGTATTTATGAACCGATTTGGATGTAACTTCGTTTATACATAGTACATACCAATGTCTCGACCGGGTTCGTTGGCCAGCTTCACCCGCCATCTTGTTTAAAAATGGCGGCCATTTAAATTTTTAAGAAAAATTTTAATTTGAAATGTGGTACCAAAAATTGAAAATTGAAAAAATATTTTCTTCTTATGTGTTTGACCTTGATAAAAAGATTCGGGAGCAGTTTTTGTTTCGTCTATATCTTAAGAAATGGCTGAGTTATAGCATTTTGAATTTCTAGCGTGGCTGACATTTTGAAACGTCCTGATTTTTCTCACGTAATAACAGGCGTATTTATGAACCGACTTGGATGTACCTTGGTGTGTACATGGTATATACAATTATCTCGACCGAGTTCGTTGGCCAGCTTCATCCGCCATCTTGTTTCAAAATGGCGGCCATTTAAAAAAATTAAAAAATTAAAAAATTTAAATGAGATACCAAAAAAGTGGAAAATGAAAAAGATTTTTTTGTATGTGTTTGACCTTAATACAAAGATTCCGGAACAGTTTTTCTTTCGTCTATATGGCTGATTAATAGCATTTTGAATTTCTCTTGTGGCTGACATTTTAAAACGACCTGATTTTTGTCACGCGATAACAGGCGTATTTATGAACCTATTTGGATGTAACTTGGTCTGTACATAGTACATACCAATGTCTCGACCGAGTTCGTTGGCCAGCTTCATTCGCCATCTTGTTTCAAAAGGGTTGCCATTTAAAAAAAATTAAATTTAAAATTCAAAAGTCCTTCCGGCCGGTGCCGGGAGGAAGAGGTAGCTTTCAAAATCTTTATTTAAAAAAAGCCAACTTATATCATGCAAACACACGAAGCTCAATTTAGTGGAAACCGAATATAGGAGATTCAATACTAATTTTTATCAATATAATGAATGATAATTTCGCGAAATTAGTCAGCTTTATCCAAGCTGCTTTTCTTTAAAGTAACTTATATTTGGCTGCCAAATTCGGCATTTTCTTAAAGTGCCTGTCATTTTAAGACAACATGGTGGATGAGGCTAAGCAGTGAACTTGGTCGAGACCTTAGTAATTGCTGTGCACATGCTCATTCACATCGGAATCGGTTAATATATAGAAGTGCTGTCGCATGCAAAAAATCAGATTTTTCAAAATGTCACCCACAATAGAAATTGAAACTGCTATATCTGAGCCATTTTTTAAGGTAAAGACAAACAAAAAATGCTCCTGAATCCTTATATCAAGATCAAATACTTAAGAAAGAAACCTTTTTCAATTTCTAATTTTTTTGCACCTCACTTTAAATATATATATATTTTTTAATTTAATGGCCGCCATTTTAAAACAAGATGGCTGATGAATCTGGCCAGCGAACTTGGTCGAGGTGTTGATGCATACTATCCACATGCCTTCTTACATCGAAATAGGCGAATACGTGTGTTATCGCGTGACAAATAAAAGATCGTTTCAAAATGTTAGCCATGCTAGAAATTCAAAGTGCTATAAATCAACCATTTTTTAAGATATCAACAAAAGAACAAATTTTCAGAAACAAAAACTGCTCCGGAATCTTTGTATCAAGGCCAAACACATAAAAAAAATCTTTTTCATTTTCCAATTTTTTAATACCTTATTTTGAATTTTAAATTTAATTTTTTTTAAATGGCAACCCTTTTGAAACATGATGGCGAATGAAGCTGGCCAACGAACTCGGTCGAGACATTGGTATGTACTATGTACAGACCAAGTTACATCCAAATAGGTTCATAAATACGCCTGTTATCGCGTGACAAAAATCAGGTCGTTTTAAAATGTCAGCCACAAGAGAAATTCAAAATGCTATTACTCAGCCATTTTTTTTTTAGTGTAGACGAAAGAAAAACTGTTCCGGAATCTTTGTATTAAGGTCAAACACATACGAAAAAAATCTTTTTCATTTTCCAATTTTTTGGTATCTCATTTAAATTTTTTTATTTTTTTTATTTTTTTAAATGGCCGCCATTTTGAAACAAGGTGGCGGATAAAGCTGGCCAACGAACTCGGTCGAGATATTTGTATGTACTATGTACACACCAAGGTACATCCAAGTCGGTTCATAAACACGCCTGTTATTACGTGAGAAAAATCAGGACGTTTCAAAATGTCAGCCACGCTAGAAATTCAAAATGCTATAACTCAGCCATTTCTTAAGATATAGACGAAACAAAAACTGCTCCCGAATCTTTTTATCAAGGTCAAACACATAAGAAGAAAATATTTTTTCAATTTTCAATTTTTGGTACCACATTTCAAATTAAATTTTTTCTTAAAAATTTAAATGGCCGCCATTTTTAAACAAGATGGCGGGTGAAGCTGGTCAACGATCCCGGTGGAGACATTGGTATGTACTATGTATAAACGAAGTTACATCCAAATCGGTTCATAAATACGCCTTTTATCACGTGACAAAATTCAGGACGTTTCAAAATGTCAGCCACGCTAGAAATTCAAAATGCTATAACTCAGCCATTTTTTAAGATATAGACGAAACAAAAACTGCTCCGAAATTTTTGTATAAAGGTCAAATACATAAAAAAAAATATTTTATCATTTTCAATTTTTTGGTACCACATTTCAAGTTTTAAATTTTTTTTAAAATTTTAAATGGCCGCCATTTTGAAACAAAACGGCGGATGAAGCTGGCCAACGAACTCGGTCGAGACATTGGTATGTACTATGTACACACCGATTTACATCGAAATCGGTTCATAATTACGGGAGTTACAGTGTGACATAGGTCAGATATATATATATATATATATATATATATATATATCAATTTTGAACGGAGGGTGGTTTCGGGGTCTGGTGGTCATGATCGATGAAAATATACCAAAATTTTTTGAAATCGCTTTCCTCCGAACGGCTGCAATAGGTAGCTTTTTTGTAAAGAAAGCTACCTAAAATGAGGTATTAAAAAATTGGAAAATGAAAAAGATTTTTTTTATGTGTTTGGCCTTGATACAAAGATTCCGGAGCAGTTTTTGTTTCTGAAAATTTGTTCTTTTGTTGATATCTTAAAAAATGGTTGATTTATAGCACTTTGAATTTCTAGCATGGCTAACATTTTGAAACGATCTTGTATTTGTCACGCGATAACACACGTATTCGCCTATTTCGATGTAAGAAGGCATGTGGATAGTATACATCAACACCTCGACCAAGTTCGCTGGCCAGATTCATCAGCCATCTTGTTTCAAAATGGCGGCCATTAAATTAAAAAATATATATATATTTAAAGTGAGGTGCAAAAAAATTAGAAATTGAAAAAGGTTTCTTTTTTAAGTATTTGATCTTGATATAAGGATTCAGGAGCATTTTTTGTTTGTCTTTACCTTAAAAAATGACTCAGATATAGCAGTTTCAATTTCTATTGTGGGTGACATTTTGAAAAATCTGATTTTTTGCATGCGACAGCACTTCTATATATTAACCGATTCCGATGTGAGTGAGCATGTGCACAGCAATTACTAAGGTCTCTACCAAGTTCACTGCTTAGCCTCATCCACCATGTTGTCTTAAAATGACAGGCACTTTAAGAAATTGCCGAATTTGGCAGCCAAATATAAGTTACTTTAAAGAAAAGCAGCTTGGATAAAGCTGACTAATTTCACGAAATTCTCATTCATTATATTGATAAAAATTAGTATTGAATCTCCTATATTCGGTTTCCACTAAATTGAGCTTCGTGTGTTTGCATGATATAAGTTGGTTTTTTTAAAATAAGGAATATGAAAGCTACCTCTTCCTCCCGGCACTGGCCGGAAGGACTTTTTTTTGTGTACTCTTCCTAAAAGATGTCTCTTTTTTTCTTAGTTCTCAAAATATTTCTAAAGTATAAACTTAATTTTATATGAAGTGTTAAAATCTTACGAATGTGTGAAGTGTCGAAATCTTAAGAAGAGTGCACAGAAAAATGATGTTAAAAATGTGAATTTCCCGAGAAGATATTTTAAATACACGAATGCATCAAAAGTCCATAGACTTAACATTACGGAGGAGAATTTCGAAGCTTAGTGACCAGCCTCGTTATTTCTATTTTCTTTGACTTTGTTTTTTATTTTGTAATACTATGCTTAAATATAAATTTGAAACATATTACTTTAAAAAAATGCAAATATGTTTGAAGCTATTGCCGCTCTTCTGGAGAGGTTTTTTTTTTTTTTTTTTTTTTTTTTTCTTTTGTGCGTGTGAGTTGCGGCGACCATTGTAGTTTAAATTTGGCTTATCTGAAATTAAAATAAACAGTAATTTTTAATTAAATATGACTTAATTTAGTGACTAGACGAGGCAAAGGGTGAAAATTATGAAAAGCTTTTTTTTATGTTTATTATTTGCAGAGGGTATTCAACTTTTATCGTAGAAAAATACTGATTTTTGATGATTAAAAAAAAAATCCTTAATGCACTGCATAATTATATAAGAAAAAAGCTGTCAAAAGTGAAACAATTCAGTATTATTAATGTAATCGTGCCGTGGTCATCTATTTAAAACTGCAATTTTGAGAAAAACAAGTTTCAGTTTTATGTTATAATTATAATAAAATGCTTATTGTATTTTTTCCTTTTTTTACTTACATAGAATCGTCTATTCCAGATTTTGGCCACATAACGAAGTCTTAATTCCGTTGATAAAGCCGCTAAAATAAAAACTCGATTTTTCGAAATTTATAAGTTACGATTACGTGTAAATCCTTAAAGCGGTTCTCAAAAAAATATTTTTTTACGTTCAATAATGCTAAAATTTCTGCTCATTTACAAACATAAAATTAGTGTTCGACAGAAACCGAATTTCGGTTACCTCCCTAGTTTCGGCCGTAAACGAAAGCGAAACTGATTTAAAAATAAATTCAAAGTAACTAACATAAACATACATATATGCATGTTATCTGAATAATGTTTTGCGTAGAAACGACAGTACATAGTTATTAATTAAAAAATAATTTGTTTGAAATAAAATTAATTAAATATAAGGTTCTATAAACATAAATAATTATTAAAAAATAATTTAATTTAAAAAGAACGAATTTAATCAATATTAGTAATACCTTCTAGATTTATCCCCTTGTATGTAAATGCATAGTATGTGCGGCTCTTTGGATGGGAGTGTCGTTTGGGGGAGGCTAGGGAGGGGCAGTTATAGTAATATCGAATATTCGGCAGAATTTTCGCCGAAACTAAGATTTTGGGCTGAAAACGAATATGAAACCGAATATTCGGCCAAACTCTACATAAAAGAATGAGACTTGCAGGCTTGGTTATTAGAGTGATTTGTAATACAATAGATTTTTTTTCTTTAAATTAACTAGGAGGGCTCCACCCCCTGCTCGCTACGCTCACCAACCCCCCTCGTAATTGCTTCGCGATTCCATTCGGTATCGCGAAGCAATCCCTATTTTCTAGCCAACCCTAGTCGTAATTGTTTCGCGTTCCCATTCTGGATCGCTTCGCGATCCCTTATTTTCTATGCATTCAATTTTTATATTCCACTTTTTAAAAACGCGCTCTTTCCCAACTTCTGACAATTTTATTTCCTTATCTCCAACCATAATCATTAGAGCTTACAGGGTTTCATAATTATAAGAATTATTAAATATAAAATTATATATATAGTGTTACGAATATTGTAAATAGATAGTGTTTGTGCTTAAAAATAATGTAAATAGTTCAATTAAGCTCTATTCATAAGCTAATATTAGTTTTTTGTTGCATTGAAATATCTCAATTTGTTGATTTTTTGCAAGCAAGTAAACCCTATTGGATTTAAATGGGAGTCTATGGAAATTTGGCGTCACTTTTGCGACTAATTTTGGTCGCTAAATTTGGCGATATATCGCCAAGTTGGCGACAAACTTGGCGACGTTTGGCGGCAGAGCTGCCCCCCTAGTAACCCCCTTATAGCGTCAGAAAGCTCTGACCAATCAGATGCTTTTCGCGGTATCTACGGAGATTTTCATTGGTCCATTTCCAAATCGTTACTTTTTTTTTATACAGAAGGATTACATCTTGAGTTAAAATTGATTGTTGTCTCGTGACAACAGTTCTCTTCCTTTTTCCCCACTGTCGCGTCCGAAAATTCGGTTCAAAGCGTCACCTTTGACAGCATTTTCTGAAAGATCTTTTGCTTTTCTCAAACAATATAAAAGGCATAATAAAACACACATTCTACAATATATATCAAAACACACATACACACATAAATAACACCTGCAGTCAACAGTTAAAGGTATATATAAATATTATACAGGCTTACATACAATAAATACAATAAACCCAACTCGAGTGAAAAATTAGCCAGAGCCAGGAATGGAACCCGGGACCACAGTATACAAGACTGTTGCTCTAACCACTATTAGTCATTAGTGAGTTATTAGTGAGAACTTGCAGACTCAGGTATCGGCCGGAGTAGCTCAGTGGTTAGAGCAACAGTCTTGTATACTGTGGTCCCGGGTTCGATTCCTGACTCTGGCTAATTTTTCAATCCAGTTGGGTTTATTGTATTTATTGTATGTAAGCCTGTATAATATTTATATATACCTTTTAATATAAAAGACAGTTCGATTACAAAGTTTCTGATAGGAAATAAAAAATAGCTCGTATTTTCAGCCACGTAAAGCAATTGTAATGAAATTTAATGAAAACCTTTAAAACAAAACAATCATGCAATAAAATTAGAGTAATACTACTTTTCAAAATAATACATTCAACGTAATACTTTTAAAGAATTATTACTTTTCCGGAGATTTTCTGCCTCCCCCCCCTGCCCTTCGTATACACATGAATCGCGGTAAAAAAGAACAAGATCTTTAAAAAACAGAAACAACTCCATTATTGGGCACAGCTTTTGTAAGTTTGCTCATTTGAAAGGAAATCGAATACATTTTGTCCCAGGGAAAAGAGAGTACCGAAATCAGCCGTCCATTCTCCACTCCATAGAAACTGGAAATATATGTGTTTCTAATTTTTAACCGATAACCGGTATAAATAAAGTGCCCCTGATGTGAAATCGGCTTCGTTTGTCTTGCTGTATCCAGTGTTAAGAGCCTACTTCAGTCAAACGAAAAGACGGGTTCGCTAATGCTAATCCTATGGAAGAAATTTATAAAGATATCTCGGTCGCATTTCAATATTTTTAAATGATTTCTTTTTTGTATTGGAAAACTGAGATCGATCTGTATGCAGGCCGTTTTGTACTTTTTCGATTTTGATTGCAGATTTTTTTTACAAGGATGCTTTTACTTTCGAAACCGGTTTCCAAAATGAAAGTGTCCTTATTAAAAATACCTGTAAAGAAAATCGAAAAAGTAAACAACGGTCTTTGTACAGATCGATCTCAACTATTCCATGCAAAAAAAAGTCATTTAAAAATATTTAAATTCAAACGAGATATCTTTATAAATGTCTTCCATAGAATTAGCATTAGCGAACGGGTCTTTTCGTTTGACTGAAGTAGGCTCTTAAAGAACTACCCCGTCTTTATATTATTTGCTTGTTCCTGAGTTATTACTTATTTTAGTGTAATCTTAAGCATTTTTCGTAAGCTTGTGCTTCATACTTTTTTAAAAATAGTGTACAGTGTTGTAGGGGAGACCGGGGCTAGTTGGCTACAGGGGTAAGTAGCCGCAGTCCTCATAAATCGCCTGTTTGTGGATAGATTGCGCAACCAGTCACAGAGTACCTTTCTTCTTGCTTTTTACAATCCCCATTGTAGTTTTGCAGCGTTACCTACGTGCAGTGGACATTTATTACGATTTTTCTGTTTTTTGCACTCATAAGTAACTTTTTGTTGCCTCATTCTTTTTGTAATTTCTAATATTTATCTTAATAATTGCAATTTAACTTGTGCAGTTTTCCTTATGCATGATTCACTGTACCTACCCCATATGTGATTTACTTACATTATTTAAATTTAGAAGGTTACGCCTCCCTTTTGTGAATAAATTTATTATGGGGCTAGTAGGCGCATTGAATACGGGGCAAGTTGGCTCGGCGTCTGGTCTGTGCTGGTAGGTTGAAATACAACAAACACAGTGAAAGGTGGTCGTAATGCAAGATTTTGGAGACATGGGGCTTGCCCAAACGGAGACACTCGATTTTTTATTTGTGACAACTGTAAATCTGATGATGATATCGAGTAAGATAGAAGTTACTCAGTGTTAATGTTTTATTCCTTATTTTTATATCTGTATAATTTAGAATTTACATTGTACGGCGATAACGCCTTTGTTTAAACTTACTGGTAAGTGATAATAATGAAATTTATTTCTCTTAACTGCGTTTCCTTATTTGAGTTTCATTTAAATTTTTATAAAGCGTATGTCAACTTACCCCTTAGATATAAGCAACTTGCCCCGTGACGGGGTAGGTTGGCGCACAATTTTCCTTTTACTTTAGGCTTCCGCTAAACATAAACTACAAGAGCTACAAACTGAAAACTCCGGGTATTTTACCCAAATGTCTGTTCTTTAAAAGTACAGTTAAAGTTTGTTAAAAAACTTAAAAAAAAATTAATAAAAATCAATAACTAAAAACTGCGCCTACTAGCCCCGGTCTCCCCTATACATTATAAAATATCATCAGCATCACAGTAGAGATATGCTGATGTTGCATCTTGCATAACAAGAACTGTGAATAGTCCATGGAAGAACAATATAAGGGAAGATTACTTATTATTATTTTTTCTTTAAATTGTCTCTTTCGCAAAAGTGTTTATAGTCCAGGCAATAGGGAATTTTACCTATCAAAATTAATGGTAGTTCTGGAAATCGGCTTATTTTATGTTTTTGGGTCGCTGAATCCGAATTTGTAACTTTCCACCAAAATTTCCCCCGGCAACCCCCCCCCCCCAAAAAAAAAAAAAAATATTAAAAAAGTCAATTTTTTTATTGTTTTAGGGGGAAAGTATCTAGAAATTCAGAAAGTAGACAAAATTTGCAACAAATTAGATATATGACATTATGACTTAGGATGAAGGGCAAGGGGGATCTGCCTCGGGAAATGCGCGCGGTGCTGCGTGGACTAAGTTGCGCAATTCCACTTAACCACGCACACGTTTACATTCGCCCTCCCATCTCCCCTCCGAACTTTCCTTATAAGGTTTACTTTAAGTTTTTTGGGTCGCTGAATCCGAATTTTTAACTTACCACCAAAATTCCCCCCGACCCCCCCCCCCCCCAAATAGTTGTTATTAACTTAAATTTCTTATTGTTTTAGGGGAAAAGCATTACAAAATTCAGAAACTAGACAAAATTTGCAACAAATAGGATACATGACATTATGTCGTAGGATAAACGGGGAGAGAGGGGGCTGCCTCGGAACATTCCCCGCGCGCTTTTCTCAAAAACCAAATTTGTTCAAAAAATCAATTTTTTGGTGGGTTGCCGGGTGAAATTTTGGTAGGAAGTTACAAATTCGGATTCAGCAACCCAAAAAACATAAAGTGAGTCGAAATCCAGAACTAGTATTAATTTTGCCAGGTAAAATCCCCTATTGCCTGGACTTCATAACTTAGTGCACGTAGCCCCGCAGTGCATGTTCAGAGGCAGCCCTCCCCCTCCCCGTTCATCCTACGTCATAATGTCATCTATCCTATTTGTTGCAAATTTTGTCTAGTTTCTGAATTTCGAAATTCTTTTCCCCTAAAACAATAAGAAATTTAAGTTAAAAACAACTATTTGGGGGGGTTTTCGGGGGGAAGTTAAAAATTCGGATTCAGCGACCCACAAAACTTAAAGTAAACCTTATAGAGAAAGTTCGGAGGGGAGATGGGAGGGCGAATGTAAACGTGTGTGTGGTTAAGTGGAATTGCGCAACTTAGTTCACGCAGCACCGCGCTCATGTTGGGAGGCAGATCCCCCTTCCCCTTCATCCTAAGTCATAATGTCATATATTTAATTTGTTGCAAATTTTGTCTACTTTCTGAATTTCTAGATACTTTTTCCCTAAAACAATAAAAAATTGATTTTTTTAATAAAAATCTTTTTTTTTGGGGTGGGGGGTGGGGGGGGGGCATTTTACCAAAATTTGGGGGGTCGCCGGGGGAAATTTTGGTGGGAAGTTACAAATTCGGATTCAGCTACCCAAAAAACATATAGTAAACCTTTCTCCAGAACTACCATGAATTTTGCTAGGTAAAGCCCCTATACGGTCTCTATTGCCTGGACTATTATTACTTTGAATTTTTGCGAAATCTTCAAAATTTGTCTAATGTATTTTTTTATTTTCTCTTTATAATTGCTGAAAAAAAAGATGAAAATTAAATGATATTTTTAATATTTCCCGAAATATGATTTATTTGTTGCTACGAACTAAATTGAATAATAACAAAAACTGTAGTAATAATGTTAATGAATATTTATTGTTCATGCTATTTCAGTATATATATATATATATATTTAAACTGTTTAAATCAACCAAACGCTTCTCTATGATATCTTTTTAATGTTGAAAAAAATAAGGAAATAAAACAGTTTTTAAAAATAATTCACGTAAAATAGACGCCATTCTTGCCCTGAACAAAAATAACTTTTATGAAACTTTTTACACCATAATTAGTATTTGTATCCTAAAGATTGTATTATATAAAATATTAATGAATTGTATAAAATAATCTTTTGCACTTTTGACCCAACGGAATTGTTCTTGTTTGTTTTATTTTAATATTTTATTTTCCATTTGGAGATAATTGTATGGAGATTGTTATTCGGATATTCGGGGTAAAGTGTGAATTAACTCATTAGATAAGGTAAGCGAAATTCGAAAATAGAGATAGCTTTTTTAGAAAAGTGTGGTGGAAAAAAATACCTCTAAGTTGGCAACACTGGTCTAACATCAGAAGTGCAATGTTTTGCGGGAAACTATTTTTGTGCATATTACATTTTTATAGTAGTATAAAATACTAATTTGGGTGTCATAATTATTTTAGGAATAAAGGTTTCGCTATAGCAATATACTCGTATATATTTTAAAGTGATTTTTTATACATAATTTATATAGTATGTGTGTGTGTGTGTATGTGTATGTATATATATACATATATACATATACAGTAAAACCTCCCTAAAGCGACCACGTTCCGTTCCAATAAAAATGGTTCGCTCCGAGAGGTGGCCTCTTAATGGAGGTCATGTTTAAATCTAGATTTTAATAGTTGAAAAAAGGTAACAATTAATGTTACTAAAATTTATTTTTCACATTAGGAAAAAAATATAAAAGTTTAAGTATCAAAACAAAAGTTAATTACATAAGTTAATGACTGTTTAGCACCGGGCAACATAACACCCGATGACTAATTATAACTTCGTCGTTTACGTAATAAAATAAAATAAAACACTGGAAGCATAAACTTAAGACTCGATAAAAACTTAACTAGTGTATATTACTTTAAAATTACATTCATCGCACGTGTGTGCGGCAATACAGTAAGTATCTCGTTACAGCTCAGATCCTCAACCTACTTTTTTGAGGCAGTCCAACAGTCTACTGTAAAACGTTTCTTCCCACCTTACCACGGAGCTAATCCGCGCGGTTTTCAGTTACGGCGGAATCGAAACCATGGATGTGGTATGAAGAAAATAGGAGTCAGTTCACAAGCTGGTTTTGGGTTGTCGGCGATGCCAGATCCCCACAGTAGCCCCCCCCTGAGCGATAGCGAAACAATTTCCACTATCAGAGGTAGCGAGGGTTAAATCTGACACGCCGACCAGAACGTGTGGTTACAGGGTCACTTTTGGGCATGAGAGTTTCTGATTGATTTGTTGATGTCTCTAACACCGGCTGCTTCTGTGCTGCTTTTTGATTGGGAGGCTGTTCCTCACCTGAGCACCAGAAAGCAGGCTTCACTCTGTCTATGTGCACTGTGACAGTTCGCTCAGAAATTTTAAGTGTAAAAATTTTTTCAGTTCTTTGCAGCACCAAGTAAGGCCCCTCATACGGAGCTTGTAGGCTTCTCTTAACACAGTCTCTGCGCAGAAAGACGTGTGTGCATGACTCAAGCTCCCTGCTGATGAAAATTGGACGGTCAGCTGTAGACCGAGCAGGTACTGGGCACAATTGGCGTACCACCTGACGTAGCCTGCCAAGAAAATTTACCGGATCTGGATCGTCAGCTGCTGGCACCAGGAATTCTCCAGGAAGGGCAATGGTAGTACCGTATACCATCTCAGCTGCCGTTGCCTGCAAATCCTCCTTCCATGCAGTTCGTATGCCCAGGAGCACAGATGGCAATACCTTAGCCCATTCGATGGTGTTGTGCGCCATGATTGCAGCTTTGAGCTGTCGATGAAATCGCTCCACCTGACCGTTTGCAGCTGGATGGTATGGAGATGTGTGGATCTTGGTAATACCCAGGAATTGATTCAGTGCCGAAAACAGAGATGACTCGAATGGACTTTACCCATGAATGGCAACAGCCACTCCTCCGCGGGTAAATACCTTCCGAAAAAGACTGTTTATTGGACGAAGGGGGTGCAGTGTTAAAATGTTCTTCCGGCCTATTGGTGCTTTTCTTCTGTTTACCCGCGGTCGACGTCATATGGGTAAAGTCCTTTGGGGACCTTGGTCAGTCGTCAGACGTAAAGGTGGCCCAAAACGGGCGATCCAACCAGTGTAGAAAGCCTCTGCTACACTTTCAGCAGTAGTGTCAACCAACGGAATTGCTTCCGGCCACTTGGTGAACCGGCCAACACATGTCAAGCAATACCGAAACCCATTAGATGGTGACAATGGCCCAACCAAATCTATGTGCACATGCTGGAAACGAGCTGATGGCTGTTCAAATGTGCCAATAGCACTTTTCGTGTGCCGGTGGACTTTGCTTCTTTGGCAGGGGATGCAGGATCGCACCCACACCGCAACATCCTTCTGCATTCCGGTCCAAACATAGCGTTCTGCAACTAGTTTCTGTGTCGCCTTGACACCAGGGTGGGACAACTCGTGCAATTTCTGGAAAATAATCTTCCGCATGCCTGTGGGCACGAAAGGTCTAATGCGACCTGTTGAGATATCACACTGTAACTTTAATTCTGAATCACCTACTGGCATCGTTTGAAATTTTAAACTCGTGTCACTTTCTTTTGCCTGTTGAAGTGAAATATCAGTTGCCTGTAATTTAGTCATATGTTCCAAATCAACAACACCGGACTTAATGGTCGAAATATTCACTCTCGACAAAGCGTCAGCCACCACATTTTCTAAACCACTGATGTGCTGTATGTCCGTGGAAAATTGGCCAATAAAATCGAGTTGACGAGTTTGACGAGGTGAGCTTTTGTCTGATTTTTGTCTAAATGCAAAAGTGAGTGGCTTGTGGTCTGTGAAAATTGTAAAGTTCCGACCTTCAAGCATATGTCGAAAATGTTGTACAGCGGAATACGCCGCCAAAAGTTCACGGTCGTAAGCACTATACTTCTGCTGTGCCGGTGACAAGGATTTTGAAAAAAATGCTAAAGGTTGCCAATTGTTATTAACTTGCTGCTGCAAGGCTGCACCCATCGCAAAATCTGATGCATCCACCACAATAGATAAGGGTGCCGTTGGAATGAAGTATGCTAATGTAGCAGCATTTGCAAGTTCTTCCTTACTACGTACGAAAGCATTATTAGATTCCTCTGTCCACTGAACTAGGCTTTTGTCGTTCTTTTTGGCACCTTGTAAATATTTGTTTAACACCCCCTGTGTGTGCGCAGCATGGTAAATAAACCGACGGTAAAAATTAAGCATGGCCAGATAACGACGCAATTCTTTAATAGTTTCGGGACGAGGAAATTTTTTAATCGCGTCAACCTTATCCTGGAGTGGGCTAATGCCCTCAGCGGAGATAGTATGTCCTAAGAATTTGACATTAGATTGGCCAAAAACACACTTAGATGGGTTCAAGCGTACCCCATACTGAGCTAGTCGCTCGAACACCATTCGCAAATGTTGAATATGCTGCTAGTAATTCTCGGATGCTACCAGTACATCATCAAAATATGGAATGCAAAAATCAAGTCCGTACAATACTCTATGGATAAAGCGCTGAAACGTCGCAGCAGCATTGGCCAAACCGAATGGCATATACAAAAATTCGAAAAGCCCAAACGGAGTTGTGACTGCTGTTTTTTCAATATCCTCAGGCCGCACCGGAATCTGGTGATAAGCTCTAGCCAGATCCAATGTCGAAAAAATCTTTTTACCGTGGAGCGCTTGCGTACAATCCTGAATATGAGGGACTGGATAGCGATCCGGAACCGTAGCAGCATTCAAAGTACGATAATCCTCACACGGGCGCCAATCACCCTTAGATTTGGGAACCATGTGCAGCGGGCTAGCCCAAGAGCTGCTGGAAGGTCTGCAAATCCCAGCAGACATCATAAACTGAAATTCCTGCTTAGCCGCACAAAGTTTATCTGGTGGAAGCCTGCGAGGCTTAGCGAACACAGGTGGACCTTTGGTTTCAATAATATGCTGCACATCATGCTTCGGGGGGTTAAGGGAGGCTGAAGTATCCGTAAGACTGGGGAACTTATTAAGTAGCATATGGAATGGCGTTATTTCAGAAACCGTGCGTATTTTACTACTAACTGACTTATCAATTATGCCCTGCGCCTGTAAGTTGGTAATGGGGTCATGCAACTTCCCTTGGCGCACATCAATAAGTAAGCCAAAATGCCGAAGGAAATCAACCCCAATAATTGGCTGTGAAACGTCTGCGAGAATAAATGACCAATGAAATTCCCTGCGCAGGCCTAAATCAAGCTTTAAGAGCTGCTGACCAAAGGTAGGAATAATCGTGCCATTAGCAGCAAAAAGCTGGAGCTTATCTGCCGTTTGCGTTTTATTAGCTTTTGATACAGGTAAGACGGACACGTCAGCTCCCGTGTCTATTAAAAATTTCAAATGAGTAGTTCTGTCATTGAGATAGAGTCTATTTATTTGAACTATGCCGTCACCCTCAGATTTGAGTGACGGCCTTACTAGTTTCCCTCCCATGAGCAAGGCTTGCGGCATTTATTCGCTTTCTCAGCAAACGTGGCATGGTACCAACAGAAATTTTGGGAATTGCCATTCTTTTCGGTACTTTTCTCGCATTTATACTGCCTAAAACGGTCACGGGATTTGGAACGACCCTGCCTGAAATTATTCCTCTTTCCTTCCAACTTCTCCAAGCGTGTAGAGAGCGCAAGAATTAATGATTTTAGTTCGTCATTACTGGACTGAATATTTTGAACCATGGAAGGCAGACCATTCGCAGCAATGATACCATCAGCCATCTCGGCTAATTTGTCAAGCGGGTCATTAGAAATTGCTAAAATTTGCTGAACATTAGTGGGTAGGCGCTGAAGAAATAACGTTTTCAGCAAATCATCTTTGACCTGGCTACCAGCCTTATTTCTCATTTCTAGCAGCAAACGGGAAGGTTTTTTATCCCCCAACTGTAAACCAGAAATCAATTCACGAATGCACTGATCCTCACTTAACGAATACTGACTAATTAGTCGTGTTTTTAGCTTTTCGTACGGTTGATCAGGAGGCTGCTCGCTAATGATGTCACCTGCAATCGCCAGCTCCTTAGGTTGCATTGATGCAACTAAATGATGAAACTGTGTAACACTATCAGTAATCCCTGCAATCTTAAACTGGGATTCTAAATGTAAAAACCAAAGTTTCGGATTTCCCCGCCAAAACGGGGTCGCTTTTACCCCAACCCTCTGAATGCTAGCTGCGGCGTTTACTGGGGTTGCCATTTCATAAAATATTTAATACACAAACAAAAAAAAATAATAATAAATGCAGGAAATAATAATATATACAGAATAGATGGTTTTAGAAACCCTAGCAAAAAATTATGTGCTCAAATGCACAGCAAGGCCTAGTAGAAAAAATAATGCAAAGATAAGTATGAAAACAAAAATTTTAAGCATGATAATATGCGGTAAACAATCCTTCAATTCGCCGAGGAGATTGGTGTGAAATACTAAAATGCGATTTACCTACACATACGATTCTATCTGGCCAGGCTTAATTACAGTATCTCATAATAACTCGCGTCATACCCCGAATTTCAAAATAAGCATATTATTAAGCAAACAAAAATGTTAATTTTGATAGCAATGACATAAATTGCATTTAAAATTTAGTACCTTACACAATATATATATACAAAAGTAAGATAAAATGCACAAAGTTTAACGCCAAATTTACCACGGGGCAAGCAAAATTAATAAGCACACACAAGGGTAATGGTAATTTGAGACACCATCTAAAAAATTATGACTCACCGGAATTATCCTCACGATATTTATATCTTAGCGCCGAGAACTCCGAATGCCAGTAGGTGATGAAATAAAAACTCTGCAGCCACTGCATGAAATCATCTCGTGCACAAAAATCTTGCTTAAATTAAAAATACATACCCTCTCGGGTCACTATTAATGCAGGAGCGTCGTACACCACGCCATAGTAAAAGCGATGCATTAAGATCACTAGGCAAAATGTTCTGTTCAAAATCGGGTCACCACTTTAGCACCGGGCAACATAACACCCGATGACTAATTATAACTTCGTCGTTTACGTAATAAAATAAAATAAAACACTGGAAGCATAAACTTAAGACTCGATAAAAACTTAACTAGTGTATATTACTTTAAAATTACATTCATCGCACGTGTGTGCGGCAATACAGTAAGTATCTCGTTACAGCTCAGATCGTCAACCTACTTTTTTGAGGCAGTCCAACAGTCTACTGTAAAACGTTTCTTCCCGCCTTACCCAGTACCGTCTCGAAGAGACAGGCCTATCCACCCATTAAATATGGCGGCGAACGAAGTGCTAGGGAGTAAATGTATCAGTAAAAAGTCATTCACCAATAAGCTTTTTACTGGGCATACCCGATTCAAAGTTTTCGTTTTTATAATCTAAAAATAGGAATAATTTTCGGAAAAAAAAAAAAAAATCTTCAAGCTTTCAACCTTTTTTTTTTTTTTTTTTTTTTTTTTTTTGGCAATTTAAACTTTATAGAATACAAAAACTTTCTTAGTGTTATTTAGAAAAACCAGATTTTATCTTTTTCTATTTTTCCCATGAAAGTATTTCACAATACCATAATTTCTAGTTGATATTCAGTAATTAATGTCTTTTTTTAATAATTCTATAGTTTTATTTACAGTATTAATTCCCAATTATATAATTTTATTCTTTCAGTGAAATCAAATACGGTTCAAACATAGATAAAGATAGTTATTTAAAAACAAGTGCATGCGGAAGAATAATTCGCCAGTAAAAGATTTACTAGGAAGCCCGAGGTTTTTTTTTTTTGTTTTTTTTGTTTTTTTTTTTTTTGTTTGTTTGTTTTTTTTTGGGGGGGGGGGGGAGAAGGTGGTAATTATAAAATTACTCTTCAAACAAAAGATTTTTTCAAATTAATTTTAAATTTTCCAGGATATGAAAATCAGTCATACTTTTATTTAAAACAAAATGGATTTTGAATTTCTTTTCTTTATTTCATGGAAATCTTTCACTTTTTAATCACATTTTGAGTTAGTATCTAGTAGTTAATGCCTTTGAAAGATTTTTTTTTTATTTATAATATTATAAAATTCATTAAATTCATAATTATTAATATTTTTAAAAATTTATAATATTATTCAATTACAAAATTTTATACTTTCTGCAATTTAAACATTGATGCGAACAGGGATCTGTTTAATAAAAAATTTCGTTCTTTAAAGGACCTTTCACAATTTTTTAAATCTTAAAACAGAACCCTTCACAAAATTTTTCATCCTAAAAGAGGACGTTTCTCAAAATTCATTGGCTTAAAAATAAAACTTTCCCCTCTACAAACTTAAACTTTCACAAATTTAATAATTTAAAAATAAAATTTAACTTGCCACAAAACAGCTGAAGTTACCAAAGTGTCTATTCATAGCTTTTTTTAGACATAAATAATCTTGTTAAAAATATAAACATGAACCTATATATAACAATAAATTCACATTCATGAAATTGTGATTAGATTTTTCAAAAATATTAAGAACAATTCACAATTTCACCATGTAAGAAAATCGGAGATAGATTACTGATGGATAATTATTTAAAAATAAGTACCACTATTTACTAATAAGTAACCTTTTTCTTATTTAATCACATGTAAGAAAACATAAATATCTTGATAAGTAATGAAGTTTTGTTTATTTAATAAAGATATATAATAAGTAATATTTATCTCTTCCATTTCATTATGAAATGTAAAAATAAATCATATTATTCTCATACAGGATTAATAATAATCTAATTTTTTTTTTTTTTTTAATGAGAAGCCTGAAATTAAAATATATGACTGCATTCACACATATGTTTTAGTTTCGTCAGATACAGAAAAGTAAAATTTCCGAAAATTTTGAAGCGATGGAAAACAATTTTATCGTTTTTCCCCGTGGAAAAGTTGATCTATTATATTTCTTCCTTATAGTTATATTTCAATTAAATATAAATCATTTCAATAAAATATGCAATAACATCTACAACATTTAAAAACTAAATTTAAAATTTTTATTTTATTTTTTACTTTAGATGAATGTATATTATTAAATATTTTTACATGATTTTTTTTATTATTAAAAATTTAACTTTTCACCTTCATAATTAATTTCAACAGTATATATTACATACCATTCATATCCTTTAAACCATAAAAGATGAGAGTACAATAAGTAATATACTTTTGTTTATATAATAGAGATATAAAAGAAGTAATATTTATTTCAACCTTAATTACTTCATTATGAATAAAAAAAAAAATAAGAACATTTGATAGATGATAAGAATAATCCGTACTTTTTAAATTAAAAGCTTGAAATTAAAATATATGCTCACATTCACAGATATGCTTTACCATATATTTTATTTTTATCATATATAGAGGAGTAAAATTTCAGAAAATTTTGAAATGATGAAAAAAAATTATTTTTCTGAGAGAATATATTTTCTTGCGGTTATATTACAATAAAATATTATATCATTTCAATAAAATATAAAATAGTAAATACCTTTAACATTGATATATACTAAATTTTATTTCATGTCATTTCATTTTACTTATTTTTCTTTACATTAGATGAATATATTATTAAATAGTTTTTCATGATTTTTATAACAACTTCATATTTTAACCACATAATTTGACGTCAATAATTCAGCAATTACTGCTTTTAAAATAATTCTATTGCTTTGTTTTTATAATATTAACTTTCGATTACCAACATTTTATTCTTTCAGTGAAACAAATACAGGTCAAACATTAATGAAAGTAATTATTTTAAAATAAGTATTCAACAAAGAATAATTCGTCAGTAACATTTTTACTAAATCTTGTACTTAAAATTTTCATTTTTAAGACTGATGATGAACAGTTTTCAAACCAAAGTTTTTTCAAACTTTTAATTTTTTTAAAGATATTACAGTATATAAAAAGCATTCATAGTTTTATTTAAAACAAATTGTATTTTGGTTTTTTATCATAGGTATATTTGACATTTTAACCACTTAATTCGGAGTTAATATTCAGTAGTTAAGGCCTTTTAAAAAACTCTTATTGTATTTATAAAATAAATTTTCAATTACAAAATTTTATTCTTTCAGTAAAATAAAATGCAATTCAAGTATAAGTAGTTATTTAAAAATAAAATGAACACGTTTCTTCACAAAAACAATCAACACAGATATCAACACAGATTACTTTTTTAACGGGTAGGAAAAATTCAAAAAATATTAAATCTTTAATTACTTACTACTTCGCTTTGCTCTTTGTATATCCAAAAAGATGCAGTATGAAATCTAGCTAGTCTGGCTATAGAACTAAAAATTAATTTTACATTCAGCTCTATATCCATCCCAGCTGGCATATTTGTATTACATGAAACTGTATTTAATCCTTACAAAAACTCTCAGAGACATTGGATGATCCTCTTCACGAATAGAAAAAGTTTTTATTTATAATAAGTAATAAAATAGTTTAAAAACAAACAATGAAACGTATTTCTAATCCATTCAGAAAAGCTTCACACACAAGACACAACGGAAAACATTTGAAACAAGCGGGAATTCCCGCGAGATTTGGGGGGTTGAGAGGAGAAAATGTTAGAACTGCATCTGTGACGTCACGGGCTACTTTTTATTAAGACTCCTATAATAGGAGCTGACGCATTCTTCCTCAATTGGCACCCGATTTGGAGCCCAGTCGAAAAACCAAGCTAACTTTCTGCCATTTAACAGTCAAACTGTTCGACGAAACTACGCCTAACAAGGCCGGGTTACTGATTGGCGCCTTTATCGCTATTCCCGCGCCGCGCACTTGCAGTGAAAAAACAAACAAACAAACAAAAAAACAATTGTGAACGCGACAAGACAAAATGTGGAATTCTTTCATTAAACTAATTGTGTATCGTAAGTAAATATAAAAAAACACTACTACTATTTACCCAAAATGTTCTTTAATTTTATTAGTTTAGTTTTGAAATTTTTATGTTTTTTTAAACACAATTACTCCCTCCCCCCATCCCTTTTATGTTTTTTCTTTCTTTTATATATATTTGCTAAAATGATTGTTTAGCAAGAACTTAATTACACTTGTTCATTGAGAAATGTAAATTATTTATGAACAATTTGAGGGTTTTTAGAAAATGTCTGTCTGTTACTCTGTGAGTCTGTATGTGGCAAAAATTTTGTGGGCGCTGTATCTTAAAAACTAAATTAATTTTTTAACTGTTATTGACATCCAACGCCAGGGCTTAATTTCTAAGGAAAAAAAAGTACCGGAGCCCTAATATTATGTGGTACCGGTACTACAACTATACCGTTTTCCCCTCCCCCCCCCCCTCCCCCCACACCCCGTCACTTCAATCTGCATATTTATATTTCGTACATTACTTGCAGAGTTTAAAGCTTTTTTTTTTTTTTTTTTTTTTTTTTAAAGCAAAATAAAATTTTTAAAAATATCAATCAGCATATACTTAGCTGTCAACTATTCCACTTTTTAGTTACAACTCCTTCCGAATCTTTGCTTAGTTTTAGTGTTAACTGCAGAATTCTGCGATTAAATATGGTAAGGATTACGGTTCGAAAATAGTGTTAACATAAAAAAGGGATAGTTCATAGCTAAGCATGTTTTTTATAAAAATGCACAGCTACGAATTGCACTGGTCTCCGGAGCCCTTTATTTATGAGCTCCGGTGAATTCCGACCAATATTTAAATATTTACTAAAAACAGAGAAGTACCGGAACTGGACTCCGGCGCAAATTAAGAATACCAACGTTGTTAGAAACTGAATTTTTAAATTAAGAACGAATAGTTAATTATGTGGATATATTTACTTAGAAGTGGTATTGATACATAAAATTTCTAATTTAGATAAGTTATTTACAGTTTCATTTGAAAGAATCTTTTCTAGTTTTGGTTTAGCTCAATTTAAATTGCACAACTGGTTAGGTAATGAAAAAGTAAACAAGCTGATTATTCAAAACTTTTAATATAAACAAATTATTTTATTATTATTTAAAATTTTGTTGTATAAAAAATAAAATTTTCTTGCTTTGTGTGAGTATAAAAAGCAAATTGTGTCTTCTCTTAATTTTGATACATAAGTGAAAAAAAATAAATAAATAAGTAAACAGAGTGATATTTGTTTTTGTAATCAATAACTTATACTCAATGCAAAGGAAAAAAAAAATCAATTTTTAAAATGTTTAAAAAAATTAAGCAGCTGTTTCCTTACTGTAACACTTAAAAATGTAAGTCGTTTAACACAAGTTTGTCTCTCAAAGGATTATAATTCGTGTACCTAGTTTAATTAGTAGCTGTAATTTTCCATAGATATCACGAGATGTACTTTTACACTAATTTCTGCAATTGACTTGCTTTTGATAAAATTTTCTATGTTGTATCAGCGCCACTATTTGTATTTTACGTAAGGTTTAAATAAATTACCTGAAATATTACTTATAATAATTAGTAATACAGTAAAGAATTAGTATTAGTAGAAGTATTAGTAAAGAAATGAAACTGTGTCCCTTGCCCATGATTTACTAAATTTATTAATGCATTGAAAAAACTAATTTTGTTTGTGAACTTCCAAACATTTATGATTTATAATCATTTTAAATAAGCAATCAGCTAAATTTGTCATTACATTTGAAAAAGTCATCGTATAGCAGTTTGCACTTATACTTGTAAAGAAAAAAGTATTTATTTCAGCAGCCTGACGATCGAATAAAACCTGCTATGGTTTCTTTTCACAACCAAAAACCCTTTTCTTTGAATCAAATCCCCGCCAAGTTCAAGCGGGAGAAAACTCAGCCAATCACGTTATCCAACCAGTGGGGAGAAATAATTGCTTGACAGTGACTGGGCTTTTTAAATACAGCAACCCCAGACTCGCGAACTCCGGCAGTAGATTGATGCTGAGCCGGGACCCAATATTATTGTTATTTTCCGAAACAAAATGGATTTGCGTCAGCCTCTATTATAGGAGTTCTACTTTTTATGACCGTCGGAAGGCATGTCTATAATATCGAGACGGTGTTGCCTTACCACGGAGCTAATCCGCGCGGTTTTCAGTTACGGCGGAATCGAAACCATGGATGTGGTATGAAGAAAATAGGAGTCAGTTCACAAGCTGGTTTTGGGTTGTCGGCGATGCCAGATCCCCACAACTGCAGAGTGTATAAAATGAATACATTGACGTTTGCTTTGATTTTACGGTTTTATCTTTTATAACTTTTATTTCTAAATCCTTTCAAAATTCAGTAAACAAATTATATATATATATTTTTTTTTGGACGGGAACAAATAATGATTAATTTATTTATTTCTAAATAATTAATTTATCTATTTCTTTGAGGGGTGTGTCTTTCTTGTCTTTTCCTGACAGAATAGAGCAGGGAAGTTTATTGACCTTCATTCTTAATTTGTCATCAGAAGTAAATTCATTGCCGAAAAAGGCACAAAGGTGTTTAAACACTTAAAAGTTACCGGAATAAAAAAAAAATCTGAACTTAGTTTAGAAGTTTGATGAATAATGCGCTCTCCGGAATTACTTTTCTAATAAGATCTTCAAGCGACCCGGAAAAAAACTGAATTTGTTTCATTTTCTTCAAAGAAATGGGTCGCTAATGGAAGGAGCTCAACTGGGATGGTCTCTGAATGGAGGTAAAATTAGTATTGAGCCTATGGGAATAAATTTTGTTTATATATATATATATAACAGGGTTCGTACGCTTCAAGTGTGTTTTACCAGATTTTCCGTAATATAATATTTGGCTTATTTAATGGGAACAAAATTCTGTCTTTACATATAGCGACAAGAATTTTACGATATTTCTGGTACTATAACACCTAAAATCCCCTGAATCCCCTGATGAGTACGAATCCTGTATAAACGCATTTGCGCCCTTTTGTAAGGCAATCGGCGCCCTTTTTATCCATTTTGCCACCGCCCTCTCAGTTATGCCAGTACGACCCTGGTAGTGTATGAAACAACAGGGGCAAACGTTTCTCCGTAGTCTATGCCATATTTTTGATAATATCCTTCGCCATTAATCTCGCTTTATATTTCTGTATTCTTCCTTGATCGTCATATTTAGTTTTAAAAAATCCATCTGGATCCAATTATTTTTTTTACCTTGCGGGGGATCAACTAGTGTCCATGTTTTGTTTTTATTAAGAGAATTTATCTCTTCTTACGTTGCATTTAACCAGTTTTGTTTTTCTTCTGGATTTTCAATATTCATTATGTCATGAAAATTTTCTGGTTCTTTTATATGTTCGTGAGTTATCATGTAAATGAATCAGTCTGGAGGGACTCCTTTATTTGATCTATCTGACCGCCTTGGTTCTGGTGTAAATTGTTTAGACTCACTTGGTGTGTTTTCAGTGTTTTTGACTTCAATTTCTACGATGATTTTATTCTGTGATTTTTCATTTTCGTCAGATGGTTTTTCTCTCAAATTTAATTGTGTTTCTACCTTCTCGTGTATATTTTTGTTTTCTAGAAACTTTACTGTTCTGGCGATTATTATTTCTTTACCACTTGTGTAAATACGGTACCCTTTGGAGTAATTGTCGTACCCGACAAAAATACCTTCAACCGCCTTATCATCTAACTTTGTCGTTTATTTTTGTTGACATAAGCAAAGGCTTTACAGCCAAACACTCTAAGGTAATGTAAATTTGGTGGTCGTTCATTCCAAAGCTCAGACGGGGACTTTTCATTAGCTTTTGTAGGCAATCGGTTTTGTAGGTGATTCGCCGTACAGATAGCTTCACCCCAGAATTTTTGAGGCAAGTTTGCTTCGCTAAGCAAAGCTCTGGTCATTTCAATTAATGTTCTGTTTTTACGTTCAGCTATACCATTTTGGCTCGGAGAGTACGGAACAGTGCGTTGGTGCTTTATGCCATTTTTTTCTAAGATAATTGCCAACTAAATCATTGTTAAATTCCCCATTGTCAGTTCTTATATTTTTCGGTTTTTCGCCAAATTTATTGCTAACTAAGGCAACAAATTCTTTAAGTTTTTCATAAACTTCTGATTTCTTTGATAATAAATACAGAATGGTAAATCTAGAATAATCATCTACAAATGTTAAGAAGTATGCTTTTCCCTCTATAGTTGGTGTTTGGAAAGGCCCACATACGTCAGAGTGTATCAACGCCAATCGTTTAGTGGCTCTATAATCTGCTAATTTTGGGTAAGGCGAATCTGTAAGCTTTGTTTTGATGCAAGTTTCACAAGTTGTGTCATGTTTACATTTATTTATTTGTATTCCCTTCGCTAGGTGTTTTTCTTCGATTTGTTTGATAGATGCAAAATTTTTATGGCCAAACCTTGTGTGCCATAGTTTTATGCAATTATTATCCTTACAAGTGTAAGTTTTATTTACATAGTTTATGTTTGCGCTTTCATTTGCTAATTGAATTTCATATAAGTTATTTTTCTTTACTGCTTCCAGGCGGGTTATTCCGTTAAACGTTCAGTTACATTCATCATTTTTGAATAAAATTTCGCATCCATTTTCTGTAGCTTTACTAACGGAAAAAGATTTGATTCAATATCAGGAACAAATAAAATATTTTAAGTGTTATGTTGTGTGTTTCACCGTCTGAAGTTATTGTTTTTATTAGTGTATTTCCTGATTCATAAGAAATTAATTTGTTTCCATTTGCAATAACAACATTAGTTTTTTCATTTGATTTAATTTCTGTAAATAAATGTTGATCATTTGTTATATGAGTAGAACTGCCACTGTCGACTATCCACGCTTTGTTATTGCGCGGTTTTATTATAAGCTCACAGTGTTTATTACCTTGATGACTTTCATATTCATTACAATCGACATTTTTATCTGAATTTCATACATAATCATTTCTAACATTTTTATCATCCTTTTGGAAAATAAGAGAGGAATTAAAATTTTTTTTGCAGTTTTGTTTGTAATATGTATTATGTGAAGGATTGTTTTGCTTATTTTTATTATTGTGCCAGCATTCTTTAGTGGAATGGTTTTTCAATTTTCAATTTGAACAGTATTTTGTTCCTTTTTATATCCCGCATTATTGAATTTGTAACCCGTATTGTTAAATTTCTTCGTAGTTTCGAATGCTCTAGCGGTATTTTCAGATGATTCCGAACTATCGCTTCTGCGATTATATTCGTCAATCAATTTACTTTTTATAAAAGTAGGTGTCAATTCTTCTTCATTTCAGGATTCAAGTGCCGTTAAGAGTGTGTCACAAGAAGCTGGTAAGCTACACAGCAAAAGTGCTGAAATATGATTATCTTTTATGTTTTCACCTATCGCTGATAATTTGTCGAAAATTTCTCTCCAGGAAAGTTTATTAAAATACTGACATCTGATTGGTCAAGGATCCATACTGCCATAAAACAAAAAAAAATTGCACACAAAGAAAAATTATGAAATTAGCTTATAGTTGTTTTTTCGGAGTTGGACTGTCGTGAGTGTAGGTTGCATGCTCTCCACGGAACACGTCGGGGTCGTTAACTGACTGTGCGGCAGGCTGCGTGGTCTCCGGGTTTGTAGTGATTCTTGATGGGTGTTTTTATCTTAGTTTGCTTTTCTAGTGAGGTAAGCGTTTTGAATTATTTCATTGCTTGTAGCTCAGAGTTTTTCCCAAGTGTGTTAGTTATTATTTTTGGTCTGTTTAGTGTTATTTCAATTTGGTGACGTCATTATGGCGAGTTCAGTAGTTAAAGTTGTTTCGGACGACATTGCTGAAATTTCTCCGTCTAATATTGATATGGTGGACTTTGAAGAAACCAGTGAGGAAACCAGTGCTCAATTCTCTCAAATAAATCCGAATCTAGCTCGTTCTACTATTTCGATAGATGGTCTAATTCAATTGGCTGCCCAAAACGGTGGAAGAAACTTTAACATTTTTGTCATGAGTTCTGAAACTTCCCGTATTCCCAAGAAAGATCCTCGTGCAGTTCAAACCGCACTCAAAGAAGTTACCGAAAATTTTAAACATATTTCAAATATTCGTTTTACCCGTACAGGTACGGTCATTATCAGCAGCCATGATTTAATGTGCGCTGTTGACATCTCGAAAATATCCTCTTTTCTGGGGGTTACGGTAACTACCAGAGTGATTTAGGGACAATATTACTAATAAGTTCTTATTATTCAATATCCCGGTTGATATCCCGTTGGCTGAAATTGGACAGAAAATCTCAAATGAGAACAATCTGGACATTTTGGAGCTCCGAAAATTTCACCGCCAAGGAAACACGAATGATGTGTCTCCTGTGTTAATTACTATCTTGGGCACAGCATGTCAAAATCTGGCTCTCCAATCAGCAAGTGAGGTAATTTATTGACCGCCCCCGTCAATGTCGTAAATGCTTTAAATACAATCATGCTACTGCTAAATGCCAATCTGAGCAATTATGTGCTACGTCCAACATGATGAACCATGCACCAATCCTGTTAAATGCAATAACTGTAAAGGGGAGCACCGGTCTGACTACAACCAGTGTCCGTCCCTCCTTCAGGAACTTGAACTGTTAAAATTTAAAAGCAACAACTTTTTATCATTTGTTGAAGCGCGCAGACAATTCTCTAAAAGAACGGAAGCTAAATCCTTTGCGAAAGTTACTAAAACAGGTCTCTGACTTTGAGCAATTTAAAAATTTAATCGAAACCCGCACTAATGCCATGCTCAAAGTCCTCATTGACTATATATCTCAATACTCAGAAAAAAATCTGTGAATCGATAGGTACTTTAAGCACCACCATGATGAGCTGTCTTGCCAAGCTTAGCGATCAGTCGTCTGATAAGCGCAAACGCACCACAATGGTGCGAGCTCCCACATTACGTAAGTGTTTTCTGCTATTAACTATTTTTATTCTTTTGGTTGGGGTGGCTGCCAGTGACAGTTTCACCTGGGTCTGTTTAATTGTTTGAATATTTATTTTACTTGTGTGCCAGCTTTCTTGTTCAGTTTGTCAGCTTACTTGTCAGCTTACTTGTGTGTCGGCGTTCTCAAAACCTCCCTATTTTTATGGGCTTAAATATCATTCAGTGGAACTGTAGAAGTATCACAAACAAACTGGCCTGGTTCAACCTCGCCAGTGACAGTTTCACCTGGGTCTGTTTAATTGTTTGAATATTTATTTTACTTGTGTGCCAGCTTTCTTGTTCAGTTTGTCAGCTTACTTGTCAGCTTACTTGTGTGTCGGCGTTCTCAAAACCTCCCTATTTTTATGGGCTTAAATATCATTCAGTGGAACTGTAGAAGTATCACAAACAAACTGGCCTGGTTCAACCTCCCCCTCCCCTTTTCCACAGCGAACATCCTCGTCCTTCAAGAAATCTTCTTGTCTACTGATAAATCTTGCCACATCCCCGGGAAAATCGTCTACCGACTGGATAGGTCTGGTCGCTCTGTGGTGGCCTTATTATTGCAATCGATCCCCCAGTCTCCTAGTCATGGATTGACTTCCATAATGTTCAGTTCGGTTCGGAAATCATGGGTGTTCAGACCTCTTTCGGTGCTTTCTCCATTAATATTGTAAACGTCTACTCCAGCTCAGGAATTGCCGTCACGGATATCTCCAAGTTTTGTCAGCTCCTCTCAGGCCCTTCACTTCTTCTGGGTGATTATAACTTGCACCACCCGCTCTGAGGTTCCTCTTCTGCCGCTCGCGCCAGCAATGAATTTGTAGATTGACTAGCTAACAGTTCCTTTTGTCTAATCAACTCCACTTACCCGACTCACGTTTCTCCCGGCGGTATATGCTGTCTCCTTGACCTCTCACTTTGCTCTGCCGATCTGTACGCCATCTCTTCCCTGATAGTTGAAGACGAGCTCTTTGACAAAGACCATTATCCCATCTCGATTACTCTTGATGTCAGCCCTTCTGTCCAACCTAATCCCTCCTTTTTCAGTTGGAATCGCATCTGCAATGAGTTCAATAACACCATTTCTGAACATCACTGTTCAGATTACAACAGCTTCTTCGACTTGGTCCATAAAATCATGAACAAACACAAGCACCCCCGCACCTCTCCCTCCAGAAGCTTCCCGCCTGGTGGTCGACCAGATGCTCCAATCTATGCAAGCAAAAAAAATTTTTTTTAGAAAAGCTCGGCAATCCATGTCAATGGACTACTGGATGAAATACAAAAAAGTGGCTGCTAAACTCAGACAGGTGATTAGAATTTCAAAGCGCCAGTTCTGCGATACTGTATGTCAAAATGCCAGCGATCCGTGCATCCTCCACAAGACCTTCAGAAAAATTAGAAACAGATCTTGCTCCCCTCCTGATTCCCATCTCTGTCTCTTGCATGATGACTCCTTAATTTCTGATACCCTTCTTCAAACTGAGATTTTTGCAGATCACTTCAGCCAGGACACTACTCATGAGCCTCTTCCTTTGAGTTATGGCTACGATGAGAGTTCATCGCTCAACGGCTCTCTCCAGTTGTCGGAACTTGAGGATGCAATACGCAGAACCAAGGTGACGTCTCCGAGTGAGGACAGAATCAGTGCCACGTTCTTCAAAGGATTAGATGAAAACTCGCTGACTCTTCTGCTTCGGATCTATAATCAAATCTGGAGCTCTGGGAACATCCCCAATTCATAGACCTCTGCGATTGTCTTGCCGATCCTGAAGCCAAGGGAAAAGAGAAAAGAAGCAACTTCATACCGCCCAATCACACTTACATTAGTTTCCTGTAAAATCTTTGAACGGATAATTGCTGGCCGAATTAGCTCCCATATCTTAGAAAAATAACATCCTGAACCATCGTCATCTCGGGTTTCAACCACTCAGAGACAGCCATACCACCCTTGCAATCCTTCATCACGACATATCCCAAGCAAAAAGAGCCAAGAAGTACATTCTAGGCATTGCCCTGGACCTTCAGGCGGCATACGACTCAGTATACATAGACGGGCTAATTTGGAAGTGTGCTCAGACTGGGATTACTGGGCCTGTCCTTCGCTGGCTCCATCGTTTCCTTTCCTGCAGAAGCATCAAGGTTTACTGGAGAGGTCGGTTCTCTAGGTCCCGCTCCACAGGTAGAGGAGTCCCTAAGGGGCTGTTCTCAGCCCGATTCTTTTCACCATCTTCATGTATGACTTTTTCAAAGTTCTCGACGGTGTGGGAGTGACATACCTTTTGTATGCGGATGATATTTTCATTTATTGCACCGACATCTCGTTGGCTGCATGCCGTGATAAATTACAAGAGGCCCTTCGGGTAATTGCTCAATGGTGCGAATATTGGAAATTATCCATTCGCCAGACAAATGTTCTGCTATAAATTTATCCCGAAGAAAGAGCGATTGCGAGTTCGATTTCACGATCAATAAAAATAATGGTCTTATTGATTGGAAGGATGATATCAAGTTTCTTGGCCTTTATGTAACTAGACTTGGTGGCTTCCATTCGCAACTTGAGTATCTTAAACAGAAAGGGCTAAAGAGAATTAACATCCTCAAAGCTCTCTCACAGAGAAGATATGGAGCTCGCTCATACCATCTTTTAACCCTGGCTACTTCCTGCATCTGCAGCATACTTGAGTACGGAGCAGCAATTCTGAACACAGCCTGCGACTCTCTCCTTCAAAAACTGGAAGTGATACAGTCCTCTGCCATCAGGACGGCCCTTGGGTTGCCCCGGTGGGTCCCGAATATTGTTCTACGGAAGCACGCTGGTATTCCCCCTTCATAACAGAATTAACTCGCTTGTCTTTGGATTCTGGATCAAGCACTGCTCGCTGAACAAGTGGTCTCCGCTGTGGTATTTCTTTGAAGGTAACTTACATACGGCTACCGGAGCTGTCCCTGGGGTTACCGAGATTTTTGAGGAGATCGATGGCTGCTCGGATCACCTTCTTGATTTCCAGATACCTCTGCCGAGTAATACAGAAGCCATTCAGTACATTCTCGACGATCAATCATTCCAAAAGTACAGATCTTGGCAGTAGTATCATTGTCCCCCTTTACAACGACTTCATTCAAAAGTTCAGCAACCCTTGGATCATCGTTGCTACGGATGCTTCAAAGTCTCCTTATACTACGTCCATAGCAGGGTGCACGGCCTCCTCTAACTTTAGTTACAGAGTTCATCCAGTTAACTCAATCTTTACTGCTGAATCATTGGCAATAGACACGGCTCTGGATGTACTGTGCATCTGGAATCATCCCACTGTCATTCTAACAGACAGTCTGTCCGTCATCAAGACGCTTCAGGCAGTTACAATCAAGTCTCCTTGAATTATCCTCTGGCTTCACAATAAGATCCATAGAGCTACTTCGTTTTGGGGCAAGATTTGTTTCTGTTGTGTACCGGGCCATCGGGGTATTCCCCTAAACGAACAGGCTGACCGTCTAGCGAAAAATGTGTCTGACTCTGATGTGCTGCTTAACTGGCTCTCTTCCGATGATCTTGTTTGATACCATAAACGGAAAACCAACCTAATTTCTGATCATCAGTTTAATTCAAACAAATACTTCTCGGCTCTGGGCGATATCCCATCTGTTAAGCAAACTTTTAGCTGGGCTTCGAACAGACGCGAAGATGTTCTGATCTCACGGCTGCTCTGCAAGATGCTAATTACTCCTGCGATCCCCTTCCGCTGCATGGTTACTGACTCTGTGGAACATATTCTATTCTCATGTGCTAGATACCACACTCTTTGCACTTTATACTGGGACAGCTCTGTGTTGAATCGAAGTTGCTTTCATTCCTATAGGGACTTTCTGAACATGTTCTGCCGTTCTAAGGACTTTCGTATGTCTACCCTATGTTTCTTGAAAAGTATTGATCGCTTCTAACTCCTTGTTTCGTTGACTAGCCCTTCAATGACAAACTCCCTCCCTATGAGACAGGATCATTCCATTTCTTTGGCAGGTGGGGAAAGGTAGAGCAATCAATTGAAATGGTGTCTCCATCTATCAATTTCAAATTAAAATACAATAGCGGAACATTGAAGATATCATTTTTGTTTTGTTTTATTTATTAATTGGTTATTAAATAAAATAAGAGAAAATCATTTTTTTTTTTAATTATTGAAATCG
This sequence comes from Maratus speciosus, assembly GCA_963932465.1. Classification (NCBI taxonomy): domain Eukaryota; kingdom Metazoa; phylum Arthropoda; class Arachnida; order Araneae; family Salticidae; genus Maratus; species Maratus speciosus. The sequence continues at coordinate 97,667,961 of OZ010790.1, read as the reverse complement.
GATTTTTAAAATTCAAATTTCACTAATGTTATCTAGTTTAGCTGCAGTGATAGCGTCTCCTTGCTAAAATTATGTAACTACAGAAATGCAATTGGAGCAAGATTTGGCTAAATTTTGCTTTTTTGGCGAAAAATAAAAGTAAGTAAAGTATCTAAAGCAGATTACTAAAATTGTTTCGTATTCGATTTCATAATTCTTTAAATTTAAACTATCTTAAAATTGGTGAAAAATAAAAGTAAGTAACGTATCTAAAGCCATATTACTATTTTTTTTTTTTTTTTTTTTGTATTAGATTTCACAATTCTTTAACTTTAAACTATCTTAAAATTGTGTCATTTGTGCCTCCCTCCCCCCTCATTATTTTATGAGGTCAATATTTTATTCCTATAATCGTTAGCCAAAATCTGTTCCGAGTCGTCATCAAAATTAGTCGAAGTTGGCCTTGAAAAAGGCCTTTTGGTTATAAAATCATTAGACATAGCGCAGTCTTAATCAAAATATCAAAACGAGGCAAATACGGATCCTATCGGTTCCAACTACATTCATTCCCTTCGTACCGGACGCCGCGATCACTCCCTACCTTTCCCCACCTGCTAAAAAATTGGAATGATCCTGCCTCATAGGGAGGGAGTTTGTCATTGAAGGGCTAGTGTTTCGTTGTGTCCTGTATTGAATCAAAGTTGTTTTCATTCCAATAAGGACTTTCTGAACTTGTTCTGCTGTCGTTCTTTGGACTCTCGTATTTCTACCCTTCGTTTTTTGGAAAGTATCGATCGCTTCTAACTTCTTGTTTTGATGTGCCATTTTTTTAAGCTGCTAGTGGATCATTTGAGACAACAGCCTGCCGCTATAGGTCTCAGAGAACCCCCCCCCCCCCCTCCCCTTCAAAGTTCAAAGTAGCTTATAGTTTATTCAAAATAGAGAGAAACTTTGTCACCAATTACATATGTAAATTTACGCCAGAGAGTTTCAATTTTGCGCTTTTACCACTTGCACTTCGTATGTCCTGAGAGAAAATTAAAATGCTAAATCGAACCATTTAGAAAATCGTATTTAATCGAATATTTTGTTATCATGCGATGGATTGTTTGTAAACATAGATCGAAGGACATTTGAGTTGCTCCGCCTTTGTAATCTTTTTTGGTTACATATACGGTATAAATTGATCTTTAAACATGATAGATTAGATAATGATAACATAAGTTTTAGACTCGAGTTTGATTTCTTAAGTCATCAGCAATTGATGATTACAGCAATTGTTATTGATCTATGTTAGGAATCATTATGCTGTAGAAACTTTCACATTTTTTTCTTATTGTATTACATTATGTCGTATGTTATTATTTTTTAATTTAATTTAGTTGAAAATTAAATGTCGGAAACGTGTTTACTATACAGTAAAATCTGTGAAAACGGAGCCAATCTATAATGGAATCCTGTCTTAAACGGACAATTTTCATACTCTCAACAAAAGGAATACCGTTGCAATTATACTTTTTAAGACAAAAACCGGCTTAGATGTATTATAATCCCACATCCGCCATCTTGGATTTTTTTCTTGCATGAAAACTCCTTTTTCGTCAAGTAGTAAATGTCGGCAATGGTTAAATATTGTTAATAGATTAATATAATATTGAAAAAACTTGCATATAATAATTATAACTATTAATTAAAAAACAATTTTTAATTCACGCCAAGAAAAAAACCCCAAGATGGCGGATGCGGGATTACAATACATCTGTTCCCATATCATTTCGTTTTCACAGGTGTTATTGTATTCCCATGTTCATAAGTTCTGTAGGGAAGCCACGATTTTAATTGAAGTAATTACTCCAAGCGTTTCTTAATATTTTTTGAAGTTCAAGAAAATTACATTTTATCTTCCTTCATCCTCATTTTGCTCTTCCAAATATGATAATCTTATATGTTATAATATTGAGTGCTAATTCGCTTTAATTACATACTGTACAAATTTAACATTGTTCTTTCTTTTCTAAATTCTTGTGTAATCTCTTAGTAAAACATTAAGAAGTAAATATTCAGTTATTTGTAAAACCTATAACTATCTAAGCCAGTCCCTTATTATTCTTCCATAAGTTGAAGTTATTAAATTCATCTTAAAGTAAACAAGTTGCTAAAGTTACATAAAAGAGTTTTGCTCTGTACTAAGAAGAAAAGAGTATTTTTATTAATTAAGGTACTTAATTTAGAATTGACGACTCTAAGAATGTGTTCTTCTATTTAAAATTCAAGGTGCAAAAATATTCTTTATGCATTACACATGTGACTGACCAGTTCTATGTGAATAATGTTGCAACGATTCGAATGGGGCCCCCTAATTTATCATTGCCCAGGACCCCAATTAGTCATGATCGGGGCCTGATCTAAGCCTAGGAAGTGATGAAACTAGACTAAATTTCACCAAGCACAAGGTAGTAGATTGATGTGCCCTTCCCCCACAAATATTTTTAGGAGAAAATTTGAATAAATAGAAACTGAACGTAATTAAAGTTAAACAGTATGAACATATATCTATATATTAAAATGAAAAGATAATTTTAAGACTGATTTCGGCTGATTTGAGCATGGGTAATGATCATTTTACTGTAATTTTCAGTCACTAAACAGAGTGGAAAACCATTTTTGAACTTTTTCATTTCATATAGTAAATGGTCAGCCAAGTCAAAATGGCCGAGTAAATGGCCTAAGACACCAGAAAGAGGAATTCTCTTAAAAGGAAGTGTGGGTTCAAACCTTACTCTTAGCATAAGATGTTTTTTGGATATTGTGTATCCTTCTATATATAAAAAAAAGTTTTGATTTGGAAATGGACCAATGAAAATCTGCGTAGATATTCCGGGAAGATCAGAATCCAATTTGAATGCTTAAGCATGGCCTTTCTTCGTTAATATTAAAAAAACTGTCGCATACAAAAATATGAAAATCGGTAGTATTATAAAGATATGTTTGATAAACACGCTGATGCAGACAGTTTTCAAATCGAAGAATTATTTTAAGAGATATTTAATGCCAAAGTTGAACAAAATCGTTCCATTAAAAAAGTTTTGTAAGAGCAAAAACTGTACATAGGAATTTAATCATTTTTAGATCATTTTATGCGTCAGAATTTCCTGGTGTGCAGATTGCATTTAGTTTTTTAATTTGACTCATTTTTTGAGGTTTTATTTCCATTTTAAATTCAAATTTTCAGCATTTCGAGAGATATTTTTTAGATATTTTAGAAAATTGTATTAATTTAAACTGTTGCCAGCTGTATAAACAGCGCAAACAATAATGTTTGCTTCAAATTAAAAATTTATTTTACATGTGACTATTATAAACAGAAAATATAAAAAACAGGAACTCATTGAAAATTATGTCATAAAAACTATAATTACACTTGAATTTTAAAAGAGAAAGAACATTGTACAATAATAAATTCATTAACATGCGTTAGAAGTCTTAAATAGGAGAATTTACGTCACATTACACTTATGTAAAATGAACAAAAAATAATATTGCAAAAAAGTTTAAATTTAAAAATTGCACGAGACATTTATATGATATTTTAAGATGATCATAATATTTCATTTCTAACAAAAGTATTTTTACGTGAATATTAAAAAGAGAAAGAAAAGTTTGGTGAAAATTACGTCAGATTGTAATTGTCAGATTCAAATTATAATTAAATCTTCCGAAATCTTTTTAAAGCCGATCAAATTAGCGTGCTGTTAGAGTCTGCGGTGTCTGAACGGGGGTTGACGAGCGTAGCTCGTAGGGGGCAGAGCCCCCTAGTTCTGATAAATAATTTTATTATCAGTTATTTTTTAATTAAGTATTTTGTATTTAAAATTTTAAATGAAAAGCTTTGGTATGTAATTAAGGATCAATTAAATTGAAATGGACTACAATTTTTGGTGTATTTTATGTTATAATTGATCGATAAGGCTTATACGTATATATTAAGGAAAGTACGTGATTATTTTGTTTATAAAAATAAGGAGGGAAAACAGAAAAAACAAAGAGTATAATTATTTAAAAACTGTAGGTAGTATCATCTATTGCTATTATAGTATAGTGCAGTTAAACATATTTACACAATTCTTTGTTTGTAAAGTTTTTAAGAAAAAAAAAACACTGAGTTTCACTTTTTTGGATCTGAAACTGTTTTGTTATATCTATCCGTGTTGAGTTGAGACAGTTAATATGCAGTCAATTCTCAGCCAGATTATAAAGTCAGAGTTTTTTATTTCTTTTCTTTTAACTAACAGATATTCTATAAAAAATTTTGAAATTTTAATCGTGTTATGAACCTTTTTTTTCTATTGAACCATTTAGTTGTGTACCGTCATGTTAATATAAAAATTACAGAAAATTCATTCTAGAATTGAATGCATCATTTACTGAATTTTCTTTGCTGTGAAAATTTGTATTATATCATCACAAGGGAGCTATCTGATGTTCAATATTTATAATAATTAAAACTGTCAATATTTGCTCTTATGTTAAATTTCTTATATGTGTTTTGCTAAGTTTCAACTTGCTAAAATTTCTTTATTTGAAAGCAAATTATACAGGCAGTGCAAGGAAGACTTTCAGGCATGTAGATATGTTTGGATAGTCATCTTTAAATTTCTGAAAGCATCCGGATAAAAAACATTTTGTTATCAATTTTGCATTTCTTTGAAGAAATGAACATTGCAAAAAAATACCCAGCAATCAAGAAAATTTTAATTTCATGGATCCTTCTGGAATTTTGCAAATGAATAGAATTTTCTTACTTTCTAAAACAATTATTTTAAAATCAAAGATAAATTTTGAATGAATTAGGAGAAAAAATATACAGTCATATGCTTTTTATTTGTCAGGAAAAAACTAATAGTAAAAAATTATTGAATAATACAATCTATTCAAATGGTGGCATCTCAGCAAGAATTAAGAATGTTCCTGTTCCTTTTGATTTAGCAAGGAAGTTTTTAAAATTTAAATGCATCAAAGAGCAGTCTCAGGAAGTGAGCAATCATTTTCAGATGTATGGGGAAATATACAGAGTGTTCCTAAAACCTTGGAAGAAACTTTCAGTAGTTATAATGTGGTCAAGACAAACATTTTTTGCACAAGAAACAATATCTCAATCCACCTATTCTAGCAAAAATAGAATACATTCAATCAAATGTGCAGGGTGTGTCACTACAAGCTGAAACTGAATTTTCATTTACAAATTTAATAATAATAAAGAAAAGATATTTTAGCGAAATTTGCATCATATTAATTTTCCTTTTCTTTCTGAAATGGGATGATATTATTGGAAGGACGGAATTTTGGCCAGTGACACAGTATAAATACCAGGAGTTGATCCAAGCAAAATTTGGTGCTTATTTAGGGCCCCTTCACAAAAATCCATTTAATAAAACAGGCCCCTTCACAAAAATCCATTTAATAAAACAGGCCCCTTCACAAAATTCCTTTTCATAAAAAAGGCCCCTTCACAAAATTCCTTTTCATAAAAAAGGCCCCTTCACAAAATTTCTTTTCATAAAAGCACACTCTTCATTAATTAGTTCTATTTTGTTAGGTTATAAAACATGTAATTTGCAACTAAAACAAGTTCACCTAAAAGGAAAACTTTAGCAGGAGGACTTAAAGAAGTTATTAATAAATGCTTGGTTCGAATTTGAGCAACAGAATTTCATCTTTCGTTACAAAATGTTATTTTTCACAAATAATATAATAAATTTCACAAAATAACTTATTTTTCACAAAATGGGCCTCAAGAAAAAACAAACTTGGATTGACCCCTGAGAGTACTATCAGCTGCATTCTTAATAAAGGAATGTCTAGCTCAGTATTGTTTTGATATGAATTTTAGTAGTTTCCAGGCAATTTTTGTCATGTCATCATATTTCACAAAAATCAAAGTAGCTCTGTTGAAAATATAGTACAATATCTTCATTATTGTTAAAGTAACAAACAAAAATCCAAGTTTGACCTGGAGCGAGATACACTTTATTTTTCAGTAAATAAGTGAATTGTGATCCTGGTTTCCTGTACAAAAATTATCTGTCATGATGTTTATCATCATGGCTGAAAGATTTTTAAAATTTTGTTTATGAACATCCTGTTTGGGAAAAAACAAGAATCAGCCGGTTTACCTGACAATATTAAGGAACTTGCATTTGTACATCATTAAATCCTATGAAGGTCATCTGGTCATTATAAATGGTTAATTTTTTTAAGTAATACTTTTCAAATAGCAACAGAATAATGCAAAAACTCTTTTATTTAAATGTAATTCTATTTCTAATTATTCTCGAAATCTTTATTAATTGACAGTTATAAGTAGAAGGTGTGTAAGGTTTCTAAAAATATTTTTTTTAAGTGTTTTTAGAATTCAGTTTGGCTGAATATTAACTAAATATTCATTCAAATTGAATATTTGGCAGACCGAATAGTTTGATATTCGGTGCATTCCTACTATCCACACATCAATCTGAAACAGAAAATTAATCAGAGTTACAGAAAATCAAGAAAATATGCTTGTGTATTTTATGTTCTGACATGAAGGAAAAATAAACAAGTAATTTAATTACATTAAACATGATGTTATTCAAGATTGGCATTCAATTTGATACGAAATGTGTTGATGTTGGATTGTTGGTTTTAAATCATGCTGTTTGCTGACAAATATGCACATCTATCTAAAACCAAAAATTAGCCAGAAATATACAAAAACATTGAAATCTTATGAGAATGTTTCAATGTCATACTAATTCATTATTGGCATTGATTTATACTATTTGGTGACAAATTATGTATACTAAAATTGGTTCACAGGAAAACAATCAAACATTGTTTCTTTTTTAAATATTACTTATTAAGTACAACTTTTTAATATTTGTTTCAGTTCTAAAGCATATCATCCAGCTTTATCTTCCTTATCATGGTTATTTGGGGTATGGGAGTCGGTAGAAGCTGAAGTGTTTTATCCTACTATGGAAACAATCAAGTATGAAGAAACTATGGAATACTTGCCAACTATGCTCCCTGTTTTGGAATACAAGTAACATTTATTTTTAATAAATATTCAGTATAAAATCTCAAACAGTCAATTCTCATTTTTTTTTTCTTTTTACACTATTGCAAAATTATCTTATTACTGTGCTTTTATTGTTTGTACCAGTGAATCCATGTCAGGCTTTTGTAGTGCAATCTTTTAAATTTTTTGCTAGCACTTTCATTATTTTTTTATTAACAGCAGTTTTTACTAAAGCAACATATTTTAACGAAGCTTGAGTGTACTATGTCAAAAACTTCTCATATGATACCTCATTCATTGTGCATAGAAAAAGGGGAGTTGACATCGGAAATAAAATACATATCAGTAGAGCTTTGCAAGGATCTGCACTGCAACCTTATATTTTTTAACAATCTCTATTATTATTCAGATACAGGTTTAAACTTAAAAATTTAAGGATAAAAATATCTGCAAATAACATTAGTCAAGCCAGAATATCATCTCATTTCCCCCATCAATTTTACAGTAAAAAAAATTATCACACATATCAAAAGGCACACACACACACAAAAATTAACAATGATATTTTAACTGCATTAAAGGATGATGTCATCGCTTTGGGAAAAACACAGGACAAAGAAAAATAAATTGAATACTTATAAAATAAAATTTAATCTAGTGTAACAAAACATACTTTTTAAGCTACACATGAAATACTACTGCTTCGATTGATCCATGGTATTTATTCTTCTAAACATTTCAATTTGTATTTTGCTTTTTAACCATAAATATAAAATAAACCCATGTAGAGATATCACACTTTATCTTTTTTGTACTATTTATTTTTTTATAATCATTGCTGAGCATTTTATAATGTGGTATTTTATTTCTGTGGCATTAATTTGAGAAAACTTTTCATTTTACTTATGAAGCAATGCTGATTTCATTCTTAATTAACTGCAATTTTTAATCAAAAACCGATTTTAATGAAATGTGAGTGTACGATGTTAGAAACTGGTTCAAAAACTTATCGAGTGGTACTTCATTCATCATTCTGTGTTTTGTAAATGCCTAGAAAAGGGATGTTGACAACAGAAATAATATCTACCCTATATATATATAAAATACTAAAGAAACGAATTTATGAAACGGAAGTATGAATCTACTTGTGATGTCTGGAAACGTTTAGATTAATTTCTCTTTCGATTCTTTTGGCGCCAACGGCATACGTCACGTGGTATGCGGGCGCGCGCGGAGAGAGAGGTGGATATTGTTTTTTTCAGAGTAAAAGTGATTTTTGAGAGGGGTAGCCGAGCCGTGCATGTTGGCCTGGCCGGCGTGTTTTTTGGATTTGTGAAAACGGAAGTATATCGGGTGCTAAGAGCACCAAATGATTATAATTTGAGTAGTTTGTAATACAAGTTAATAATATAGTGAAGTGTAGTTCGTGGAGTTTAATATGAAGGTTGTGCACCTTGTGAAACCCTTTCTTTTTTTCAGTGTAAATAGTCATCATCATTGTGTCGTCTTGTAATGTCTTCATGTTCTTTTTAAATAAACTCAATAATCTTTGATTTAAAAAAGGAGTGCTATTTTTAACAAGCTATACACCACGTGGGATGGTCAGAGGAGCGGCGCCAACTTTACACTACTGATTAAACAACTGATTATGTTTCATGGCGATTTCTCCTAAAATATGGAATACTTTGCGATGAAATTAACACCAAAAATCAATATTGATCCGCAGATTTCAAAACTGGTATTAGAATTTTTAAATTCGAATTAGTTTTCGAAATATTAATTTTTTTCTAATTTTATATACATTTTTCTAATGATGGCAACTCAAATTTTAATCAAACAGATATTTTTTTTGTATATTTCAGAAAAGGTTGACATGGTAACCCGGCTATTGTTGTTTATTTGATAATAAATATTTATTTACTTTTATTTCTTTTTACAAATTATATAAATTATTTTGTTCTATGATTATTAATTATATTTTTTATATTTCCTTTAGAAAATAATAGAAAATAATTAAGAAATACAGTATTACTTAGTTATTCCATCGACCAATTTCGCCAAATTATATAAATTGCCGAAACACTCGCCAAATTATACAAATTGACATAATTTTTATTTTGAATAATGAAAGAACAAATAAATTAGTATAACATTAATAAATATGTAAATAAAACGTTGAAATAAAAATCACTTGATGACGTAAACACGTGTAACTTTCTTTAAAGTCAAGTGAATGTGACATTTACGATCAACCATTATTGGCATTTAATCTTATAGTTTAGCGATAGATTTTTGGTTGTCGGAATATGTAAGGAATACCAAAAATACATATGTAACTGGTATTTGAAAACGAGGTTTTCGCCAAATTTTCGTAAAAAAATAAAAATCACGCTAAACCTGCAGTGCGTATCTGGCCAAATATTACCACTCGAAAAAAAAAAAAATGCTGACTGGCGAGTTGAAAAAAAGCTATTGGCGAGATTTGCATCCTGAACAGTACCTAGAATTCTTTCCGACCATGGCAACTTTTATGTAGTTTTATTCGAAAAAATAAATGTGATTTTTTAATCAAAAATGGAAAACTTACGGTCCCATATTGCCGTGATATTTTTCTGACGCCAATGTCATATACGGAACGGGCACATAACTGGCGCCAAAGTATTGTTATTTTGCTTGATATGGTAAGCCAGATGTTGCTGTTGATGCATTCCCCAAATTAATGTCGTTAAAAAATCATGCCAATATGGGACGTATATGACATCTTTGCCAAACTTTCATATGAACGGCAAAGGGATCAGACCGTATTTGTTTATGGCAGTTGACGACTTGAACTATTATAATATAGATGAAATGATGGTGATAGAATAATATTTGACGACTTATCACCTGTGCCTGGCTAACATTAAAGTACCAAAATGACACCTAGAGTATAAAAAGCGAAGTGGTCCGTCTGGAACTGTTGATGATAGTCACATGACTTAGGCTATTGTTATAGAGATTGTTTTAAAATACCGGGAGATAAAGACTCTTATATTTAATTTATTTTATTTTTGCTTCTTTTCAAATGTTTAACTGATCCTATTTAATCAAAAACGAAAACAACCATTGGATGTCTTAACAGCAACTGATTCGCCCTTAAATTTTTGCAATCAAAGGGAATTGAATGGAAACCTATTTACAGGGAGATCTGCACAGCTTTTTTCAGTATAATTCAATCTTCTCTAATATTTTTAAAACCCATCAGATTAGTGTGTTATTAGATTCTGCGGTGTCTGAACGGGGATTGGCGAGCGTAGCTTGCAGGGGACAGAGCCCCCTAGTATGATATATTAATCTTATTTCTCAATAGAAATATACATTGTTGCTGTTCAGATTTTTGAAAATATTTTCAATATGTGTTTAATGATTCATAAAATAATAGCTATGAAAAGCATGACTATGAGGATTTCTATTTGCATACCTTAGTGGAAAATAGGGATGCAACAAATAGTGATTTGGCCAAATACCGAATATTCGGCCAAGTTTTAGGCCGTATACTGACTTTAATTTTTTTTTTCAATTTTAAAATCAAAAATTAAATTAAGGGCTAATTGAATCAATTTTTTGTCTGAGTGCTCAAAAATCATAACAGCTGAATGTATTTTTTGTAATATTTTAAACAGTTTGATGCCAATAAAACACATGACTTTTAAAAATGTAAATAATAATTTAATTCATAGTTTTTTATTTAATCCATAGATAGTTCTAGTAATTTATATATATTTTATCTAAAATAGAAACTCATTACCGCTGTAAAATTGAAACTTTTTTTATTTTAGTAAAATCATTTTACCCCCCAAAAATAAGAATTTGCATGTGTCCTCTGTCTTTTTATATCCTTTCTCATTCAACTCAAACTTAGTACTAAACTCTCATTCAACTCAAACTTTACATTCTGTATGTAAAGAAAAAGGTTGTTTTCTTAAAATATAATTATTCATTCCATTAAAATATAATTACTCTTTTCTGCTACCAAGATATACTTTTCTCTTTTCTTTCTCTCAAAAGTAACAAGCCATCATAATCAGGGTTCGCAAAAACCAGTTTAAAAAAAAAAAAAAAAACATGGGCTTTTTCTTGTTTTTTCATGAAAAACCCAATTTTTCCCGTGGAAAATCGGGTTTTTTCAAAAGTATAAAATATGCGATATTACATTATTGTATATTACATTATTTATATATTATACATACTATACAGCAAAAAATATATGTATTGTTCCCTCATCATATCATCATCTATAATAATAAAGAAAGAAGTTTGTGTGTGAGTGAGTGAGTGTGTCGACGGTGTTCTGAAGAGACCGCTGCACGTAGAGCTACCAAATTTGGGGAAAAGGTACGTCTATATATGAAGTTTTGCACCTCGAAGCCCGATTTTCGATTTTTCTATTAGATTTCTTTTTATTTAATTTTTTATGCGATTTTTAGCACTTTTTAAGTTTTGAGGCGATTTTTTCCATATAAGTGAGAAGAATATGGTTTCTTTCTTTTAACTCAATATAGTAAATTTTGTTCCCTTTTCAAAAAAGTTTATTCGGAATTCATGCAGTGATTTTTGAATTTTTAGCGAATTTTTAATGCAATTATTGAACAGCATTTAATGCATTTCCATAAATATAAGGAGGTTACCTTAGAGGGACACAGTTTTGTCGCCAAACGCAGCCAAGTTTGTCGCCAACTTGGCGGTATACCGCCAAATTTGGCGACCAAAATGAGTCGACAAAAGTGACGCCAACTTGGCGATATCTCTTATATTTCGCCAAATTCCCATAGACTTCCATTGTAAACCAATATGGATTACTCGCTTACAGAAAATCAACAAATTGAAATATTTTAATGCAACAAAAACTAATATTAACTTAAGGGATTATATTAATTATATTTAAGGGAATCCAAGTAAATTAAATTGTCAATAAAAGTAACATGATACAATGCTTAGATTATTGTATTTTATTGATATTTTTGACGAAAGGGTTGCCAGTGGTCATTTTGGCGAAAATTATAGTTGATAAATGAATTGAAATGGCTATATCCGTTAGAAAATAATGTAAACAACTCGCAAATTAAAAGAAAATAACTGTTATTTGTTTAATTTAAAAAAAAAAAAGAATCAAAAACCTTTCTAATGCGAGATGAAATTTATAAAATGAAAATATTTAATTTAAATATGAAAGGAATGTTTATAAAACTTAAATAAATTAGTATGAAAGAAGCAATTGATACATTATTTGGCGATTTTTCGCTTTGCCAGGTTAATAAAAATGTGCCTGAAAAAACTTGAAGAAATAAAATTTAAGTAGCAGTCTTTTAGTCCTTCTTTTTTTTCTAATTAATTTAATTATCATTTTTATGTAATTTTTCCATCGTATGTCTTACAGGAGAAAGGCTTTATTTGTGAGTTACATGCTATTTAATTATTACCTTGGTCACCAAACAATGCAATTTTTAACCACAAAGGCAGAAGCGTGAAATAAGCCAGGCGAAGGTCGCAATATTTTTTTTTAAGTATAGGAGAACATTTTGGAGTAAATCTTTATATTCAAATGTAAATTATATAAAAAGGAGTTAAAATTATAACTATGCAGTCAAGTATTTAAATTTTAGTGTAAAAATGTGCCATATACACACATATTTTATAATCTTCGATAATCAAGCCACTACCAAATGACATATTTACTATATTATTGAAAGTTTTGTTGGCACAGGTGTCATATACGCTCCATGGTACAGTCGTGGAAAAAAAAAAGTAAACACCCCCTACTAACTCCTCAGCAAACCATCGTAGAAGAAAATTACTGGTATCGAACGATTGGAAATAAAGTCTACTTTTAAATGATGTATATAAAATTTTCTTAGGGGGTCATCTACATATTAAAACGAATCCAAACTTCATTTTTTTCAATGGCAATGCCCAATTTTAACGAGATATTTCAAATCTTCCGTTCAAACTATGCCTAGACACAAAATTTCAAGTCATTTGAATGATAAGTTTTTGAATTATAAACATTCAAAATTTAGTGCTTCTAATGTTAAATTACATTTTCATATTTTTATTTATATCTCCCGAAATTATGCTCCTAATGTGCTAATTTTTTTTGTAGTAATAATACTAATATACCCAAACATAAATAAGCTGAATTTGCAATTTTTATAATTTTATGATATGAATAATGAATTATGAAATTAATATTCAAAAAAATTATGAATTGCAACCTACAATTTTTTTGATGGATTTAGATTTATTAAGTCCTGCTTTATGGAAATTCAAAAATTTCACATTTTTATTCCAAGTAGTTTTCAAATTATGCTTAAAAAACGGCAAAATGATGGTTTAAGATGGTCTATGATGGAAGTGAGTAGACATTTTGAAATTTATTCTGCTGTACTGTAATCTAACACGCTTCATTGACTCTTTGAGTAGCGCTTAAGGTGCCTTGATCAAGGAAGGGGCTCTCTCGGTGAACAATCCAGTACGGAACTTCAATTTGGATACAGCTCTTAAAATAAGCTCGTTTTAAAATAATTAATTTCTCGGAAACTTATGGTACGAATTGCATAAAAATTCGTTTTTAGGCTAATTGAAGGGTGTAGAGTTCATTTATGCTGTCAGAATTGGGTACTGCTATTGAAAAAAACAAAGTTATGGTTCGTTTTAATATGTAGATGGCCCCCTAAGCAAATTTTATATGCATCATTTAAAAGTAGACTTTATTTCCAATCGTTCGGTACCAGTAACTTTCTTCTACGATAATTTGTTGAGGAGTTAGTAGGGGGTGTTTACTTTTTTTTTTTTCCACGACTGTACATAATGGCTCCAAAATGGCGTTATTTTGCATAACATGGTAACTCGGCTATTAGTGTTTATTTATTAATAAATTGTTTATTTACTTTTATTTTCTTTTTTACAGTTATATAAACTGTTTTGTTCTATAGATATTAATTAAACTTTTTATTATTTATTGCTATTTCCTTTTAAAATACCCAAAAATACCTTTTAAAGCGCCAAACCCGGTACGTATCTATGCCTAATAGTTATTTACATTATTGTGATTACTTAGTATCAAGCAACAAGATTGAAGAGTATTTGGTATATTTTAGGTAGATTTCGTAAGAAATACTACCTATTGCAGTCATTACCATGGTGCGACTTTTGAAAAATTCCTTCATAACTTTTCATTATAGGACCCCAGGAACCCCAAACCACCCCCACCTAAAAAGTTTATATATATATATATATACGTATGTATGTATGTATGTACTAAATTTTGTCCGCACGATAAAAGGCGCAATTATGCATGGATCTTCAAATTCGCCAACAACTTTGATATGGTTAATATCTCAGCGGGGATTGAAAATGGACAAAATCGGCCCAAGGGAATGGAAATGGGGAGGGCTCAAAATTTTGAATACCGTCTTAACATGATTCTGATAAAACCAGCTCTTACGCAACAATGACAGGAAAAAATAAATATTTTTCGTTATAGCAGTTGCCAACAATAAAAAAAAAGCAATAAAATTCTCACCACAACATTTGCTTTTCTATTGCAAGATTTCACATGAAAAATTAAATTAAATAAACAGTTTGACGAATTAAAAACAAATTGAATATTACGTCATAAGTTTTCTAGAGCAAGATTTCCGCATGAAAACTCAAAATTAAATAAATAGTTTGACGAATTAAAAATATATATATATTGCGTCATATTGGAAATATAATGGACCTCAGCAGGTGAATATGTAACGTCATGTGAGTTTGAAGAAATGTATTAAAACATAATAAAAACCCGACTATGGAAATATTAACATATTTTACCATTTTGAGGTTCTCTGAATTTGTTTTAGCCATTTTAAAACCTATTCCATATACATGCGTGTGTGTATTCGTGTATATTAGAATTTTCACAAAATGTTTAGCTCCCTTAGAGGTCATTCTTAGTGAAGGAACTGGGTTTATCTCTAATCTTGATTAAAGTTTTGTTGGTGAATTTAGCACTTAACTTTGAAATCTACCTCCGCCTGTAGGCCCGAGCCGGCAGGGATTTTTAATATATGGGCTTTGGTGAGTTAGAAAAAATGGCCTTGGCAAGTGAAGTGAATTTTGGGCTGGCAAACTATTTACTTTTCATATTTCATATACGTATAAGCATTTTTTTTTCAATATTTATTTTATTTATTTATATAAAGAAGAGCTATTTATCTACTTTTAAATATGAACAGAAATAATTTGTGGTTCTACCTGATTATCCCGTAGACCAAAAAAAATATCGCCAAATTATAAGATTAAATGCCAATAATGGGTGATCGTAAATGTCAAATGTACTTGACATTAAACACTTTACACATGTTTGTTACATCATCAGGTGATTTTTAATTCGATATTTACGTTTCTTCGCGATCTGCTGAAATTTTTTGACATTATATTTTTGACCTATAATACTAAAATAATTTCTACTTTCATTTCAATAAAGTTTATTCGGATTTCGTGTAACAATTTTCGAATTTTTCGGGTATTTTGTATGTGATTTTTAGTGTAGTTTAGCGATTTTCTACCATTTTTCCACATTAGTGAAAGACGTTGATAGAAGTTGAATCAACTTTCAATCTTCGAACACAATATATAATTTTTTTTCTCTTGTCAAAATTTGTGCAGCGATTTAAAATTTTTTCGCGATATCTTATTGTGATTTTCTGAGGTTCGTGCTGTTTTTTTACGTACCCGGGCAACGCCGGGCAAGTTAGCTAGTATATATTATAAAGCAGTGAGCTCTAAAAGTTCCACTCGAGTGTTTTCAAAAACTACCCGGTGGATTTCTTTGCAAATTGTAACATTCGATGGAGAATATTCATATATATTATGTAGAGTCTATCTTATGTAGAGTAGTATCTTATGTAGAGTCTCGATGCAAGCAACGAGCAAGCAGAAAAAATAAAGTACAAAAAAAAAGAAACAAAATAAAAAAAAGATACGGGAATCCAGTTTACAGTAAGTAAATATTTGATAAGGTGGAAAGGGATGGGGGGGAAATGAATTGTAGACTCTACATATTATAAAGCAGTAAGCTCTAAAAGTTCCGCTCGAGTGTTTTAAAAAACTACCCGGTGGATTTCTTTGCAAATTGTATCATTCGATGGGGAATATTCCTCTGGTGGTTTATAAGTGAAATATACAGGGGTAACTATGATTTTTGGTAATAAATTTCGTATTTTATTAATATTTTCGACGAAAGGATTGCCAGTGGTCATTTTTTTGGTGAAAAGTTTATCAATTAAACAATTGAAATGGCTATATCCGCTAGAAAATAATACAAATACATCACAAATAAATGAAAAAAAATACTGATATTTAATTTATATATTTTTTTAAATGAGACATAATATTATAAAACGAAAACATTTAATTAAAACATGAAATAAATATTTGTAATGCTTAAAGTATAATTTATTGTGAAATTTTACAATTGATACAATATCTGGCGAAATATCTCTTGCGTTAGGTTAAAAAAATGAATCTGAAAATTTGGTTAGACTAATTTTGGATGACAATTTTTTCCTTTTTAGTTCTTTTCTTTTTATTTTTATCTAACTGCCTCATCATCTAACTTCTGACAATGTCTGAATTCCAATTTTATATTATTATTATTAATATTGGCACAGATGCCATATACGAACCGGGATACCTAACTGGTGCCAAAATGACGTTATTTTGCCTGATATGGTAATACAACTTTTGTTGTTTATTTATTAATAAATTGTTTATTTACTTTTATTTTCTTTTTTAAATTATATAAATAGTTTTGTTCTATAGTTATTAATTAAACTTTTTAATTTATTGTTAGTTATTTTTTTAACTGATAGAAAATAATTAAAAAATACATATGTAACTGGTATTCAAAACGAGATTTTTGCCAAATTGGCGTTAGAAAAAAATTGCAACGAACCACGGTGCGTAGATGACATCTGTGCCTTATTATTATTTATTAATTTTTATTATTATTATTTATTTTATAATCTTCGATAATCAAGTCACCAGCAAATTTAATATTTACTAAATTATTGGAAATTTTGTCGGCACAGATGTCACATACGCACCAAACCGGTACCTAATGATCTCCAAAATGGTGTTATTTTGCCTGACATGGTAACCCGGCTATTGTTGTTTATTTATTAAAAAATTATTTATTTACTTTCATTTTCTTGAGAACAAATAAATTAGTATAACATTAATAAAAATACAAATAAAACATCGAAATAAATATCCTTTGATGACGTAAACATGTGTAACTTGCTTAAAGTCAAGTGAATGTGACATTTACGATCAACCATTATTGGCATTTAATCTTATAGTTTGGTGACAGATTTTTGGTCGACGGTATAACTAAATAGTACCTTTTTTCTATAGTTATTATTATTTTTTATTTATTGTTATTTCCTTTTAAAATAATAGAAAATTATTTAGCTACACATATATATAACTGGTTTTCGAAAACGATGTTTTCCCCAAATTGGTGTAAAAAAAATCGCGCCAAACCTGGTACGTGTATGACATCTGTGCCTAATAGATAGGAAAGAGTTCCATATCCTGTACTGGATTTTTTGGGGGATAAATGTTTCAGTGTGTTATATTCAAGGCTGGAGTAGCACAGTTGAAGTTTATTCCAACAGAGCGAAAAATGTCCAGACCAGGGATCGAACCTGGATACTTGGCGTGCCGTGCCAATGCCTTACCTGTTAGGCTATCCGGGCCGATACCTGGCTGACATAATTCACTCTATTATTAGTTGGACTTGGCTGCAAGCTGCAGCGCTAGTTTCATTCATCCGAGCTATAACTATAGCATTTACATGATGAAACTACTTTAACACGGAAACTCCTGTATACCATGTAATTAGGTCATAATGAAGGGAACGAATATTTTTTCCAACTGGATTAAATCATATTCAAGGCTGGAGTAGCACAGTTGAAGTTTATTCCAACAGAACAAAAAATGTCCAGACCAGGGATCGAACCTGGATACTTAGCGTGCCGTGCCAATGCCTTACCTGTTAGGCTATCCGGACCGATACCTGGCTGACATAATTCACTCTCTTATTAGTTGGACTTGGCTGCAAGCTGCAGCGCTAGTTTCATTCGTCCGAGCTATAACTATAGCATTTACATGATGAAACTACTTGAAAAAAAAAAAAATGATGATGATGATGAAAAAATATATATATATATATATTCGTTCCCTTCATTATGTTTCAATGTGGTTGTTGTGATCTTCAGCATTTGGGGTTGCTTTTTTCTTTGAATACTACTGGTGGTTAATGGTGTGAAGATTAGAGAACATTTTAATTCCTGTTGTCATAACTGTCACATTCCCATACCAAACTCTACTTTAAATGATCAACTAAAAGAGTTGTTTCTTAATTACCCAAATTTTGTCCAAGGCATAAGATAGTATAATATTGCAATGACGTTCGCTTCATTTTCAGCAATACGGAAGGACATTCCAGGTGATCGTCTTTAATGCTTTAAAATAGAAGGTTAATACATGGAAATTATTCCAGAGAGAAACATTCACCTTGCACACAATATTTCAAATGAAAATCAAATTTCAAAGTGATTGCTAAAAAGGCGCAAAGGCTAACATAGTGAAAAAGATTCCAAGCCGGGACTCGAACCCGGGCCATCAGTATAGCGCACTGACGTTCTACCGACTAAACCACTTGGAACTATACCTAGCTCGGAAAATTTCTCACTATTATATGTTGGCAAGGCTACAAACGTAGCACAAGATGAAATATTTATCGTGAGCCACCGACCTGGGGCGAGCACGAAACATAATTAAATCCAGCATCGATAGAATCTATATTAATACATGGAAATTATTCCAGAGAGAAACATTCGCCTTGCACACAATATTTCAAATGAAAATCAAATTTCAAAGTGATTGTTTAAAAGGCATAAAGGCTAACATAGTGAAAAAGATTCCAAGCCGGGACTCGAACCCGGGCCATCAGTATAGCGCACTGACGTTCTACCGACTAAACCACTTGGAACGATACCTAGCTCGGAAAATTTCTCACTATTATATGTTGGCAAGGCTACAAACGTAGCACAAGATGGAATATTTGTCGTGAGCCACCGACCTGGGCTTCAGTTATACTGATGGCCCGGGTTCGAGTCCCGGCTTGGAATCTTTTTCACTATGTTAGCCTTTATGCCTTTTAAGCAATCACTTTGAAATTTGATTTTCATTTGAAATATTGTGTGCAAGGCGAATGTTTCTCTCTGGAATAATTTCCATGTATTAATATAGATTCTATCGATGCTGGATTTAATTATGTTTTGTGCTCGCCCCAGGTCGGTGGCTCACGATAAATATTCCATCTTGTGCTACGTTTGTAGTCTTGCCAACATATAATAGTGAGAAATTTTCCGAGCTAGGTATCGTTCCAAGTGGTTTAGTCGGTAGAACGTCAGTGCGCTATACTGATGGCCCGGGTTCGAGTCCCGGCTTGGAATCTTTTTCACTATGTTAGCCTTTACGCCTTTTAAGCAATCACTTTGAAATTTGATTTTCATTTGAAATATAGAAGGTTAAGTTCACAATTTCGTTTGATTCAAGGTTCGTTTGGAAAAATGGACTAGCGCAGCGGGTATAGCCTGCTAGTATATATTATAAAGCAGTAAGCTCTAAAAATTCGGCTTGAGTGTTTTCAAAAACTACCCAGTGAATTTGTTTTCAGATTGTATTATTCGATAGAGAATATTCCGACGGTGGTTTACGCATAAAATATACTGGGATAACTATGATTTTTGGTAATAAATTTCGTATTTTATTGATATTTTCCGTGAAAGGGTTGCCAATGATTATATTTTGGTGATATTATCGTTGGTTAAAGAATGGAAAGGGCTATATCAGTTACAAAATAATGTAAACATCTCACAAAATAAAAGAAAAAAAAACTTATTTTTTAATTAAAAAAAGGAACAAACAAAATTCCTTTTAATGAAAGATAAATTTAAATAACAAAAATAATTAATTTAAACATGAAATAAATGTTCGTAATGCTTAAAATTGAATTCAATATGAAATATTTTAATAGATACAACATTTGGTGATTTATTGCTTGGGCCAGGCTAAGAAAAATGTGTACTACTTGATTATCCAGTTGACCAATATCTCCAAATTAACAAATCATCAAACTATTTGCCAAATTATACACATGGAAGAATATTTCCACTCTAAAATTTTAAGAAAGGAAAAATAATGAATTTTAATTTAAAAAATCACTAAAGAATAGCGCTACTTTTCGATGACGTTCACGTATGGTGTATAGCGACATACCAAATCTAAAATTAGATTTTTTTAGATAATTTCAGACAAAAGAATACTAATAGTTTGCGTATTTAGATTCAGAATTATTAAAGTTTTCCAAACCTTTCACAATTAGCCAAAAAGTACCTTTCTGCACATGGAAGTACTATATATAGTGAGAGATTATTTTCAGAAGCAGGTAACATTTACGAAAAAAAAAAAAACAGAAATACACTATCACCTGAGAATGCTGAATTATTATTATTTCTGCATCACAATCTATGTTTATTGAAAACATTTTAACTGTTTTTTAAGACAAATATAAACATTATAATGCTATTCTTGAAAAAAATATCTAAAACGTAAATGCATACTAATTAAAAAAATTTAGTACTTACATTTATTTCATTATTTAATAAGAAATAGTAACACACTTAAAAAAATCACTTAAATTATATTTAACTTTTAAGCGTATTTTACTAAAAAAAAAAAACCCCTTAAGTATTGCAACATATATGACTTAAATATCTTATACATATAATACATCTATATCTAATCAATCATATTATTTATGTTTTTTATTGGTAGAATTCAAAATATTATTCAAAGAAATATTTTTTTATGTAACAAGGGATAAATGTTAAACTTCCCATTATGATAAAAAAAAAAATTTTGAATTTGCTTGTACAGCTGTATTAAAACAGTTTTGAATAGATTATTTTTAAATTTAACAGATTATGTTAGCTTATTACAGATACTTTTTGTACTTACTGATACAGCATAAATTTTTTTTAACATGATTCCTAAATTAGCCTCTTATATAAAAATGAAAGTAAATGGAAAAAAAAATGTTAGTTAATTTCAAATAAAATTTTCATTATACATGATGAATATAAATTGTCAAATTAAAAAGTTATACCGTGTAAATATAAAAACATTTATTACAGTATTATTTGGCCAAGGCCGAATAATGGACTTGATATTCGGCCGAAGCTGAATATTTGGCAGACAGGCCGAATGGGCCGAATATTCGTTGCATCTCAAGTAGAAAATTTATTCCATTTGAGCTTTATTTGTGAATTGCAATTTAGAAGCAACTTTTGTCATTTATAAGATTTCATAAAGGTTCACTTATTTTTTCTTTTTTCAAAGTATTTTGACTTTTAAAAAAATTTAATGAATTTTAAAAAAGATGAAGACCAACAATTAGTAACATATAATGTAATTTCATTCAGATTATTTTGCTTTTTGTTGTACAACTCAATATATAATATACACGTTAAGTACAGGGAATCTAGTGGGAGCTAAGGAAATCACACTTTCATTCATTAGAAAGTGTTCTTTTGATAAATCCATCCTGCTCCTTTAAAAATTAAATGTGAACACTGGTCTACTGTATCATGTATTTTTGAGGGGAGGGAGAATTAAGATTCATTTGCCAAATAGTTGTTATTTTTAAGTTTTCTTAATTGTCTTTATCTTTATTCAACAAAACCATTATTTATTTGTTACACTTTTTCTTTTATGATTCTTTATTATTTAATCCACTAGCTTATTATTTTTTACCCTTCATCTTTAAAATTTATCAAAATTTTTGTTGTGAAAATAGTTATGATCAGAAACTGATTGAAATTACAGTATTTCTTTTCTATTTTCAAAATAAAACTCTACTTGGCAAGCATTAAATGAATATAGGTGGGAAATTTGTGCTGATTAATGTATGTCATTAATTAAAATAATCGTTTAAATTTAAAATATTCTCGATTTAATATCCATTTAGTTTTTATATCTCTTGTCCTTACTCATATTTTTTTCAGCAACTTTTTATTTATTTGTCAATAATGTAAAAACATTCTAGGTATTCAGTTTAAGGAAATGAAAAAAACATTTATTAGCATTAAATATTAATTCCGTTTTTGGCAGTATCCTATTCTAATTTTATTTTGTATAATATCCAGTGACACCACCTCACACAGCAGTAAAACGAGTTTCTAGCAGGACACAACTGAGCTAGCCTTTTGCTTGCCACTATAGAGCTTGTCTGCTGCTCTGGGGTCTCTGCTTTGATCCTTACTGATTCTAACATCTCCTTCAAATATTTCAATTAATGATTTTCTCGTAATGAAGCAAATATTACTTATACATATTTTTTTGTATAAAATAATATTTTAACTAATAAAGATTTATGCATATTTATAAATTCATTATATTTTTCTTATTTTATTTATTGTTGCAGATAAAAAAATTTTATTCTTTTTTATTGTATCTCATATGTATTATTGCATGTTAATGCTATCTCTATAAAAAGGTTCACAATAAAATACTAATTTTACAAAAACTCACAGTGAGATATTCAATGCAAATTGTTTCAATGACTTTTTATTGCCAAAAACTCACTGAGAAAATATAAGTTGAAATAACCGGTATAATATTCAATGCAAATAGCTGCAATGGCCTTTTATCGAGAAAAGGTTATTGAGAAAATACAAGTCGAACTAACCAATATGTACCAATTGTCATTTTGATATTTATTCTGAAATTTTTGCTTTAATCTGTGATTTTCCATCATTTCAGGTCAGAGACATGGCATCCTGTGAAGAAAACCAAGCTCCATTGTGAAAGGGGTTTTCTGAGGATTGACCCTGAAAGTAACAAGTTAGCACTTATGACTTCACATATCTTTGGTAAGAATTTGTTAAAGAAGAATTTATTAATATTCGTTGAATGTTAATTGTTTGTCTTTTGATCTATTGAATAAAATAATAATATTATCATATGACATTTTTATTTACCCTATAATTTTATTCTGTTTCATGAATAAATGCCTAATGCTTGTTGATGTATTTCTTATCGAAAATTATAAATTTTGTTTGTATGTAATTCAGTGAATATTATACTATTCTTTATTCCTACCAAGTTTTTTTTCATTTTCTCTTGCTTGTTTCTTTTCTTTTATATTTATGGTACAGAGAAGGATGAATCTAGAGAGTTTCTAAGGGGTTATTAGAAGTTTAGAGGTTCAAATCTGACCTGTGATTCAGGTCAAGATTAATTTTTTAAATCTACATTACTGGGAGAGTAATAGTTTTCATACAATCTGAGTTGGACCACAAATTCAACGGTGTATGCTGCCAAAGGCAGTAGTGCCCCCAAATCTAGATTTGTTTGGATAAATTTTCATTTAAAAATATAAAATCATGCAAATTCAAGAGTGTATGCTGCAAATGGTGCTGGGGTCCCCAACTTTATGTTCATTTAGAAAGATTTTCATTAAAAAATATAAAGTCATTCGACACTGATTTTAGGTATATTTAAGGTTAATATCATGGGCCAAAGCAACACCGACTGTGTCAGCTACTTAATAATAAATTATTTTTAATGTTAATGTACATTTCTTTCATTTTCTTAAATTAAAGTGTGATGCATGACACAAACTGCAAATTTATACTTTTCCCATTGCTGGACATATATAAACACACTTTTATAACTGATATTTTTTTTATAATGAAAATAATCTGGTTCACACAAATCATTCACCCTTGACAAGGCAGATTTGGCAAATTTTAATTTACCTTAATAAATAAAAAAGAATGTGATCGTAAATCATAAAATTCTGGTAAAAGGGCAACGCGAATTACGAAAGATTATCAATAACATTCGCACTATAATCAATAATTAAATTACCAAAATAGGATGCATTGTGAATTTTTATGAGGGCCCTTTTTACTCATGAATTTTGCCTTTTGATAATTTTCGAAAGAAGTATTTTTAAATTTTTTATTAATATAATTTTTATTTCTTTATCTAAACTTTACTGAGTCAACATGATAACTCTTGAAAATTCTATGAAATTCCTAAAATAGAAATATCTTTACAAGCAATGACACACAATTAATTATTCACTAGGAGAGAAGAGACTGTTATCGCTTGATTAAACATTTTTATTTACATATATTTAAGCAACAATTATTTACAAAAATCCTTAACTTGAGAAAATAATAAAAACAGATTTTAGGTGCTGTTATTCACAAATTTTTTTAACCCTGGAAACTGTCCTTTTAACATACCTTTTTTTTTAGTAACATCTTCAGAGTATATATTTTATCTAGTATAACTTCTCTACAGTTCTTTTACTAGGAAATTCTAAACTAGTACGTAAATAAAAATATGTTGAAAAATGTTAATTCTTGAATTACAAATTTAGAAAGCGTATCTGGAACACATATTGTCATTTTTACCGATTAAAGCATACGTTCTCAAAAAACAGATAGAATAATTATTTTGTGGTAAAACGTGAAATTGGTTCCTTTGGTTGTGAAGAGTCAAAACCATTTAGGGACTTGATTTCTGTCGTCTAGAGTCATAGGGGAAAGATCGCTGCTATCGACCGGATCTGCGTTCATCGCTGTGGCCAGATGAGGAGTCGCGGGTGGCCAGTCTAAGAGGCACTCGTCTGTCTACTCATCCTTTCATTAGTCGCTGGAAAATTCTCCTGCTCCATGTAGCTAAATCCATCTGAATTGGCATCTTTTTACATAGTGTCTCATACACCTTCTTTTTTTGTTACTACATCTCTGAACTTTTTTTAAAATTCTAACTACCTACATTAAAATCTTCTCAAAACTCCTACCCGTTTGTGGGCCGGTTTAAAATTTCAGATGTATTCTTATTGGATGACGTACCCTTAAGGAGGGTCCGTTGCTGTCCTGTAATTTGTGTCAGCAAAACTCACACACATAAAATTATGCAAATTCTGTCTCCTCTTTAGGTCAGAGGTGAAGAGTCATAAACACACAGTGGTCCCTACTTTGACTTAACGACATCCTCTCATAAATATTTCATTGTCCCTGTTGTCATTATTAATGACATTGTCATTATTAAGTCTACCTAGAACTTAGCTGTTGCTATACTCTGGGATACAAACTTTCTTACGCATAAAATATATATCGTTAACCTAAAACCCTTAAAATAAAATATACATATAATATTTATAATTGAATAATAAATATTCTTCTGTACCTCCATTATTATATTTACTGAAATTTGAACTGTTACAATCACGAGTTCATTACTATATTTTATATAAATATAATTGTAACTTCATATACTAAAATCACGCAAAATGTTCCTTTGCATTTATTACAAGATGTAGGGGTCGAATAGCGCCCCAGCACCCATTAGTGTAAAAAATCTATTAAATGAGGCTAAAATGTGTTTTAGTAAATTTATTTTTTTTTCATTTTTATGTACAAAAAAATAATAAATAAATAAATAAATAATGGTTGTATAATAAAATGAATGGTCAAATGTGAGTATTACTCACACTCAGAGTGCTTTTTCTATATAGGTTTTTGATTTACTTTTGGAGACATGGGGGCGTATTGAGAGATCCACTCAGTGCAATCTAATCACGAATCCCATAGTATTTATGTGATTAATTGTAATTAAATTAG
Source organism: Maratus speciosus (assembly GCA_963932465.1). NCBI lineage: Eukaryota > Metazoa > Arthropoda > Arachnida > Araneae > Salticidae > Maratus > Maratus speciosus. Next base: position 97,642,131 of record OZ010790.1, on the reverse strand, counting down.
TTTCTTTTTAACAATTTTATATTTATTGCTTTTCTACTGCTACTGGGCATTGCATTAGACAAATATATAATTAAAAGTTCTTATCTAAGCTTTGAAAGCCGATGGAACATAGAGTATGCCGCTCCTGTCATTATGTATGTCCAAACCATCCATGTCTTTAAGGGTTAATAACTAGGCTAATTGTAATTACCGATGATTTTTTTCAAAAATCATTATCAACAATGCTTTTATAACTATGATAGGTACCTCCAGCGTTCCTCAACACCTTTGCTGAATGCTCGCAAATCGAAATTTGTGCGTAACGGAAAAATTCGCTTTTAAAAAGAAACTATGTGACTTATGGTAATCGCTATAATTTTCCTGCAAAGTTTAAGTTGACGTCTACTACCTCTAATTTTTTCATAATTTTAGTTTCAGTAGATTTGGGAATAGATGGGGGGGGGGGGGGACATATTTTTGCACTACATTTTCGACGATATCTCTGAAAATATAATACCTAAAATTAAAAGAAATTTATTTTTGAGTTCAGCCTTATGAAAGTTTTCACAGAATACCCCACATGATATACAAAGAAAAGTTTTTTTTTTTTTTTCAAGTAACTTAATTAGCCCCTCTACACTTTTCCTAAATATATTTGTGAATGTTTAATAATCTCTAAAGATGTGGGTCAATAGCCTTTATTAGTTCCCCCAATTTGAACTTTCCACATCCCATAGTTTATGAGTAAAATGGCTGTGACAGACAGAAACAGGAGTGATCTTATAATGGTTCTGTTTTTACTTTTTAAGTACAGAACCCTAAAAATACAGAATAAACAGATTTTGAAGGATAAAAGGGGATTAACATCATTAATAAATACAGTAAACCATGTCTAAGGCAGACTCTGTGAAAAGCAGAAATCTGCCTAACTCAAAAAGATTTCTAAGTTGTAATGAATTCATAGACATTGAGTAAATTTTGTGTAAGGCAGAATACTGTCTACAATGGAAAATTTCCAGATCAGTTCCACCTTGCACAATGTTAATTGTAATTGGAATTAAATCGAAAGACTAAATTAACTAAATAACTTAGTTTTTCTTAGCTTTTATGATACTTTAAAAAAGCTTTTGTATTTAGCAAGTCTGTTCTACATCACTCTTTATAATTTTGTCATTTTATGTTTGATTCAACCTCAACTGAAATATAACCAAATTAATACCATTTTATAAAGGTTTTTAAAAAATTAATCTGGTGTTTTATACATTTTAATGTTTCACTTTTGTCTCTTTTCAAAATTTATTATGAGGAAATTTTAATGTTATTTTTTCATTAGCTGGGTACAAATGATGAATCACCAACTACTATTTCAATTGCCATCATTTGTGTTGCATTCATTTAATTTAAAGTAGAGACCTTTCCTTGTTTCATTTAAAATACAAAAAATAAATAAATAAGTAAACAAATAAAAATAAAAAAAGAGTGAAGAAAAGAAAAAGAAAAAAGATTTTTTTTATAAGAAATCGGGTACTTTTATTTTAGCTGGGTGCAAGCTTTGCCAGTAACAGCTTTTATTTTTCACAGTGTAAATAAAAAAAAAACAATGCTTTAATATTGAAATAAAATGCTTTTACTTATAGTAATATTTGTTATATTTTTCAATAGATTCTTTTATAGGCAATCCTTATGATGCATTTCATAAAATTTACCTTTAAAAACACAGACAGTTAGTAATAACATAAAAACATGTCTAACAATTCTGTATATTCCAAGACATTTTAAAGCCTAAATAACAATGTTTAATAATCTTTTTGTTAAATGCAATGTTCAGTAGTAGTGTAAAAGTAATAAACATTGAGATGATAAAAAAAAGCACTTATTTGAAATAATATAACAAAGATGGTTTATAGTAACTTAAAAACACAAGCAGCACACTCTATTCTCCAATGTTATTTAAAATTTAAATATCACCTTTTGATGATATTCTTCTTTAATGCAATGTTCAGTAATATCAGATAATTCAGAAAGTTCTGCTTTCCATTTTTCGCTGCTGAATAGTTGTGTTCATTAGTTCAAGCACACGCATTCTACCTGCTGATTCATTGATAAGTGAAGAAAGGCATTTTCAGATCGCTGACTTATTTGGAGCGAGTTTAAAATGTTTAAAACAATCGAGCATCCCGCCGCATGCGAGATACGGTTGGTCATCTGATTTCAATGCATAAGCTGAGTTACCAAGGTGGTCATCCCTGCGAGAAACACCAAAGCATGTGAAATTCACAGATAAATTTGTGAGGTTTACAGACCTAAGGCGGTGAGCGATTCCATGGTCAGAAGGTGGTTGCATCACTTCAATGAAGGACCTGAAAACAAAGTTTTTTTCACCCCCTACAGCCCGGATCTCTTACCAAGGGATTTTTCTCTTTTCAAGCACCTGAAGACTTTTCTTGCTGGCAACCAGTTCAGGAACAATGACGAGGTAAGATCTGTTGTTACCCGATGATTGCAATCGCAGGTGGCATCGGTCTTTGAGAAGGGCATCCAAACACTTGTGCCTCGCTACGATAAATGTCTAAACAATGGTGGTACCTATGTCGAAAATTAATCTGACCATTGTAGTTCATTATTTAATAAAAGTTAGTTCCAAATGATTTTTTTCCTTTTCTTATGTTGCTAAACGGAACTTACTTTCTGGATTACCTGATAGTATAACAGTGATAAACATCAAATTTATAAAGAAGCTAACTTAATTAAGAAATGGAATAAATTACACAAATACATGGGTAGCATATTCCATTCCATACCCAGTGATCTTTTGCCTATAAAAATAACGAAAAACAGCAGAAAAAATTGCAAACTTCAATTTAAACATTATTTAATGTTTAATCTAGAGCTAGCCAAATAGCCAAAAAGCTAACTGGAAGTGCTTTTTCCCCCCAAAGCATTTAGTGAATTAGCCAAATAACAGCCAAAGAAATATGCTATATCATTCCCATTTTGTTGTTCTGCATTTCACAAACTTGCTGCCGTTGCACAAAAACGAAAAAAAAATCTCATATTGCATCCGTGCTGCGGCAACACTTCAAAATTTGTCTCATGCTCTCTATGCAAACATCTGCAAACAATGTGATGTTATTTGCATCAGACACGACTCCAGCATATGGCGAAAATGAAAATCGCAGATTGTATAAGCATAGGATATGATGTGTACTAGCTTAGAATCATCAATGTGCCAGATGCATGTCGTATAAACTTTTCTGACTTGAATTTATGTGGGTGATGTGGGTTCTGGCTACAACGTGCAAAGAAATGAAACTAGCTTATTGTATTATTTTTTTTTTCATAAAAATGGCATTACTGGCATGTTACCCAATGTGAGTTCTTTGTATGAATTTATAGCATCACTTTTGTTGTCTACAGCAGACTGTGAAGGGGGATTCAGTCTCATGAATATAACAAAAACTGACTTGAGAAACAAACTGACAATCAAGAATTTAAGTAACTTAATCATGATTAATGTGGAAGGGGAATTTTGAAAAGAATTTTCATTAAAAATAAGCATTTGCTGTGTGGTATACAGCCAAATCTCGAAGGGTCAATCTTACAGAGTGATGTATTTGTTTGTATATTGCATAACTAAAAATAATACTCATGTATATAGAAATTTTGTATAAAATAAAACTTTTTTTTTTCCTTGGCTAAAGCTTTTTTTATTTGGCTGGAAGTTATTGGCTGCAATTAGCCAAAAAGCTAAAAATCCCTTTTTCTTAGATTAAACCCTATTTGAATGCCAAAAGTTCTTTAGTAAAAGGATAAATGAGGCACATATGGTTATCATGCAATTATTTTGGAATTTGTAGCTGTTTTCTCACTAAGTGATGTCTTCAGTACGCTGTTTGTGTTTTTAAAGGTTAAGGATTGGATTTTCAGTAATATAAATACAGTACAGAACCATTTATCCAGAATGGTTAGGGTCATATGTATTCCGTATAACTGGTTTTTCTGGTTAACTGGTTGGGCATTAAAGCAGTATCCATTTGATGAGTTTTGTGGAATATATGTGGTTGTGGCATTATTTGTGATTTTAAATTAATTATTAGATTACTTGAATTAAGAATTAGATGCAAGTAAGATCAAAAGTTAATCAGAATTTGAAAGAAGGTAATTTATGGGAATCCTTTGGGAATAAAAATTCTTCTGTTTCCTTTGCATAAAAATTAGCATCTGAAATATAACTAAATGTGTTTCCATTCCAAATACTAGATGCTGTCATCAAATTATACAATTGTTTTAAGCAATGCATAAGTCAAACTGGCAGTGTATGGCACATTTTTCTGCAAAGATTCTGAAATCAGTCTATTAGAAATATCATTCTGGATAACTGGTTTTCCAGTTAACTGGTTCCATACTGTAGTTAATTTTTTTTTTAAATAAAAATGTTAAGTAAATAATCATTTTTACATCTGTCATAACATTTTACTTATTTTTTTAGAAACTGGGTCCTTATATAGCACAATTGTTAGAGAAGTATGGAAAAAAACATTGTTGCAAAAAGTCCAAAATTGTTGATGTGTGGTTTTAAAATTTTATTATTTGTTTTTCGTTTAATTGCTTTTTTCAAATTTTACTGTTAAAATTCCGTTTTTTTTTTTTTATTAAATTATTTTTCTTCTTAAAACAATTTAATAATATATCTAAAACATATTGTAAAATGTTCAAATTTTAAAATATATATACAGTATGGAACCGTTTATCTGGAAACCAGTTATCTAGAATGATATTGCCAATTGACCTATTTCAGAATCTTTCCAGAAAAAACTGCCATACAGTGCCAGTTTGACATGTACATTGCTTGAAACATTACAACATATAACATATTACAACATATAACTTGATGCCAACATCTAGGATTTGAAATGGAAGCCTATTTAGTTAGATATTGGGCATTTTGATTTTCATACAGAATTATTGTTTATGAAGGGATTCCCATAAATTGTCTTCTTTCAAACTCTGACTCTTTCATATTCTTTAGAGCTGATTCTTAATCTGAGTAATCTAATAATTAATTTGAAATCACAAACAATGCCACAACTCCGTACATTCTACAAATCTGATCAAATGGATGTTGCTTATATGACCAATCAGTTTTCCTGAAAAACCTGTTATACAGAATACATATCGCTAAAGTTTCATGTGTAGTTATATGGAAAATTGCTTTGTTATGCAATATATCCATTCGTGACCACAGACGGTGGGTAGATTGTGTGGGGAGGTAAAATTACTCAACTCTCCAAAACTCATCTACGTCTTCATTCTTAAAGGTATTAGTATTATGCTTCTATCACACATTTTTACTCCTGCATGCAGAGCTAAGTGCTGTAATTTCATTTTACAGTAAAATCATACATTTTTTTTATTTTTTGCCTCTTCTGTGAAATTTACTTTTGTTGAGATGTGTCACTTTTCTTGCGGGTGAGCAGTATGACCCCAACAATTCTGAATAAATAATTCTGTACTGTATATATATATATATTCAAAGGGTATCAAGTCAACTCAAGAATGCAATGTGGTATATATCTTGCAATTTTGTTTGAAAAATTGCAATGTTTACATGCATGATGTTTGACACATGATGAGACATGATACACATGCTGCTTGAGTAAATTAAGTAGTAAGAAAAGTTTTTATTCATGTAGTACACTTATTTAAATGTACTGTACTACTTTAAAATGAATAAATGTTATGCATTTTTTATAAATTTATGTAACACAGTATATTTTTGTAATATTCTTTAAACATATTTTAAAACACATTTTAAAAAATTATTTTTATTATTATCCTGAATTTATTCGACAAAATATCTAACAATATTCAACTATATGTATTCAGCTAAATGTCTGCTCATATATTAGGCAAGACTGAATATTTGGCAAAAAAGCTAAATACGAGTACTAGCCGAATATTTTGTTGTATTTTTAATTTGAAATAAAGGATTTATTTTCAAGTCATCACAGAAAATGATATTTTTAAAAAATATATTTATCTAAAAAATAATATTAAATGACATTAATCTGCCTTTTGTCAAAATATAGGGGAAGGTGGGGCAAATCGGGTACCATAAATGTTTGCTGTTCTCAAATGGGAAAAAAAACTCTGACTACCGTTTTTAATATTAAATTAATCTTTGGCTATAATAAAACATATTCTTTTCAATAAAAAATGTAATTGATTATATAAAAAATAGCTTTTTTCAGACATATGCAAAAATCTGGTTTTACCCCACTGATTGAATAAAACCGGGTATCTTATCTATTTAAAATTCGTGGAAATCTTATTTTGGTCAAAAGATTCTTGTTTAATATAGAAAAAATACATTTTTGTTGCTTTTAGCAAAACTGAATTGCACATGTCTTCTTCCATGTGCCAAAAATAAACCTGTGGCAATTTTTTTACATTGTACAGGCCTACCTTCTTTACTCTGAAAGTCTCAGTGTTCTTTTAGTTGCAAAAATTGCAATTGAATTTGTCATCATATTCTTCTGCATTACTGCATGCTTCCAATCTTCTTTGGATTTAGAATTGCAGTAAGTTCATTGCAACACATGCAGCCTTCATTATCTTCTTCATCTTCTGACAATGTCTCTTCAAACTTTTTTTATTTCTTTTTCTGTTAATTCTTAATTCCTTCTTCGTTTTACAGGCTGTTTGGCTTCTTTCTCCTTAACATCTGTTTCCAGCTCTAATTTATAGGGCAAGGAATTCAAAGTAACAGTTTTTTTCCTTCTTTTGTCAGCTCTTTTCTCAATTCTAAAACTTTCCTGCAGAGGGAATTTTAGGCGAATTAGAAATACAGATTGCTGGTCTACACAATCTAAAGGTGTTGATGGGATAAGTTTACTAATGTATTCTGTAGAGAAAACATTTTGAATCACTGATGGTTTCTATTATTGCAATGTCAACTGCTGCATGTGGAAGCAGTTGTAATCAGCTCAATGTGGAAGAGGCTAGATGTTGTCAACTGTTGGATGTCTGATGCCAACCCTTTTAGATGTAGAAGGTTGTGATCCATTATCCTGTGATGTTTCAGAAATATTTTTTGCTGCAGTGTTATCACTGACATTCATGGGTTTCTCTGTCATTTCCGAAGGGGCAAAAAACATTGTTGTAGAGAAAAATCCCTGTTTTCTTAAACTCTATGATTGCAGTATTTGCTGCTCTCGAAAATGCAGCTTTAAATAATTTTCCAATTTGATAAATTGTTGCAGATCGCCAAAGATTGTAAAGTAACAACTTCCTCACCTCTTGTTCGTAGTATGAGTTTAGAGGAGCCATGAATGGCACATGAAGGGGCTGAAGTCGATGTGTTGTGTGTAGAGGGAAGCATAAGAGAATTGCATTGCTTTCTGTTGCAAGATTAACTCGATGCTTTTAGCATGAGCTGAATGCCCAACAAAGATTAAAAGAACAGGCTTTCCAGGAGAAGTATTGGAAAACTATAATTTTTTTAAACCAAATTATGAAGGCTTCTTTCATAATCCATCCACACCTATTACAGTAGATGATCTTTATAACACAAACCTAAAAATGCAAGATTGTGTATTATATGGATCACATTTCACACATCATTAAATTTACATTGTAAACATGGCCAAATATGTCTGAAACATATCAAAATACATTAGAGTATCTTTATACTGTATTCCTTGTCACCAGGAGTTATCCTGATTATAAATTTTTGTATTATATAGATCTTTCCACATTGTTAAATTTACTTTATAAACATGGCCCAACTATACCTGGACCAAATAATACATTATATTACTCATTTTCTAAAATGTTTATTGTAATAACAGCAATTCTTTCATTAAAAAGTCTGAATTAAGAACATAAATTTGAACTAATGTATCAAATTTAGTTTTCTAGAGAGTAGCAATTTTTTACAAAGTGGGAATTCATGTGCTTCTTAATGGCAAAATTTATTGTTTATGCCTGAGATGTTGTGCATTAAGTGGAGAATTGTATTATAAAGATCTTCTACTGTATGTACAATAAATGAGTCTGAAAAAACATCATCCATCAAGAGAGGGTTTTCTCTTGCTTGTTAAATATTTATTTTTAAAAAAAAATCTTGTTATATATTATGTAGCCTAGTTATGTGGAATTAAGATTTTATTGATTATTTATCAATTAGGGCAGAATATGTTATTAAAAAAAACAATTTGCAATATGTATTTTGAATTTGAAATAGCCCTATAACATAAGTAATTATACCACAGATTAGAAAGTTATTTGGTATCATTATTCTGTTCATTAATCATTGTCTATTATTTAATTTCATAAATTTAAGCTAAAAATTAGTCCCTCTTTTTAATATAAAACAAAATCAAAACTAACGTTTTCACTGTAATTAGATAAATGTAGAATTATAAGGTAACTAAACAGAATTTTAAGCTCAATGCTAATTTATTAACTATGCTAAAAAAGTCATTCCATGAATTAGGACAAAATTGGGTATACCCGGTTTTGACCCACTCCAAAATACCCGATTTTACCCTAACATGGCACAGATTTTAAAACATGGTGTCATTACTCTCAATCCTATAGTAAAAGATGAGTAAAAATGTTAAAATACTAGCAAAAAAGAGATTAATTAGATGTAGTACTTGGCAATATTTAATATGCTGACAAAATAGTGATTATATGCATAAAACATAGAAGCAAACAAAACAATTTTTAAGGGTAATTCAAACGAAATCCCTCACTTAAAAAAGAACCACACACAGAAGCGTTTTGTTGAGCGACAAATGTCGTAATGGCAATCGACAAGTAAATCCTCATGTTGGCTGGTAAATAGCAGTACAAATTAAAGAGAAATTTGTGCTACCTGGTTTTACCTGCCTACTTGGTTTTGTACAACTCTCCCCTACTATTATTAGCGAAATTTATTATAATTCTAATTTTTTAATTTCTTAACTTTTAAATGTGAAGTATATTTCTGTTTTAAAAAATTATAATATTATATAATAACTAGGGGGCTCTGCCCCCTGCAAGCTGCGCTCGCCAACCCCCGTTCAGACACCGCAGAATCTAAAATCACACTAATTTGATCAGTTTTTAAAAGATTAAAGAAGATTGAATTATAAAGAAAAAACCTATAGCGCTAGAGTGTATTTCACTCAGGACGTGGCTGGGGACCTACGAAGCTTGCTTCTGCAAAAGAGTTGGACTAGAGTAGAGGAATAACGGGCTGCGGACGAAGATGGGACGCTCGCCGCGGCGGTTAATATTAAACGGGTTTCCATTCAATTCCCTTTGATTGCGAAAATTTAAGGCCAAATCAGTTGCTGTTAAGACATCCAATGGTTGTTTTCGTGTTTGATTAAAGAAGATCAGTTAAACAGAAAAGAAGCTAAAATAAAATGAATTATGTAAACAGAATCTTTGCCGACCGGTATTTTTTAACAGCATTATAAAACGATTGACATAATACAATTTACTACAATTACTGCAATTTACTGCTTTAACCCCTTCAAGGGCGGTGGTTCATTTTTGGATCACTTAATTCTTAAATGCCACATTGGCACCAGAATATTGGAATGAAAATTTTCCTTTTATTAAGTAAGTGAACAAAAGCATTTTCGTATTTCGAAATTTGTTTCTAAATTCCAGTGCCATTCACTGATTTCAACATTTTACGAATAGAAGTACCTTGCCCCTGAAAGGGTTAAACGCATATTAATGTATTTATTATTTTAAAGTTTCCTTTCTCTTTTAATATTCACGTGTAAATGCAATTTTCAAGACATAATTTTCAATATTTTCCTGCTTTTAACACATACTCATTTAATAGTAATTTTAAAGTTTTTTTTTCTGTTTTTAATAGCTATGTGTCAATAAATTTGTAATCGTTAAGAAATATTATTCTTTGTGCTGTTTTTAGAATTGAAAAGAATTTCTATAATAATAGCCTAAGTCAATGTGACTATCATCAACAGTTCCTTCGCTTTTCATAAGAAAGGTTTCCATTTTGATTAAAGAATCAAAGTTAATTTTTCAAATAAAACTACATAACAGTTGCCATGATCGCAAAGAATTCTTGATACTTTTTTGTTAGCCGGGTTCAAATCTCGCCAATAGCTTTTTTTGGTACTTTTCCGTTATATGGACACCATGCCAAAATGTATGCTAATGCACCATTTATTTCAACCATGATAGTGAAAAGGATTTACTACTTAGTTATCCCGTCGACCAAAAATCTATCGCCAAACTATAAGATTAAATGCCAATAATGGTTGATCGTAAATGTCACATTCACTTGACTTTAAGCAAGTTACACGTGTTTACGTCATCAAGTTATTTTTATTTTAACGATTTATTTGTATTTTTATTAATGTTATACTAATTTATTTGTTCTTTCGTTATTTAAAATAAAAATTATGTCAATTTGTTAATTTGGCAAGTGGTTTGGCGATTTATATAATTTGGCGAAATTGGTCGACGGGATAACTAAGTAGTACCGGATTTTTATTGTAAACCATGCGAAACATTGTAATTTGCTATTATTTGCTATACTTTATTGTATAACAGTTATTTGTTCACTTATTTTAAGTATATTTTTTTGATTTAGTAAAGTAGTTCGTAAAAGTCTGTAGTTTCCAAATGTTATATTTTTTAAAGGCTCACTTTACTATCGACAGAGTTTTTTCTTTTATTTTTCAAATGTTTCAATTCACGTGATTTTCATTTTGTGCCAACTATTACGCTTGGCGACAATGGTGTCCGTATAACGGAAACGTACCATTTTTTTTAACTTGTAAGTTAGCCTTTTTTTATTTTTCGAGTAGTAAATTAAAACAGTACTACTTGGTTATCCCATTGACCAAAAATCTATCGCCAGACTATAAGATTAAATGCCAATAATGGCTGATCGTAAATGTCACATTCACTTGACTGTAAGGAAGTTACATGCGTTTATGCAATCAAGTGATTTTTATTTAGACGCTTTGTATTTTTATACTAATTAATTTGTTCTTTCGTTATTTAAAATAAAAATTATGTCAACTTGTATAATTTGGCGATTTATGTAATTTGGCGATATTGGTCATTTGCTTTGAATTTGAAATTAAATGTCATGATTTCTTGCATTACTTAATATTTAACACAGATGTCATATAAGCACCGGGTTTGGCATGATATTTTTTACGACAATTTGGCGAAAACCTCGTTTTCGAATGCCAGTTACATTATTTATTTTAAATTATTTTGTAGTGTTTTAAATTATTTTCTATTATTTTTAAAATGAAATAACAATAAATTTAAAAAAATTGGTACTTCTTAGTTATCCTGTCGACCAATTTCGCCTAATTATATAAATCGCCAAATTATGCACATTGACATAATTTGTATTTTAAATAATGAAAGAACAAATAAATTAGTAAAACATTAATAAAAAAAACGTCGAATTAATGGTTTTATTGGCCATTATTGCATTTAATCTTACAATTAATTAATTAATGGCAACCATTATTGGCATTTAATCTTACGATTTGGCGACAGTAATTTGGTCGACGGGATAACTAAGAAGTACCAAAAAATTAATTAATAAATATAGAATAAAGCAATTTGTAACTTTTTTTTTAAAATAAAAAGAAAAGTAAATAAGCATTTATTAATGAATAAGCAACAATAGCCAGGTTACCATGTCAGGCAAAATAATGCCATTTTGGTGCCAATTAGGTACCCCGGTGCGTATATGACATCTGAGCCTAATATTTTTCTTTTCGTTTCGCTCAAAAAAAAAAAAAAAAGAAGTGAAAGCCATTAATTTTAAATGTTTCAGTTTTAAAGGAATGTTTTGTATTGAATAAAATGATAACGAAATACAAAAAAAATCATTTTTCTAAATTGATTTAAGGGAGGCCAAACTGGATTTAAGGGAGGCCAAACTGGTCACCAAATTAATTTAAAATTATAACCTTTTCTGAAATTTGAAAAAAAATATCTGTTATGATTGAAATTTGAGTTGCCATCATTAGAAAAAAGTATTTAAAATTAGAGAAAAATTAATATTTCGAAAACTAATTCGAATTTAAAAATTCTAATACCAGTTTTGAGATCTGTGGATCAATACGGATGTTTGGTGTTAATTTCATCGCAAAGTATTCCATGTTTCAGGAGAAATTGCCGTGAAACATAATCAGTCGTTTCATAGAATCGTTACATAAATTCGTTTCAATTCAGTCGTTTCATTAGGATTTTATATATATATATAGGGTAGATAAAATTATAATGTTGGTGATTTTAAAATGTTTCTTAAAATTAAAATTTCCTTAAAATAAAAAAAAATTCCTTAAAATCTTGACTTATAAATGTAAAAGGCTTTACTTAAAAGAAATAAAATTAATTTTTTTTCTTGGTATTTTATTTTATTTTTTTATTTATTTTCTTTTCACTGTAGCATATTCTTTTAATCTAAAAATTAAAACACAAATAATTAGAATTCATTTCTTATTTGATAAAATATATACATATATATGTGGTATAAATGAAGTTGTTAAAAATTAATTTTACTTATTTATTTCCCCATTATTACACATTTCTAAAATTTCAAGAATAAAAAATTCCTACTGATTAAAAAACCTCATGGTATATTTTCTTATCTTCTTTACCTACTAATTTAGAGCAAAGTATTTCTAATGAATTTTTACATCTTGTTTTCTTGATATATTTAACTCTTTCATAGAATATTTATTTTGGTTCATATTAATATTTATTTATTTTGAATTTTTGTGGTTGCCATATAGCTAAATTTGTTTATTACTTTCTTTAGGATTAAATGAATTGTCCGAAGGTTCTGTTGAAAATAAAACTTTACGCTTGGAAAGTCAATCATTTTCCAAGATGTCCTTCTGTAAATGTGCTGACACTGTCAAAGTAAATTATGCATATCTTTATTAAAATAATATATAAATTGGGCAAATTTGTTCAAAGTTATGTAATTCCATGTATTTTTGATACTCTAATTTACACAAAACATTTTGTTTGTGTTTGGGTATTTAACAATCTAACAAAAATGGTAAATTGGAATCACTGTTTAACATAATAATTTTGTATTTTACTCATCACTACAAATATAGAATGATAAGCAACAGTGGCACTTCTATGTTTTAATTAATTTTGTTCTTGTTCTAATAAAATTTTTCTTAAAAGTCTGTAATAATATGCTTATATGAATAAGAAATGACACTATTATTTATGAGCCATAATTTTTTTATTCTCTCCAATTTTCATTATTGTCATTACCTCAAGGTTGGCATTAAGAGCTGATGCCAGAAATAAAAATCTTCTTAGATATCATTCGGAAAAAAAGTCTATTCTATGTACTATTGTTATTGCTACGATGCTGATCTTTAATGTGTTAGCTACCTCCTAGAATAAATAATAAGAAAAAAAAATGCTTTCCTAGAAATCTAAATTGTACTGTTTTGGGAAGTATTGTATAACATCAAAAAATTCAAATTTAATTACAAAAATTGTTTTAAATATTATACATATCTAAATAATCTTGATTCATATTATTTTCTCCTATCTTCAATAGAGGAAAGTATTGTAATCAAAATGTTTTTTGATTTCCGGTTTTCAACAGATTTACTCGTTTTAGGGGTCAGAGATCCCCAAAAACATGTTTATACAAAATGTGTGTCTGTCTGTCCATCCGTGTGTCGCCATTGTACCATGGAAAAGTGAATGAAGTTATGCATAGAATTGAACCAAATTTTTTTGTATAATGTTTTGGCTATAGCAAGCAGGTCCTCCTTCAGTATGAAAATATTCTGCCAGAAGGGGATGCTGTAATAGCGATTTTTGTGCCATTTTCATTATTGTACCATCAAAAAGCGTACGAAGTTATGTATAGAATTGAACCAAATGTTTTGTTTACCTTTTTGGCTATGGCCAGCAGTTTCTCCTTGAATTAAAAAATATCTTGTCGGAAGGCGTCGCTGTAATAGTGATTTTTGTGCGATTTTCTTTATTGTACCATCGAAAAGTATATGAAGTTATGCAACGAATTAACCAAATTTTTTGTGTATATTTTTGGCTATGGCCAACAGGTTCTCCTTGAATTTGGAAATATTCCACCGAAAAGGGGCTCTGTGATAGCGGTATTTCTATAATTTTTCGCAGTTCTATTGTCCATCAGCATCTCCTGCAGCGATGGGAACTCACATCCTGCTGAGCTGTCTATTTGCAAACAGCTGATGTATAACAGAATAACGAAAAACTATTGATTTTAATAAATCAAAATTGGTATAGTATTGAACTAATAATATTAAAGTATTAACATCTGGAACTACTTTTCGAAAAATTAAGATGTATGAGATAGAAGAAAGTTTTGGGATCGGCACATCCAACTAGTTTTTATATTCATTTTAGAAATTTAATGTGTTATAGTTTTAAATTCAAAATTAATATGAGCATTTAATGTACAAATCATTCCTATAGTCCCACAAAATTGTTCAGCACCTTTGATTTGAATGTCTTTTGCAAATCAAAATTTTAACAATGATTCGTTATATGCTCATAAGTTAGCTAAAATAGTTGACAAAATGTATTGTTTAGTTATCTTTTAAAAAATATATATAGGATTGATTGAAATTAAAAATTCATTTGTTTGGATTTGGTTTACTTGCAGATAGCTACTCTTCATTGATTCAATGTATTAACTTTTTCTGTTGATTCTAATATATCTCTTAAGTCTTAATTTGCTAGCATAGCCAAATAACAAGAATGAACAATCCGAGTTGTTAACTATTTTTCCATCTTCAGACCTCACTGGAGGATGGAATTTCAGCCGTAAAGTATTCAACTAAAGCTATTATTCCCTGAATTCCATATATTTCAATTCATGTGCTATTCTTATATTTGACTTTCAGAACTTGTACTTGGCTTGTATTATAGGTATAAATCAGTGCTTTCTGCAAAATTGACTTACAGTTTTGTAATAGAAAATTAAATTTGGCTCCTCATATGAATCTAAAATCAACTTTACATAACCTTTTTGTTATTCAAATTTAGCCATTCTAACAAAAGTTATATTTGCTTGAACTTTTTGTTTTATTGAGTTTAAATGTAAAAGTAATAAAGTAAATATTAATAACTGAAAAGTAGTTGTGACTTTTGTATTTTATGTATAATTCAGTGCTTTCTGCAAAATTAACTTGCAGTTTTGTAATAGAAAATTAAATTTGGCTCATTTGAATCTAAAATCAACTTTACATAATCAATTTTGTAATTCAAATTTAGACATTCTCTCAAAAGTTACTTTTACAACTGAAAAGTATTTATGACTTTGTTCAGTGTTTATCAACCTCTTCTTCTATTCGTCCTCCATCTCCAACATTCTAATTGTCACAAAAAAAAAAAAAAAATCAGATACTGATGAAATTTTAACAAAATGTTGAGATCAACTACACCAACCGTTTTTGTAATATTTTCAATTCTTTTGTAGTGCCATTCAATAATTGACATATTCTAACATATGTGAGAAAAAGAAAAAAAATATGTTTCATTCATATTATACTGTTTCAGGCTCACCAATAACTTTAGTGTGGCATATGAAATATAGTCCAGTGATGTGTACCTTTTGGCAAGCAATTATTGTAATTTTCTGTTTTTTTTTTTTTTTTTTTTTTTACAAGTGCACACAATGCTTCTGATCCGTTGTTATATGTGAGTACTTAACGTTTGAAGCTACATGTATGATTTTTTTAAAACTATGTATTTATGACTTTCAAGATTGACTCAATTTTTTTTATAGAGGAGATGGGTAGATAAAAACTGATTTTTACCGCCCTTCCCCCTCCTCCTCCATTTAACTTGCAGAATTTTAAGCCTGGGGGAAACTTTCATGTTTATGTAATGAGAAGATAACAGAATTATTTTTAAATATTTTCATTTAATACTTTTCTGATCACAATTGATTTATCCCATTTAAACTGCTAAAAATAGTCTTGGCATCTGGGCAGACTTAAAAAAAAAAAAATAATAATAGATAATATAGTTAATAATAATAGATAATAAAATTCAAATTGACTTCATATACCAAATTTTTATTGCTGTAAAATTACTATTGACATTTCCTGTTATTCAGATGACTAATGTTAATGTACCGGGTGAAATATTAACTCAGATTTTTTTCTCTTAATAAATTTTGAATTAAATCCTTTATTTGCAAAATTTTTAAGAAAATAAAATTTAAAATATGCATATTATTTAAAGGTTGTTTTCAATATGATTACTATTCATATAATATAATAATTTTCAACCTGGATTTAAATGAATAAACTATATATATATATATATATATATATATATACACTGTATATATATATATATATATATATATATACAGTGGCGGTCAAAAGTTTCTGGCCAGTTAGATTCTTTGATTTGTTTGACAGATCTTTTCAGCAAAGTAGAAGCACAATTGCTCCAAAAGTTAAGAATAAGCAAATTACCTCTGACCACATGATCATTTTGATTGGATACTTAAGATACTTGATGCAAAGTGGGAGAATTCGAAATTTGTGCGTGCAAAAGTTTCTGGCCATTCGTCATTCATTAGTTTTTTGTATTGCTAAAGTATTTTTTTGGCCATATTTGTTAACCAATCAACATGAATAATGCATTTGAAATTCAAAAATGAAAAGTAACAATTTATTGTTTCTAAACGAGCGATTTGTTTGTCGCTAAAGGGACAATCCTCTCGTGAGATTGCGGCAAAGTTGTCGATCGGAAAATTTGCTGTAAACGATATTTAAAAAATATATAAAGATGATCATGGCCTTCGGAACTTGCCACAGTCCGGGGGACCCCGGAAAATGACTATTGTTGTGGACAGAATTATCAGGAGAAAAGAAGTTGATGACCCGTGTGAAAATGCCACTGCAATTCCACACAATTTACGGTATTAAAATATCGCTGAAATAAGTCTCTCTACAGTGTCAAGACGCTTATGTGACATAGAACTTTATGGAACAGTTGGTGTTAAAAAAACCTTTCATAAATAGAAAAAAATCAGAAGGCATTTGCCAAGGAATAGAAAGACTGGTCAAGTGAAAACTGGAAAAAAGTACTATTTTCCGATGAATTGACGTTCAGTCTTTTGGGGAGTGATAATAGACATTACAACCGATGACCTAAAATCAAAAGATAAGATGCGAGATATATTATTCCTACATTGAAGCATAGCAGAGGACACGTTATGCTGTGGGGAGCATTTTCTGGAAAGTGTGCCTGTCCGTTATTTAAAACCCGCAGCAAGATGAATAGTGCAATGCATAAGGATATCTTGCAAGATCATTTTCTGCCTTATTGGAGGAAAAATTGTGGTCGCAACTATTTGTTTCATCATGATAACGACCAAAAGCATACATGCAAACTCGTCAAGCGGTAGCTTTCGCACAAAAAAATTCTGCTTTTGAAATGGACAGCCCAATCATCCAATCTGAATCCAATAGAAAATCTTTGAAACTAACTTGAAAACGTGTATCAATATTCCAATTCAGCAGCATTTTCACAAAAATTGCTAGAACCGTGGACAAAACTTAACATTGACGATCTACAAACATTCATTGAATCGATGCCACGTTGCTGCCCCACAGTACTTTTTGCTAAATGTATTAATACAAAATACTAATTGTAAATGCTGCTGATCACTGTTATTTTCTATTATAATACCATTTTTTTCCAAACTTGCCAAGGTGGCCAGAAACTTTTGAGAACATGCGTTTTCTTTTGCAATTAATTTTGTCAGTTAATTTATTATTATTTAATTTTTATTCCATAAATAAGTTCTTAACTGTTATGTCAGTAACATGTATAAGTATCGCTTTGAGATTCCTCTTCATATGGGTATACTTACAAATTAACCAAAAATTTTATGCTGGCCGTAAAATTTTGACCACCACTGTATATATATATATATATATATATGTTACATTATTAGATCTAATTCCGCGATTTCCTTATCTTATTCTCAATTACTACTTTATATTCACTAAATCTTTATTATTAAATAATCTCTATCGTTAACTCTGTTAAATTCCCTTTAATTTAATGTCTCACTTGTCTAAATTGCTTTAATATTACGCTTTTAGTATTCTTAAATTAAATGTTCCATTCCTGCGCTTTTTTCTTTCGAGAATATTCTTTTAGCTTCCATTTTTACTTTCCCGCGCATTTCTGATGTTATCCTTTTTTCCTTCAAATTCATCCGCATGCTCTGTCTGCACTCTTTATATGACGTGACATTCTTAATTATTCATTGGTTGAGAGTGCGACCTACGTCATATTTGTATCCTTACACATGAGGAACAAAAAGTTGATACTCGCTGTGTTTCAGCAGATTTTAGCAGATTTGAGTCGTATTTTCAGTTTTCATCCATCCCCTGGTCACCGTCCTGTTATTCGATTATCTGGAACTTTGTTTAAACCTAATTACTACTACGGAGCGATGGCTAATTATCTTGGTGGAAACTGCACTTTTTGCAAGATGTTCTAATAAAGTGCTTAGCTGATATTATGAGTTGTTTCAATTTCTTCTGGGGAAACTTCACGAAACGATGTATTCCATTGTTTTCACTCGACAACTGCATTTTAATAATCTGTTCTGCCCACTTCTTTTATGTCATTATCGCTGGATGTGATCCACAACTACTATCGTGACAGCCAGTACGGCATTTTCAATGATAAAGCCAATCCAATGTTGCTAGAATGCAAGGTATATATATATGTAGGATTTTATCTTTTTACCTACTTAAATATTCACTTGTCTTACAACTACAAATAAATTCACCTATCAGCCAGGAAGGTCAGCTGATTATTTCTCAAATAACTGGACATTTTGAACACAGTTTTTTTAACACGTTTTATCCCCCCCCCCCCTCCTCCCATTATATAAATCAGATGTTAATTGAGATTTTGGATGTAATAACATATTATTCTAAATTCCGTGCACATATTCCTTTCTTTTAATAACATTTGGCAATAAATTATGCTTTTTAAAGCCTTATACATATGTGTAAATTAGGCCAGACTAATCATTCAGAGACCATGCAATCCAGCCAAAACTGAATAATCAGCTACTCTTTTTTTAAAGCCAAAGTAGTGTGATTCATATTACCTTGCATTGTGTTCCAATAAGTTCATTATTTATTTTACATGCTTTTTTTTAAAGCCAAAGTAGTATGATTCATATTACCTTGCATTGTGTTCCAATAAGTTCATTATTTATTTTACATGAGATGTGCATTTCAATTGCCCATTCATAAATAATGGAGATGAGAAACAATCAAATAAATAATAATACATGACCAATATACAGGGCAAATTCTTGTCAATTGGTCTTATATAATAGTATGAACACACTATATTCGCAAGAAGTAATAATGTAAGCACCTTTTATCCCCCTCCCCCCATTATATAAATCATATGTTAATTGAGATTTCGGATATATAAACATATTATTCTAAATTCCGTGCACATATTACTTTTGTTTTATATAACATTTGGCAATAAATTACACTTTTTAAAGCCTTACACCAAGGCTACTATAAGAAGAATGTGTGCATACATGTAAGTTTATGCTGCTGATATTCACTTGGGATATGGATCCATTGAGATATGCAAATGTTAATAAAAACTTTCTTATTTTGTTTAGGTTATCAGAAAATTGTGGTTAAAAGATGAAGATTTATATTATACAGTAGACATGGAAACAGTGGGGCAACCTCTGCAAGCTCATGTAAGGACCAGATATAAAAAGAAAG
This sequence comes from Maratus speciosus, assembly GCA_963932465.1. Classification (NCBI taxonomy): domain Eukaryota; kingdom Metazoa; phylum Arthropoda; class Arachnida; order Araneae; family Salticidae; genus Maratus; species Maratus speciosus. Next base: position 97,622,326 of record OZ010790.1, on the reverse strand, counting down.
TGTAATTTCCCCATGTAATTTTGTTGTTTTAAAGATTTATTGTTAATTGTTAATTATGATATTAAGTGCATATATATGTAACTATTTTATGTTTTTTTTTATAAGATGTTTTTATAAATTTTAAAAATAACTTTTAATAAATATATATATACACTAACAAATAAAATGTTTATAGCATTTTTAATACAATAAAATCATAAGAACATACTAAACATAAATTAGCATGTCCACTATGAACATGATTTGTGAATACTACTTAGAATTTACATTGAATTCAATATCTTATTGTTATCTACTAAAATTTTTAATAAAGCTTATTTCTAACTGCTTATAACATAGCTCAAAACTGTTAACTTCAGATTGTTCTCACTATTTTTATCTAATTTTCATAAGAATGATCAAACTGATGTGCTAAATCTTGTAAATATGTGTTTGAAATTAATTAAGTTGACTTCAGTTTTTAAAAGTGTTACTATCTACAATAATTTTATATAGGCTATTTTAAAACTAAAATAAGTTATTGATTTCAAAACTTTGTGTTGGAATTGTATTTAAACCTTTTAAGCTTTTGTCCTTTCTTCTTCTTCTTCTTTTTTTTTTTTTTTTTTTTTTTTTTTTTATGTAATTAAAAAATTAAGACTAGTGCAGCAAACTTCATAAAATTATCTTGATTTTTTTTCTGTTTTATAAATGTGTAACATATTTAAATACTAATTACATGCATATACAGTGAAACCTTTTAAAATAAAACCTGCCTATAATGGAATCCTAACTTAAACAAACAAACAAAAAAAATCATGGTCGGAATAATTACCATGCAGTTATACATCCTTAGAAGAAAACATATCTAGAAAGAGGGATTTTTTTCCTTGACCCTAGTGATTTTGTTTTCACAATACTTTGTATAGCTATCATTTCATAAAGCTATACACAAATATGTAAAAATGTTGTCAAGCGTTCATAAGGATTGAACTAATTGAAATTTTGCTATATCACATAAAGTAACAATAGAAAAAAGTTAGGCATATAACTCTAATCATTTTTATCTAGGATCATATTTATTTCACATGGTCACAAAATGTGAATTCATTATCGCCTCTCATATGAGTATTTCAAACTGAACTTGCATTAATTATCTGAGATACGTGATCTCTTTAGAACAATTATTTCTTGAATTACTTTAAAATAATGTTGGCTTGTATTAATTTGATTGAAGTTTTATATGTGAATTCTATAATTCAGTGTGTATTATTTTTAACTATCAGAATAAAATCTAAATTTTATAAATGTAGTAGCCTAAAATGCTACTTGTAGTCAAACACATTTTGAACTTTATGAATGGGTTGTAATATGTATTTTGGGTGGGTAAATAAATCTGTATATCATTATAAAGTTGAATTCAATCTGTTATACATGAAATTCAACTTATTTTTTATTACCTGCCCCATCATCAAATGTCTGAGCCCATTAAACATACCTAAAATATCAGTGTTGAATGTTTTTACATTTTTAAACAAAAATCCTTTCAAACTAACTTAATGTTGAGAGCATCACTGCTTCAGCAGCATGCACCCTTGAATTCGCATGATTATATATTTTTAAGTAAAAAAATCTATCCAAATGTACCTAAAGGCCCACAGCTTTTGGCAAAGTATGCCAAAAGACTGTTTTTCCAAATGAACCTCAAATTTGTATGATTTTATATTTTTAAATGAAAATCTTTCCAAGCAAAGTAAGGGGCCCTGTTTTAGTGTTTGCCAATTTAATTTCTGACATTTAAATATATTAAACTTTCAGTCTTTACCAAATGTTTGTGAGAAAACCTAAATAATGAAAATGAAACCCCACCCCTCACTCTTTTAAAATTCAAAATGATATTTTGCAGTGCTGAGAACCTGTCTTAAAAGCACAATTCTTTTAAAACACAAAATGGTGTCTGGGTAGGGACCAAGATTTAAAAAAAAAAAAAACTTCAAGAAAATAATTTTAAAAAATAAGAAATATTAATATTTTTTAATCAAAGATATCATTAGAACCAGAAAGGTAGCAGGGGTGAGTGAGTATTTTTGGTTTTTTGCATTTCGGCCTGGGGAAAGGAGATGTCATTTAAAAACAGAAGTAAAAAAAATGGAAAAGATCAATATCCAAGAATTTTTTTTTCTTTTTTTAATTGTAAATGTTAATACTTTTAATCAAAAATAGTACCAGAGCCGGACAAGTACATTAAATAAGTTTTTTTTTTTTTTTTTTTTTTTTTTTTTTTTCCTGTCTGAAAAACTGGGATAGCAGTTTTAAAATACATAAAAAATGGAAAACATTAAAACCAACATGGAATTAAACTTTGGAAAATGTATGATAGACTCTCTCAAATCCACAATCCTAAAATCTTCAAACGCCTAAAATCTGCACATTTTCTAAACACCGTGCTTTTCAATGGCATGGTTCTGAATGTTATTCCCAAGCAGACTAATTTTTGTATCCTCAAACTTAAAGGAAGAATATTGTCCATTCAAGAGAACATGGAACTTGACCCCAAGTAGTGGAGAACTTTTGTGAAATGTGTATAATCTGATGGCAAAGCAGTATAATAATGCAAAAGTGTTGAGAAGAAAAATAAGAATCCCAAGAAAATCTGTTCTGAAAAGCCCTCGTGTGACTTTGGTAAATAGAGGTTTTGCTTTGCTATATGGAAGTTATTTTACACATAATCATTTTCAAAGTTCAATGTTCTGGATATAAATTCGCTAAATAGAAGTTCATTAAATAGAGGTTCTACTGCACTTTTTTCAATTTTAGTTTAAAGTGATAAAGGGGACTAATTTTTATCTGCCCATAACTTATGAATTGCTCTCAGCTGATCTGTAGTCTGAAGTATCTGGCCAGCAGTGTTATTTCTCAAACAGCTTAATATTTTTGCCCAGTTTCATCAAATAGGGCAATAAAATTACTCTTGCTTTCATCAAAAGTACTCCATTTTTAATGCAAACAGAATATTTTTAATGTCTTGTTTGGTGAAACAGTGCAAAAATATTAAATTTATATGACCAAAATAATAAATAATCTGCAAAAGCTATTGTGCAGTTACTTTGATCATATAGTATATGTGTCAAAATATAAAAAGCTTTGATAAATATTAAAAATATGTTTATATATTTATTTTATTTTCAAATATGATGAAAATTATTCCATTTGACAATATATGCAAAATAGATATTACCAAATCTGACATATTTGACAATATATATAAATATATATTGCCAAATATGTGGGTTTTATTAATGTGTATGTGTGCAAAATCTATTGATGTTGAAATTCATGTGCTTTTTCTATATTTTGCAAATGCCTCGTACTGATGGTTTTCCGGCTCATAAGTTTTTAAGTGGAGGCTATCATTCATCGGCCCAAAAAGTAGGTCAACTCCAGGATGATTTTTTTTTTCATAATAAAAATAACTCAAAAACTGAATTTACTCTTATCATTCATAATTTTTGCTATAAAAAAAATATTTTTATTATTCAATAATTATTAAAATTGGTTGAGATATTCTCAGTTCTATATGGGTATTCTGTGTGCGCATCACTCTACAGTAGTGCATAGCTTGTCAGTCATCCAAAGCAAACAAAATCAAATTTTTCAGAAAACATTTTGAATTAGAAGCGCCATCAATTTATTTTCAATGAAAGTGGATGAAATTTTGTAAAATGGGTAGTCGTTTGAAAAAGTGTCATGCTTTCACCCTTTTTTTTTCTCCCCTAACTTCAACATGGCTTAAAAAATGTTATTCTTTTTTCTTTTTTTACACATAAAAAGTTCATTGCCCCACAAAATAAATAATATTTAATTTCCAAAAAGACAAAAAATAGATTGATTGATCCATTTAAATGCTACTTTACAACAGTGTGTTGAAAAATGTTGTTTCGAGAAAATGCGCTAAGGTTAGTTAATTTTATTATATTTTGTAACTTACAGTTAGTCTGCATTCAACATGCATGCAGCCATGTCCCACATACCTGTTTTTCAGCCGGTCTTCACTTTCTTTCAGTTGACTCTAATTTCTTAGATCTTTTGAATTTCACCGAACCATTCTAGGGACTACAGTGTGTTAAGAAATTATAAGACCACTAAGGAATCGGTGCACTTCTGAAGAAGAAAACACAATATGTAAATTTTTAGCGTGTATATTTAAAATTGATTGTAGAACGTTTTCTGTTATAATTGTTACATTAAAATTTAAGTTACATTTTATTAAAGTCTTTTTGAAAAATGAAAATAAGGTGACTATTAAGAAATTATAAGACCACCTGAGAAAATTAGCATATTATATGTCACATCAGAATCATTATAAATAGTACACGTTTGTATATGGGGCATTCTCACAATCTTTTGACTTTTGGGAATAAAAATCTGGAGAAATTAAACTTGCTAAAATAACATTTTAATCTGATAGACAAATGCCTTAATGATTCAAAATAAAGAAAAAATGGTCAGCAGCGAAAATTTTTTTATTTAACTGAGGTTTAAGTTAAACTTGCAAGTTTAATTTTCCTTACCAATTTACCACTATAACTTTTTATTTTCTTCTAAATTTTTACTTATAATGAATTTGCATAGTACCCACAGGACATTCAAATAAGAAATAATAAAAATGTAGTACTTTTAATTCAGAATTTTTGTGTAACATTGTCTTAAAGGGGTGTTAAAGAAGGGACGGTAAGGTAAAAAAAGGGACGAAATGGGAAAAAAAGGGACGGTAAGGAAAATTACCACCTATTTTTAGGCAAGTCATGTTAAGACTAAGTGATAGCCACAATGTTCATTGATTTTTAGAAACAGTTCTGAACATTGGACTAAATTATTATTATTTTTAATTTATCTCGAAAAGTACAGGAATAAACCTTGGGGATGGTAAGACTACCAATAAAGCCACGATCTTGAAATTGATATTTAAATGCTGATTTAAATTCTGCAGTAAATTTCCTGTCAAAGAATTTTAGACATTCATTCTCTAGCATACTTCTGCATGAGAAAAAACTTGAAAAAAATTCTGTGGCTGCATCTGAAGTGATTTTCTGTATAAGTTTAGCAAGAGGGACGGATAAAAAACTCAGGGACAGAGTTCAAAAAATAATATCAACCGTAAAAATGTGTGCAGGTTAATTTTTTGCTACATATTTATGTAAAACAATTGTCCCAGTTTCAGAAAAAAATTACATCGAATTACTTTTATTTAAACAATTTTATACAGACAGCTCCAAACTTAAAAATCAGCATCAGGGACATGGGACAGTATAGGAGTTTTCCTGGTATTTGAACCCCCAACATTGTCCAAAACCTATTTATCTTGTTAATATTGTTATGCAATCATGCAATAGGATGTTCCCCAGTATATGAAATTAAAAAAAAACACAAAAAATTGTATAAAAATCAAAATTATTATTCAGGGATATAAAAATCAAAAGATTGTGAGAATGCCCCATATCAATGAAAGTATTCCCGAGAAGCAAATGTGCAGGTTTAGATAGTGTTATTTATGATATATTTGGAGATGCCACAGGGTAAAGAGTTGTCTCTGACCAAAGTAAGAAAAATTTGGTTTTATAAGGGTACTGGTAAATCTGAACGAGAAATAGCTCGGTTAATGAAGCATTCTAAAACTGCCATTCATAATGAAATAATTAGAAAAAAGGATTCAAATAAAATGAAACAATCCGGAAGAAAAAGGATTTTGACAGCACGGGTATCGACAAATATTTCAATTATCAACTCGAAAAAAAGTCTTTCTACTCTGGATATTTCGAACTGTTTCAGCAAAAGAAACTCACATGTAGCAGTTTGGAAGAGTCTGAAATCAAATAGTAATGCAAAATGTATGAAACTGTTCAAAAAACCGAGGTTAATGAAACATCATAAAGAAGGAAGTCTGAAATGGGCTAAAAATGTCAAGAAATGGAAACAAGTGATATTTTCAGATGAAAAAGATTTAATCTTGACGGTCCGGATGGTTATAAACACTATTGGCATGATTTGAGGAAGGAATCGAAACAATGCTTCAGTCGAAAAATGGGAGGAGAATCAGTAAAGGTTTGAGAAGCTTTTAGTCATGATGGATTATGCGATTTAACCCGAATTTTGGGACGTATGAACTCTGCACAATATCAGGCTATGTTATATGATCATTTGATACTGTTTGGACTTTTTTTAGGTAGTGCTAACTGGATGTTTCAGCAGGGCAATGCTTCTTGCCACGTGTCTAAATCCACCCAGCAATGGTTTAAAAACGAAAAAAATTCATATTTTGTCATGGCCAAGTCAAAGTCCAGACTTGAACCCTATGGAAAATCTTTGGGGCATATTAAGTCGCAAAGTTTATGCTAATAATAAACAGTTTTTATCTACCAATGAACTAGAAGTAGCCATTGTAAAAGAATGGCATAATATTTCTGAATCTGTACTTAATCACCTGGTCACTTCTATGAAAAACAGAGTATTTGAGGTTATAAGGAAAAATGGAGGACCAATATTGTATTAATTTACATATTATTATTGTTTTTAGACAAGTGGTCTTACAATTTGTTAACAATGTATTTTTCAATCATTGCTTATATTTTTGTTAACATACTTATTTATTGCATTATTCAAAATTATTGCAAACTAATTTTAATAAATATGTTGTATTTTGATATCTCATGTGTTTAAACTGTAATTATAACCTTTATTTACTTCATAATTTTCAAAATCAAAGTGGTCTTATAATTTCTTAACACACTGTATTATACACACTATAGGGATTCAAAAGATGTAAAAAAAAAAATTGATTTTTTCTTTCATGAACAGTAACTTCGCTTTAATGTGCAAATTTTGATGTTGGATTTAATGTTTTTATCAAAATAAAAATCGTTTAAACATTTTTTTCAATGATTACCTTCTTCTATTTAACAATGGTTTGTGTTTATTCAAATGATAATTTGTATTTTAACCAAAATAGTTTTCTGATTTTATACAGGATGTTTCAGTATAATGTTTATAAACTTTAAGACATACTCGAGTACACTACCACATAGTTACTAAATGTTATAATGAAACCACTGTATGTATTTACTAGGAGGCTCAGCCTGTTCACTGGTGCTCACCAACTCCCAGAAATATGCTTTATGCACAGCTATAAAATTCAAATAGGTAAATGATACACATAACAGAAATCTTGATTATATTATTTTACATTAATCAAAAACTTTTGTTATGTGCTACATTATTATTGTCTCTGATAGTCTTATCTGTTCTATCCAATATCATTCAGTTCATATTCTGACACTGTTACACAAATTTAGACCAACAGAGTATATTCAAGTTCTGTTGATTTTCTTAGATTATTTGTGAAAATGATTGCCAGCCAATATCAAATAGTTAAAAAATAAACAATATTGATCAGACTGTGTAAAAAACATTTAATGCTAGAGAAAATAAGAACTTTAATCTCTGTGTAAATTTGCAGAAAATTGTGTAATTTTGATGAAACCGTAATTTTTTTTTTCATAAATTAAAATAAGCATTTTCTCTTAACTGTGCATCATTTTCAGATGTGAAAACTTTTTTTTTCAAATATGCAGTTTAGACCCCCTTTATTACAGGAAAGTGTAAAATGCATTCATAAAATTGAAGAATAATTAGTATGTAATTTTCAGAAACATTTTATATCATGCATACCAAACATATTTAAATAAATTGCAGAGTATTCAGTTTCTTTACATGCAGAAATATAGGTCAGTGAATATTGGGTCATGTTAATCCAATCATTCTAAAATATTTTATTTTTGTGGATAAAATACATCACCTTCTTTTGAGAATATTTTCACCACCAGAATCATTCTGCCCTTCCAAAATTAGTGCATCACTCAAAGTTACTATACTATACAGGCCACGTATACACTTGAAACTGGCAGAGAATATGTTCCAAATTTAACATCTTCCATAAAAAACATTCGAAGCCTTTGTACTTGAACGTATTTATCTAAAATGGTATTTAGTGGAATGAAAATAATGAAATGTAGATACAGATCTTGTTTGACACAAAATCTTGAAAATCTGCAACTTTCATGAAAAAAAGTTATGCAGGTTTAACTTTGTAAATGTAATAATTATGTGTAATCATAAACAACTGCTAAAATTTGCATTTAATAAAATTTTTATTAATTGCATACAATTTAAAATAGTTAACATTGATTAAAATTAGTACTATTTACGTATTAGTTTATTTTTGTAATTCATCATATCGCTCACCTGCAAGAAAAGTGACACATCTCGACAAAAACAAATTTCACAGGATAGGCAAAAGCAAATTTGCATAATTTTACTGTAAGATGAAATTGCAGCACTTAGCTCTGCATGCAGGAATAAAAACGTGCATAAAAGCATAAAACCCTTAAGAATTAAGATACAGGATGAGGTTTGGAGGGTTGGATAATTTTACCTCCCCAAACAATCCACCCCTCTTTTGTGCTCACAAATGGACATGTAGCGTAATAAAGGGATTTTTCGTGTAACTACACTAATGGAACTGTTTGTATAGCAAGGAACACCTATGACAGAACTATTAGTGTAATAAAACGCAAAATGAATTTTTGCAAGATGTCACTTTTCTTTCAGGTAAGGTATATTCGATGTATGGGTGTGATAAATCATTATAATATAAGTAACATATCTCGATTCATGGCTGTGAAAGTATAAGTATGGTCCTCAAGCATATTCTGTACCATATTTTGGCACTTGCAGAAATTTAAGTAAATACCACTGATTATCTATTTTGAAATGTTTGAATTTTATGAATGCTATTCCGTTCTTTCTTTTAAATATGATGGTATTTTCACTGGAGTTTCTGATGCTTCACATGCTTATGATTGGAAATATAAGTAGCAATTGGAATTTCATGTTACATAGAGATGTGAATTTTCAGAAGTGTCATATTACCGAGTAATCAGATTTTGAAAAGTAACCAACCCCAGCAATGTCTGTGCTGATGGCCCCCAATTTTTTAACAAAGGAATTAACCAAAGTATATCAGATATTTTAAAGAAAAGTGATAATAAATATTTTAATGGAACAGAGTATTGGCATTTTTGTTTTCATGCCTAATGAATTCGAAAATACAATTGTTATAAAAATAGTATAAAACTTATTTAAAATATGAATAATATATGTAAACAATGGCATCTGGAGTTTGAAAATCTGTTCAATAGTATTCCCATAGAAGATTTAATTCAGCTTTGAAAAAAAAAAAAAAAATACAGTGACAGTAGAATTGATAATAACCTATAATATACATCATACAGAAAAAACATATGCATTAGCTATCATATATATTATTTCTGATGTTAACATTCCTTTTTCTATGCCCATACAAAACATACAATGATGAATGAAGTATCGTACGAAAGGTTTTTGAACAGGCTTTTAACATAGTACACGTACATTTAATTAAAATCTGTTGTTTGATTATAAAACGTATTGGAATAATAATCTGAAAGATTGCACTGTGAAAGCTTTTGATTTTTTCTGGTAAAAATTATACATTTTTCATTTAATATAAGAAAGTTAGTCTTTTAAACACTATTTTGAATTATACTAATATGATTAAAAGACTTGTTACAAATAGTAACATAAAATTGGTGAAATAAAACTTTTATTTAAAAGAATAATAATATAAAATGACAGTTCAATCAAGGTTGATAATGTTCCAAAATGTTTTTCTATTCCACTTAGACAAAAAAAAAAAAAAAAAAAAGAAGAAGAAGAAGAAAGTTTTATTTAAAACATTAGCTACTTGTTTGGAAAATTGTTTATACTTATGCATATTTCTACTTTTTATGCATAACACATAAATATTTTGCGTTTATTTTATTCGCTAAGCTTTTGTACTTAGTATATTTTTACTGATTTTTTTTAAAGTTTTTTCCTGCTCACTGTTGAATTAAGACACTTTTCTACGGGAAGGATTTCTGCAGCTCCCAGAGGGGGAGGGGGGGGGGGGGTATCTAGAAGTTCCGAGGAGATTTTGCATTTCTAAACCATTAATAAGCATATAATAACAGTTTTTGGGGGAAGGGAATGTCTCCACCCACGCCGTCCCCCGAATTCATTGCTGCATCTATTTTTTTGCATTTTATGACATTGTTGATAACAAGGATGCTTTTGATAGAGATGGCAGCATTATTCTCAGATGGCGAATTTTTTATGCTGAAATGTTCCCCAAAAATTTTATCCCCTATCTTAACTGTGGTTGTAAACGCAATTCCTTTTACAAGAAATTTATTGATGCTTATTATCAGTTTTAAAATTGGCAACCAAGACATACAGAGTTCGCTAGGTCATGAATTAGAATATAAGGTGAAAGATTTTAGTATTCTGCATGATCGGAAACAGCTGGTAGCATGTCATTCAGTGTTGAATTCAGACACTTTTCTCCGGGAGGGATTTCTATGGCTCTGTGGGGGGGGGATTTCACTTTTTGACCATTGAAAACACAAAATCTCAAATCTTCCGGGGGGGCATCTCATTGCTCTGGGGGGAATGCCCCCCCCCCCCCCCCCCCCCGGGCCACCCCCTGAATTCAACACGCGTCATTTTGTTATCATCGCCGTTAAAAGGTTTGAATAGCTAAATATTAAAGTTTTGAAGGTATGCATACTACGTAAGTTTTGCATAATGTTATTGAGAAGCAGATTTTCAGTAAATTTAAAGTTATAATATAATTTTGTATATGTATTAAACATAAATATTTTAAAACCATTATTTGGAAACGGGGATGACTTGCATTTTGCATGTATTTTCAGAAAACTTTATACTGTAAAGCCTCTGAATAACGGACTCCTCAGAAGTTCGGAATTTGCCCGTTATTCAGAGCTGTCCGCTATTTGGAGGTTAAAATGTATAAATGCATTACAGTTGGGGTTCGTAAAAAATTGTGTCCATTAAATAGAGGTGCCTGCTATTCGTGAGTGTCCGTTATGGAAGTTCTACTGTATATAGCCAATTTCACTGCAGCACACTACAGGATTGCCACTGAGAACTTTTTTTATCCTATTCGTACCATTTATATATATATATATCTACCCTATATATATAAAATCCTAATGAATTGAATTGAAACGAATTTATGTAACGATTCTATGAAACGACTGATTAAACAACTGATTACGTTTCACGGCGATTTCTCCTAAAATCTGGAATACTTTGCGATGAAATTAACACCAAAAATCTGTATTGATCCACAGATCTCAAAACTGGTATTAGAATTTTTAAATTCGAATTAGTTTTCGAAATATTAATTTTTTTCTAATTTTAAATACATTTTTTCTAATGATGGCAACTCAAATTTTAATCATAACAGATATTTTTTTTTCATATTTTAGAAAAGGTTATTTTAAATTAATTTGGCGACGAGTTTGGCCTCCCTTAAATGTATGCTAAGAAATGCATCATGTTACTTTTATTCAGAATTCAATTTGTATTTCATTATCATTTTATTTAATACAAAAATTTCATTTAAAATTGAAACCTTTAAAATAAATGGCTTTTACTTCATTCTTTTTTTAAACAAAACGAAAAGAAAAATATTAGACACAGATGTCATATACGCAACGGGGTACCAAATTGGCGCCAAAATGGCGTTTTTTTTTGCCTGACATGGTAACCCGGCTATTGTTGCTTATTTATTAATAAATGTTTATTTGAATTTATTTTCTTTTTATTTATAAAAAATGTTATAAATTGTTTTCTTCTATAGTTATTATTTTTTTTTTATTTATTGTTATTTCATTTTAAAAATAACAGAAAATAATTAAAAAATACATATGTAACAGGTATTTGAAAACGAGGTTTTCGCCAAATTGTCGTAAAAAAAAATCACGCCAAACCCGGTGCGTATGCGACAATGCAACAAATCATGAGATTTAATTTCCACTTCAAAGCAACGTTTTAATGTTATTACCTCTCCCGTCGACCAATTTCGCCGAATTATATAAATAGCCAAATTATACAAATTGACATTTTTTTTTTTTTTTTTAAATAACAAAAGAACAAATAAATTACTATGATATTAATAAAAATACAAATAAAACGTCGAAATAAAAATCACTTGATGGCGTGAACACGTGTAACTTCCTTAAAGTCAAGTGAATGTGACATTTACGATCAACCATTATTGGCATTTAATCTTATAGTTTGGCGACAGATTTTTGGTCGATGGGGTAACCAAGTAGCACCGTTTTAATTTACCACTCGAAAAATAAAAAAATGCTAACTGGCGAGTTAAAAAAAAGCTATTGGCGAGATTTTCACCCGGCTAACATAAAAGTACCAGGAATTCTTTGTGATCATGGCAACTTTTATGTAGTTTTATTCGAAAAAATAAATTTGATTCTTTAATCAAAATGGAAGCCTTTCTTATGAAAAGCGAAGGAGTCAGCCTGTTGTTTATGGCGGTTACATGACTTGGACTATTATAATATAAACGAAATAATGGGGATAGAGTAATATTCGGTAACTTATCACACCTGTGGCTGGCTAACATTAAAGTACCAAAATGGCCGCCTGGAATATAAAAAGGGAAGGGATCCGCCTGGAGCTGTTGATGATAGTCACATGACTTAGGCTATTATTATAGAGATTGTTTTCAATTTTAAAAACTGCGCAAAGAATAATATTTCCTAACGATTAAAAATTTATTTTCACGTGACTATTAAAAACAGAAAAAAAAACTTTAAAATTACTATTAAATGAGTACGTGTTAAAGGCAGGAAAATATTGAAAATTATGTCCTGAAAATTGTATTTACATGTGAATATTAAAAGGGAAAGGAAACATTAAAATAATAAATACATTAATATGTATTTAACCCTTTCACGGACAAGGCACTTCTATTCGTAAAATCTTGAAATCAGTGAATGGCACCAGAATTTACAAACAAATTTCGAAATACAAAAATGCTTTTGTTCACTTACTTGGACACCCAGCCAGGACGCCAACCGTTAGGCTAATGGACCACATGTCCTGGCGGGAAAACACTCTCCACCAATCCAGCTCCACCTCATCCGCCGAAACAGGCTTACCAACGGCAATTATTTAATCAAATAAAATAGAAAAACAAAAGCACAATCCTGTGCAGCATAGATTCCTGCTATGCCAACAAAAGTTAACAAAAACGCATGTTTATAGGTTCCATGCAAATATAATATAAAATAAAAACTAAGATTAACTAACCTGAATGAACAAAAATTGCATGTTTAGAGGTTACATGCATCTCTGGCAAAAACAAAATTAAACTAAGATAACATAATTCGCATGTTTATGGGTAACATGCAACCAATGGCGTGTCAAAGTCTATACTGATAAATAGTTCATGCATAATGTCTATACAAAGTCCCAAACTTAACGCACCAGATTCACAGACAGAGTCAGAGAAGACGATCCTCAAAGTTCAGTCATTACACTTCAATATCCATAGTCATGTAACATCACGAAAATGAAACTCAGTAAAAGTTCCACTTCAATGACCCTCTACCATCTCCAAAAGTCTGGAACACTGCAGCACCAATGTTGCTCCTTTTTAAAAGCATATATCACTTCCACAATGACCAACGTTCAGATCATCAAATGAATGGCACCCCAATCTTCCGTAGAAGACAGGAAGTCCCAGCTCAAAGACCATCATCCACATACTAATCACTATCTGACAATTGTATAGGATAGTATATTCTGATAAATTAAACAATGGTTGTAGCATACTACAGACACAATATATGATATTTAAGAATTCTGAGTATTATTAAAAACAAGTCAGCAGTAACTGATGACGATCCATGCATCAGGACCAAAGAACCACCCTATATTAGGTTTAAAACTTGTATCTTATGAACGAGTACAATTCATTAAGGACGTTATAGTTAGCACAGAGCTTTCTATAGTTTTCTTTACAAAAAAGAACTCTGGATATATTTTGGCGAACTGTAAGTGAGTTATTAAAATAGAAAAAATAAGGCATTTTGGGGCATCTTCCAAATAAATAGTGTCTAACATTCCCTTTATAACCACAGTCACAGAGGTCGCTATTTCTCTTTCCGATTTTCTTCAGGTACTCGGGAAAGCTGCCATGAGCAGTAATAAAATATTGTAATAACTGGCCTGAACATACAAAGTTTTCATCCACCCTATTTAATACTGTATAAGTGTCTCTACCTTTACCACTATGCCTCCACTCTCTTTGCCAATCCTTTACCGTATTGATTTTGCAAATTCTCTTAATTAAGGTGACAGGAAAAGGAACATTCTCGGTAATATTAGCATTTTCACGATTAATAGCCTCTTTCGCAAGAGTATCTGCTCGTTCATTTCCAAGGGTTCCGACGTGTGCACGGGTCCACCCAATAATCACAATCTTGTCAGGATGCTGTATCAAATTAGTATAAATCTCTTTAATTATCAAATTTGCTGGAAAATTTCTTTGTAGAGCTAGAGTTGAAGATTTGTTGTCGGTATATATATAAACTTTCTTGTAATCGGTATCCAAAAACCAATTAATAGCATATTTAATCGCTATCAACTCAGCCTGATAAATTGAGTTCATCTTATTTAACGAGATTTTAAAATCTTCAATAAATTCACCATACAGATAAACTGTATATGCGGCAGGGAAATTTTCATCCCAATATTCTGATGCTAATGTGGCATTTAAGAATTAAAATTAAGTGGTCCAAAAATGAACCACCGCCCTTGCAGGGGTTAAAGTAGCAAATTTTAGTAATTGTATTATGTCAATCGTTTTATAACGCTGTTAAAAAATACCAAGAGACAAAGACTCTGTTTACTTAATTCATTTTATTTTAGCTTCTTTTCAAATGTTTAACTGATCTTCTTTAACCAAAAACGAAAACAACCATTGGATGTCTTAACAGCAACTGATTCTACCTTAAATTTTTGCAATCAAAGGGAATTGAATGGAAACCCGTTTACAGGGAATCGCTACAGGTTTTTTCAGTATAATTCAATCTTCTCTAATCTTTTTAAAACCGATCAGATTAGCATGCTTTTAGATTCTACGGTGTCTGAACGGGGATTGGCGAGCGTAGCTTGCAGGGGGCAGAGCCCCCTAGTAGGTATATAAAAAAATATTGGGCCGTCTCTATATTGAAACAAAGACAAACTAAATTTTTCAATGCTAGCGCACTAGTGCCTAATTTTAAGACCATGAAATAAATTTAGACCTTCAAATTAGCATAAATACTTATTAAACAGAAAGAGTGTTGACTTTTTTTTTCTTACATAAATACTTATTTTTAATCCGATTATTACGAAATTGGAATATGTTGTTTATGTATCTTTTTTCTGCTTTTGAAAAACGTCATTGTATCGCACAGTCTTTTATTATTAGGTGCGTTCATAATTATATAAATACGTAGCAGCTATAGTCGTCGTCTGGTCCATCTGTCTGCATATAACAGCGCAAAAACTACCCAACCGAATGGTTTGAAATTTCTTTCTATACAGGGTGATTCAGCTCGTCGGTGACAAACTTTAAGGATCGATAGAGCACACCTAGACGAACATTTTTGAATAGGGAATGTAGGGTCCCTGACGCGATGGTAAGGCGCTAGGCGCTTTCGAAAATTTGGGTGCCGAAATTCGAAACGTCATAAAAACTAGGGAAATGGTTAGATTTTCTTGCTTGTTGCGTCGAAATGATTCTGTTTGTTTAGACTTTCTTCAGTACCAATTTGATAAGCGTATCTCTTAAAACATGGATAGGGGGCGCTGCAGACTTTGGAGAGCTAGACAACAACTTTAAGCCCGTTATTTTGATAATTTAACACATGCTCGCCAAAGTTTATACTCTAACTTAAAGTTTGAACCCAAAAGTAGAGCCCTGCAAAAAGCGTAAGAGCCGTAATAAAATGTCAAAGTACAGGGTGGTCGAAACTCGAAGGCTCCTAGGAGATAAACAAACAGATTTCTTGACTTATGGCATGCATTTTCATGATTCTGTTTGCTGGGGCTCTCTGAAACTCAGTTGAACGGTACAAAAAGAAACATCGATAGGGGGCGCTTTGGGCAAAAAACATAATTCGTTGACATTTCGGACGCTAACTGGAAACGGGGCGCTACGATCAGTTAGTAATAATGAAAACACATTTTCTACCTCTGCTCAACACTTCTGAATAAATTTAGACCAAAAACATCAATGATACTGGAAATTTATTTACAAAAAATAACACTACAGAAGATGCTCGAAATTTCGACCTTGGGCCATGATGCAGGCTTCGCACCTCCGTCGCATTGAGGAGTGTGTGTTTCCAACAATGCCAGGAGTATCTCTGATCTGCCCTGCAGCTGCCACAATGCGCGCCACAAGTTCTTCAGCACTGCTGACAGGTGTATGGTATACCTCGGCCTTCAGGTAACCCCAAAGGAAGAAATCCAAGCAGGTGAGGTCTGGTGATCGGGCAGGCCAGTGAACTGGACCCCCCACGCCCGATCCACCGCTGGCCATACCTTGCGTTTAGATGGAGACGCACGTCGTTCGTGTAATGGGCCGGAGCTCCATCGTGCTGGAACCACATCTGGCGACGCGAACCTTCGGGTACGTGCGCCTCATCCAGAAGCTGCGGCAGCACTTGATCCAGGAAAATCAGGTAATTTCCACCTGTCAGCCGTTCAGGTAACAAATAAGGGCCAATGAGGCAATCCCCCAGAATGCCGGCCCACACATTTACTGAGAAACGCTCCTGGGCTGCTCGGCTTCTGGTTTCATGTGGATTTTCATCACACCACACATGACTGTTGTGGGCGTTCCACATTCCCTCCCGGCTGAAGGTGGACTCGTCCGTAAACAAAATGCTGTTTACAAAACGGGGATCCCTGGATCTCATCGCCAAGTACCATCTTGAGAATTCCACTCGAGGGCCAAAATCCTGCTCTCTGAGCAACTGCACCCGCTGGATGTGGTAGGGGTGCAGATTCCGGGAACGTAAGATACGCCACGCAGTTGCTTGCGAAATGCCAACATGTCTGGCGATATCTCTCGTGCTAAGACCTGGGTTGTCCTCAACCAGGTTAAGCACAGCCTCTTCGTTGTCGGGGGTGCTCACTGATCGCTCCCGTTCAGGCCTGCCTCCGTCGAAAGATCCCATTGTGGACAACCTCTGGTGTACTCGAGCGAAGAAGGCATGGCAGGGGATTTGCCCGTTGGGGTAACGCTCGGCGTACAACCGCTGAGCGGCTCGTCCATTACAACCAGCAGCGCCATACGCCAAATGCATGTCAGCCAATTCAGAGTTTGTGTACCGTTCCATCCTACTACCGATCTGCAGACAAGTAACCCGAAGCTTAAGTAGGTACCGCACGTTCAAAAGACGTGTCTGCGCATACAACTACGTCATCTCGCGTTGTCGTCTACGCATTACGTATCTTTTGCATATCGATATGGTACGATATCTTTTGCATAAATCAGCAAAAAGCACCTTATGTAAATTTTATTGCGCGCATTGTGCATGATTGAAACCAGCTATGTTTGTTAAAAAAAACAAACAAACTGCAGTTTTAATAGCTTCTTATGATAAGTAAATTACTCTCTTGTTTTGTTTCTAACTGATCGTAGCGCCCCGTTTCCAGTTAGCGTCCGAAATGTCAACGAATTATGTTTTTTGCCCAAAGCGCCCCCTATCGATGTTTCTTTTTGTACCGTTCAACTGAGTTTCAGAGAGCCCCAGCAAACAGAATCATGAAAATGCATGCCATAAGTCAAGAAATCTGTTTGTTTATCTCCTAGGAGCCTTCGAGTTTCGACCACCCTGTACTTTGACATTTTATTCCGGCTCTTACGCTTTTTGCAGGGCTCTACTTTTGGGTTCAAACTTTAAGTTAGAGTATAAACTTTGGCGAGCATGTGTTAAATTATCAAAATAACGGGCTTAAAGTTGTTGTCTAGCTCTCCAAAGTCTGCAGCGCCCCCTATCCATGTTTTAAGAGATACGCTTATCAAATTGGTACTGAAGAAAGTCTAAACAAACAGAATCATTTCGACGCAACAAGCAAGAAAATCTAACCATTTCCCTAGTTTTTATGACGTTTCGAATTTCGGCACCCAAATTTTCGAAAGCGCCTAGCGCCTTACCATCGCGTCAGGGACCCTACATTCCCTATTCAAAAATGTTCGTCTAGGTGTGCTCTATCGATCCTTAAAGTTTGTCACCGACGAGCTGAATCACCCTGTATATAAAAAAAAAAGTTTTGATTTGGAAATGGACCAATGAAAATCTGCGTAGATATTCCCGGCAGATCGGTATCCAATTTCAATGCTTAAGCATGGCCTTTCTTCGTTAATATTAAAAAACTGTTGCATACAAAAATATGAAAAACGGTAGTATTATAGAAAAATGTTTGATAAACACGCTGATGCAGACAGTTTTCAAATCGAAGAATTATTTTAAGAGATATTTAATGCCAAAGTTGGACAAAATCGTTCCATTAAAAAAGTTTTATAGGAGTTATATATTATATATAGTAAAGTTTTATATTTTAAATTCAAATCAGCATTTCGAGGGATATTTTTTACATATTTTAGAAAATTGTATTAATTTAAACTGTTGCCAACTGTATAAACAGCGCAAACAATAATGTTTGCTTCAAATTAAAAATTCATTTTATACGTGACTATTATAAACAGAAAATATAAAAAGCAGGAACTCATTGAAAATTACGTCATAAAAACTATATTTACACGTGAATTTAAAAAGAGAAAAAATATTGTCTATAATAATAAAGAAAGAAGTTTGTGTATGAGTGAGAGTGTCGACGGTGTTCTGAAGAGACCACTGCACGTAGAGCTACAAAATTTGGGGAAAAGATACGTCTATATATGAAGTTTTGCACCTCGAAGCCCAATTTTCGATTTTTGGATTAGATTTTTTTTTAATTTAATTTTATATGCGATTTTTAGCACTTTTTTAAGTTTCGAGGCGATTTTTCCATATAAGTGAGTTAATAATACGGTTTCTTTCTTTTAACCCAATATAGTAAATTTTGTTCTCTTTTCAAAAAAGTTTATTCGGAATTCGTGCAGCGATTTTTGAATTTTTTATTGAATTATTGAACAGCATTTAATGCATTTCCATACCTATAAGGAGGTTACCGTAGAGAGACATAGTTCTGTCGCCAAATGCAGCCAAGTTTGTCACCAACTTGGCGGTATATCGCCAAATTTGTCGACCAAAATGAGTCGCCAAAAGTGACGCCAACTTGGCGATATCTCTAATATTTCGCCAAGTTCCCATAGACTTCCATTGTAAACCAATATGGATTACTTGGTTACAGAAAATCAACAAATTGAGATATTTTAATGCAACAAAAACTAATATTAACTTAAGGGATTATATTAATTCGATTTTTCCACATTAGGAAAAAGAATACGGTTTCTTTCTTTTAACCCAATATAGTAAATTTTGTTCTCTTTTCAAAAAAGTTCATCCGGAATTCGTACATCGATTTTTGAATTTGTAGCGAATTTTTTATGCGATTATTGAACAGCATGTAATGCATCTCCATACCTATAAGGGGGATCCAGTTCTGTCGCCAAATAACGCCAAGTTTGTCGCCAACTTGGCGATATCTCTAATATTTCGCCAAATTCCCATAGACCTCCACTGTAAAACAATAGGGTTTACTTGCGTACAGAAAATCAACAAATTGAGATATTTTAATGCAACAAAAACTAATACTAACTTAAGGGATTATATTAATTATATTTAAGGGAGTCCAAGTAAATTAATTACGAATAAAAGTAACATGATCTAATGCTTAGCTTGATTTCCAAAACATAAATTTTAAGAGAGCCCACAGGTCAAAGGAATTAGATTTGAAACTTTTATCCAATTATAGTAAATTTTGACTTTCGTGATTTTTATATATATTATTGAGATATTTTAATGCAACAAAAACTAATATTAACTTAAGGGATTATATCAATTCGATTTTTCCACATTAGGAAAAAGAATACGGTTTCTTTCTTTTAACCCAATATAGTAAATTTTGTTCTCTTTTCAAAAAAGTTCATCCGGAATTCGTACAGCGATTTTTGAATTTGTAGCGAATTTTTTATGCGATTATTGAACCCCTATTATATATATATATTAATAGGGGGGCAGAGCCCCCCTATTAATATATATATAATCGTTTCAGATTTTTGCCGAGTCATTTCAAATTTTATGAAAACCTAATCAAAACTTAAAAAGAAATTAATAAAAGTTTTCTTCATTTTATTAAATCCTATCATACGCAATTATTTCAATTATATCCCATGATAGATAATGATTCTAGGTCGCCATGATGATTACGTCTTAATTAAGATGGAGTCCTATTATTTCCGTATTACTGAATTAAATATATGTAATCGTAATAAATTTTGTGTTCATGCACTTTTGCATAAGAGTGCAACAGCTATTGCACCAAGATCTGAATATTTATAAAACAGTTATAGTACGAACGCATCTCATTTTCCACGTTTGACATACAATTTCCGACTTGTTACTATTATTATTGCAGGAATACATCAAAAATTCAAATAAATTATCATTTACAGTTTAAAAAATAATAATAATAAAAATTTCGATGCAATGTGCTATTAAGGCAAACCTCGATATTTTCTCTTTCGAAAGTAGCCATCTAATTATGCATATTTTTATAACTGAGATTAGTGAAAAATTCGAATATAAAACTACCGCTTATAAGGAAAATAAATGAAAACATGAAATGGTAAGATAATGAAATTAAATTACCTGTAATCAGAACAGCTTTTTGATTGGGCGAAATTCTTGATTGAAACAACGTTTTGCAGAGTATTTCATTAAAAACAATTATAATAACGATGAGTGCGATGATAAAATAAAGCAAATCAGTGGCATTAAAATTGAAAATCTTTTGTTGGAAAATATATAATGTGACTGTTAGTGATAAAACAGTACTGAATGCAAGCTGTTTTGCAAAGAAATCTATTTGGTTGCGCCTGTTCATCATTATCAAGTCGCGCAAATCCATTTAACTTCTATGCAATAAACATAACATGGCACGCCTGTGATAAAGGAAGTAGGAATTTTCTATTCCATTTTTAGTCTTATTTCCTAACGTTAGAAACAGACTGGAATATGCTGTAAATCTACGATAAGTCAACAAGTTATTATAATTTTTTTTCATTTTTTGCTTTATGAAGGAAAATTTAGAAAAACATTTGTTTTGGTGTTAGACACAAAACAATGAATTTTTTTGAGTATGAAAGATACTTCCGATTCAGATCCATAGGTGCCGACAAGGGGGAGGGGGGACATATGAGAGGACCATTGCTCCTGCGTGGATTTTGAAATTTAATTATTATCCCCCGGTATGCTATTTCTTTCGACCAGCAATTAAAGTGTCGTCACTAAAAAATAACGTTCCGTTACATAAGCCAGCCGTAAACAAAGCAGATGTATCATTGTACGGGATAATCTATACTGCAATTTTTTTAACTTCTAAGCGTCGCACATTTTCGATTTTTATACCGTCGTATAGGGGAAAAAAGTACTTTTAAATGCAATTTGTTTGAAAACTGCACCTCAATTTATTTTTGAGATATTAATTTTTTTGTAGTTTTTAAAGAATTTTTTTTTCTGTTGTCAACTGAAGTACTTCATTTCTGTAGAAAGTAAAAGAAAAATAGTTGGAAAATAGTAGACTATTATATCTTTTTGTTGCCATTTTACCATAATAACTGAAAAAAATGTAATTAAAATACATGCTATTTTGAAAAACTATAAATGAATGATTTCTGGTAAAACATGAAGCTGTTATTAATTATATTTAATTTTAAGTGTCTATATAGTTATGTTACAAACAAATGGCATATGAATCATCAGATAGCCGATTTTTTTATTCATTTATTTTTATTTTATTTTATTTTTTTTTTTTTTTGAGTTTCTTGAATGATGACATCGCTTTTTGCCGGAATTGTGTACTATTCTGCGATAATGATGTGAAATATGTTTTTGTACTATATACATATATATTTTTTTCTCATCGGGAGCGACTCTAAATTCTGAAAAAGTAGAATTTCTGTTTTCTAGTCTAATTTTTCCTTTTCTCTGTTGAAAAAAAAATAGTAAAATTTCTTCTGCTTAACAAGTGACTCAAAATAATTAAAAACTAAGAGAGAGAGAGAGGAACTAAAATTTTTTTCGTACTATCCATTGAAGATCTGTTTTATTTTTTTCGTTCATATATTTAAAATTTATCGTGGGTTCAGGTGGCTTATTTAATCAGGAGCCTAACCCATGAAAAATTAATAGAAATTATTGTTTCAATTCTATTTGAAACATGCTGACAGAAAGCTATTTTTTTAATATTTAATATTTTTTAATTGTTAAATTTCTGTTTTGCTTTTTATATTGCTGTTTTAAAAATTGTCTTGCATGGAAATTCTGACAAAAAATTGTAGTTTAGTTTATGTCAGATTTATATACTCCATTTTTCCAAAATAAGACCAAGCCTGCGGAAAGAACAGTACAAAATGCAAGCTGCATTTCAAAGAAATGTATTTGGACCTGTTCATCATTATCATTTCATGCAAATAAATTTAACTTTTGTATAACAAACATAACATGCCACATTTAATGAAGTCGAATTTTATTTTATTCTGCGTCTTATTTCCTAAACTGGCAAATAAGCTGTAAATGTACAAGACACAATATGCTGTAATTATACAAGATGTCACATGGGCGCCGGCGGAAATAAATTTAAGGAGGGCAAAGAATTTGGAACATATATTTCAGGCTAATTTTTTTTTATTTTTTAATGGAGAACCTGAACGTAAAAAACGCTAAATTAAGATTTTTTTTCTCAGGACTCTTCTTGCAAGACAATTTTTAAACATATCAACATAAAAAGCAACTGAAAATTTTTAACAATTAAGAAATTAAACGTTAAAAAATAAGTTTAAATTAGTATTTTTCAAAATGAAGAATTAAAACAGTTAATTTATTTTTCGTTGGGGGGAATCTGCCGTCATGCACCCTTGGTTTAAAATAAATTTGAAACACGTGAACTTAAAAAGAAAAACAATAAAAAAAAATATTTCGCACGAGTCAAGGAGGCAGAACCCCTTACAAAAAATTCTTTGTTCTTCTTTCCTTAGTGTTTCATTATTTTATGTCATTAGTAAAGAATAAATTTTACTTCTTTCCCCTTACCGGCTGACATGAATGTCTATAAAGTATTATAAATGTGTTTTAGTGGGCTTTTTTATGTTCTTTCTTTTTACTTTTTAAACAGGAAAATATGATGTTAAGCTCAAAACAAAGATTTTATTTGGGTATGAACAAGAACTCTGATCGAACTGAAATCCAAATCCAGATATCCATATGAAGTAGAAAACTTCACTTGAGGTCACCATATAAATTAGTAAAATAAACTCAACATTGCCGTCTCGAATCATATAAAATTGATCCTTCATCAGTAGTAGGAAAAGAAGAGTTCTAACAACCGGAGGGACCTCCCTCCGGCGCCCACTCCCCCACCACCCACCTCCGCACCCCTGGAAACGGATTTAGACGCCCCTAGCGGGAAAATTAAAGTTCTTCATGAAAAAGGTATTTTTTGTATTCTTAGATGAGGGGTGAGCGTAAGAACGACTAGATTATCATATTATAAGATGAAGATTGTATTTATATTTGAATTTTGAAGAATCAACACCATAATGAATATTAATAATTAAGCAAAACAATGGAAATTATCATTTTTTTAGGGGAAAAATGTGATTTCTTTAGATATTTTCACCTGTAAGATGAGGATATCAATTTAAAAGAAAAATTTAAATATATACTTTAGATTTTGAACAGCCATCACCTTAACGAGTATTAATAATTAAGCAAAACAATGGAAAATATCAATTTTTAAGGAAAAGGGCTGATTGTGAATGAATTTTTGAACTATAAGATGAGGATTTCAGCTTAAAAGGGAAATTTAAACACATTATATTTTTGAACAACTACTACATTACAGAATATTAATAATTACGCAAATCGATGGAAAATATCATTTTTTTCAACTGCACGATGAGGATATCAATTTAAAAGTTAAATTTAAACATATATTTTAGTTTTTGAACAACCATTATCGAAATTAATTTTAATAACTGAACAAATAACAAGGGAAATTATCGATTTTGTTAGAGAATTGCTCTTTTGTTTCAAGAACATGCCACCAGATGGCAGCATGAAACAATCTTCCTTGTTTTACTTACTGAAACAGAACATTCAGATGGATCCATGACTCTATAGCAGGAGCAGAAAAATGCTTCTGGATTAAAATTTCACTAGTATTCCAAAATAATTATATCTTTAAAAAACTGCAACAAACTAATGTTTAATACATAGTTCAAAGTTTTTTTTTTTTATATTTGTGTTTGTAAATATTTCTCAAGAATATACATTACATCTGTTTTAAATATTGTGAATGTCATAAATATATTGTGTACAGCATATTATTCTACTGTAATTTTTTTTCTAATAAATGTGTTTTTTGTCCATCCTAAGAATCCTAATATATTTCAACTGAATAATTTTCAAAACATAAAGGTTCATAAACATAAACAAACTTTTAACTTTATTATTATTTATTATTGAGGAACGTCTTATCCATGCCTTCATATGGAATAGCATTCCAACATTTTTTATTATGAGACTGAAATTGTCTCAATTTTAAATGTAATAATGCATGGGCGAACGCGAACCCAATGTCCCCGAAATTTTTGCAAGTGATATAAAAAAGTGCTGATTTTTTTTCTTTCTTTTTTGGTATTTTTTTTCCATCATACAGCGGACTAGTCAATCTTATTAGTCCACATTGACACCAAAGAAGAAAAAGGGGCTGATGGGGTTACAGCCTCCTCCTCACGAAATAGTCGAAAATTAAATGAAAAAAGTGTTTTTCCTTACTTTTTTAGACAAACCTGTAATTTTTTTTCATCTGACATACAGCGAAATAGCCATTCTCGTTAACCTCATATCATAATATGTAAATATGAGGACATTGACATCACAGCATACCCAAAGATGGAGAGGTGGCATGAAATTACAGCCCCCTCCTCTCGAAATAGTCGAAAATGAAATGAAAAATAATGCTGATTGTTTTTCTTCCTGTTTGAGATAAATTTGCATCCCCCCCACCCTCTGTCATTAAACAGACTAGCCGCTCCCTTCGCTTTAATTCCATATTAGTACGCAGTGACACCACATTATACCCAAAAAGATGGAAGGGGACTAATGGGTTTACAGGTAAAAGCATTAGAGTTGGCGCTATGCTATGTTGAGCAGCGGCTAACAGCTTCCACGGTTACACTTATGATGTTAAAGAGATGGAGTGATTATGCTGCAAAATGTTGGGCATCTTGCATTCAACAAAAGAAGATTACTGATTTCTTTATGGTTAATTGACTTAAATATACATAATGTACAACAATTTCAACTTCTTATAAAGGTGTGTGACACGATTTTCAACAATTTAATTTGTGTTAAATATTTTTTATTATTTGTTATCAGTGATAATTTTTCTTTCAATTCAGTTAACTAAAACTAGTATTCATTTCACAAAATATACGAAATATGTACTTTTTAAAAAGCTTCACAAATTGAAAAATTAAATGCATCGTAAGGGTTTAATTAATTAAATTACGCAAATACATATTTATTTATTTTTTACATCTCCGCTTTAACCGTTTTTTCTCTTAACCGGCTGTTTTCTCCGTGTATTGTAATTGATAGTGAGAGGGCGCTGCAAGCCAGTGGTGACCATCCCCCCCAAACCCAATGACGCAAATTCCCCCCCAAAAAATCCTCATACATTAACACTGAGTCCCCCCCTAAACAGAAAATCAATTGCAAAATATATTCTTATTATTAAATTATTTAATAATAGTATTCTTACGTACTGTCATACAAACATGAAATAAAAGTTTTAACAGCGTAATAAATAATAAAAGATTAAATTATTACAAAATAAATCTTAAATACAAAAATTGCATATTGTTTTAAGAAAACTAAAATATTAAAGACGAGTCGTTTATACCAAACGCATATCAAATATATTTCCATGTACATACGCCCTTGTTTAAGATTAAACATTAACACTTAAGATTTCTCAATCATTTTTTTAATACTATCTAGTCATACAGTTTAATCTCACCCTCCCCAAAAAATTCTCTAAATCACCCCCAACCCTTAAATAAACTGTGGATTGAAGCGTTTATATCAGTACAAGTGTTGCTTTATACTGCTTTAACAACATACAATATACTCTTATACAAGTGCGGATTCTTATAAAATAGCAGACATTATACCATTAAAACATAGTCCTAATCTATTGTAAGCCCCTGTATTCTGTATAGGTATGTTTTTCTTTCACACTATAATTTTTCAGTCTTATTACCTAGTAATTAATCCTCCTTTCCCTCCCAAAAAATTCTAATTTTTCTATAAATTTATCCCTTCCCCCTAAAATAATTCGTGGACCAATAAAAAAAATCGTAATCGGTAAAAAACACAATCGATATAGTCATCGATTACTTCCGAGAACCTGCAATCCAGATGTTCTACAATCGTTTATTAAAATCATTGATTTTATATGTTTATAAAGCAGTATTTAGTAAATACATGGTAACTGAAAAGAGATGGATTTAAAAAACAACAAAGGAAGGGAGGCTATAATGGAGCCATAATAGTGGAAAAGTCATGTAACGGCGTTGTTTGGTTGCAAAAAGTTGAAAAGTCGCGAGTAGGTATGAAGCGGTAAGAAGAGTTTAATATCAATAATTAGAATTTTTCGACAATTAGCAGCAAATTGGCCAAAGAAATTAGAATAAAAAGCACCCCTAGTGGCAAAAACATGAACTGAAAGGATGGTAAATAGTATCAATATTTTTTATTGATGTTTTTACGTCATTTGACATTAGTTCTATGATTTCCCCTTTATTAGAAGACCATCTACTGGAATGCATTAAATGACCCCCCCTGGGGAGGAAAGTAGGGGAGGAGCAATAAATGCATAATATGAATAAGTGGTCATAAGGCTTTCCAACGATATATCACATGAGGGGTTTCGGCTAGATTTAGAAAAGTGACCCCCCGCGGGGTCAAAGGGGAGAAGGGCGCGGGAGGTATGTACATGAAGTAATAGTCACAGAGCTTTCCAATGATATATCATATGAGGGGGTGACGGCAAAGGATAGAAAAGTGCCCCCAGGATTCCAACTATTGCGCGCTCCGGAATACGCCCTCCCCCCTATCTCTTTGAAATTTTAATGTATTATAAATTATTCATCTGAGGGTTCCGTAACAAAATCCGATCTAAAATGATAAAAACGCTACGATTTCAAAAAAGTTCGAAAAGCGCCTCACCCGGGAAGCCAAATTGGGGAGGAGGGAAGAAAGATTCATAATATGAAAGAGTGGTCCGAAAACTTTCCAATGACATATCACATGATGGGTCCAAAAAGTTTGAAATTTACCCCTCACCCATGGGTTCACTCTTTCTTACCAGAATACACCCGGAAATCACGCAACCCTCACTTTTAAAGTTTTATATTAAATAAA
The DNA here is from genome assembly GCA_963932465.1 of Maratus speciosus. Lineage (NCBI taxonomy): Eukaryota > Metazoa > Arthropoda > Arachnida > Araneae > Salticidae > Maratus > Maratus speciosus. Next base: position 97,594,667 of record OZ010790.1, on the reverse strand, counting down.
TAATATTTACCGGGGGGCTCCATAAAAAAACACACTTAAAATTATATTTCTTGTAGAAATCGCAACGATTTAAAAAAAATCATCCCCTTACTGCTTCCCACCCCCGAAATTTACTCCAAGAGGAGAAAGGTTCATAATATGAAAGAGTGGTCAAAGGGCTTTCCGATGATATGTCACAGGAGGGGTTCGGTAAAAGTTTGAAAATTAATCCCCCGTCGGTCCATTCTCGCACCTTCCAGAATTCACTCACCTTCCTCTTCTGAAATTTTTATATTTGATAAATAATATTTATCTGAGGGCCCCAGGTATGGGACAGCTTGACAGAGCTAAAGTTAGAGAAACATTGAAAATTCGGGGCAAAATGACACTAAATTCAACAGTAATTATTGAAATTAGGACTATACAGAACTGAATAAATAAACCACTATGCCTCCTAACTCATATCGGTTAATAACAAAAAGAGATTGGATAAGCAAATGCACTCCTTCGAGAAACTATGACTTAAACCAGAAATGCGGTAAGTTGACTCTGAAAGCTTCATTTCTCTCTTTCTCTGGCATTTCCGCAAATCTCATCTCGATGATTTTTCACCGGCATCTCGACTTTTGACTTCCCGATTATTCCTCTCGCGCTTTTCAACATTTCGTATGTTGGCCGAGAATGAGAAATCAATTTTCTTCGCTTCTCGATATGTTGTTCTCGATTAGTGCCTTTTCATAGGTTGCCGAGAACGAGAATTCAATTTCTCGTTCTCGGCAGAGAAGAGATGTGAGAAGATTTATCGAGACGAGATAGAGAAAGAGGCATGACAATGAGCTGTGAAATGAAGCCGTAATATTCAAAGTTCCTCTTATTTTAGCCCTATCAAGCTGTCACATACCTGGAACCCTCTGTTAAATACTATTTATTAAATATAAAAATTTCAAAGAGGAGGGTGCGGGGGGGGGGGGGGGGGGGCGAACCAATTTTTAAAACCGTAGTGATTTCTACAATGAATATAATTTTAGATGTGTTTTTTTTTTATGGAGTCCTCCGGTAGATATTATTTATTAAATATAAAAAATTAAAAGTGGGGCATGCGTGAATTCCGGGCCGAAAGAGTGAACAAACCGGGGGGGGCGGGGGAAGGATTTTCAACCTTTTTTAAGCCCTTCAGTTATATATCATTGGAAAGCCCTCGGATCACCCTTTCATATTATGAGACTTTCTTCTCCTCTTCCCAATCTGGCCCCAGTTTTTGAACTTTTTTGCGTTTTCATCATTTTAATTCGAATTTTTTAAGGAGTTTTCTGAAAAATATTATAATATATGAAATTTCTAAAAGGGGGCTGAATTCCTGGGGGTTGCGATATTTGGACACCCGGGGGGGGGGGCACTTTCCTAATTTTTGCCGACACCCCTCATGTGATATATCATTAGAAAGTCCTGCAATCACTTATTCATATTAAGCACCTACCGTACCCCTTTCCTCACTTTGACACCCAGGGTGGCACTTTTCTAAATTAACCGAGAACCCTCATGTGACATATTGTATGAAAGGACTGTGACCATTTATTCATGTTATGCACCTCCCGCGTCCCTCCCCCCCACTTTGCCCTCATGGTGGGAGGGGCATTTTTATAAATTTAGCTCGAGACCCCTCATGTCACATTTGGTTGGAAAGGTCTGTGACCACTTACTGATGTTATGCACCTCCGGTGTCCCTCCCTCACTTTTCCCCCACGGGTGGCACTTCTGGAAATTTAGCTGAGACCCCTCATGTGACGTATTGTTTGATAGGACTGTGACCACTTACTCCTGTTATGCACCTCCCGCGTCCCTTTCCCCCCACTTGGTCACCCCGGTGTGCATTTTTACAAATTTAGCTCAAGACCCCTCATGTGACATTTGGTTGGAAAGGCTTGTGACCACTTATTGATGTTATACCCCTCCGATGACCCTTCCTCCACTTTGCCCTACCGGGGACAGTTTTCTAAGTTTTGCCTATAACCCTCATGTGATATATCGTTTGAAATCCCTGCGACCACTTATTCATATTATGCAGCTCCTGTGCCCGCCCTTTGACCCCAAAGGATCCGGTTCGAGGTTCGTTCGGTTCGAGATTTTTTTTATTTACAAGATTTTGCAGTGTGTGCACACCACGCCTTCTATACGGTGCAGTATGCAGCGGGGACCCAGTGTGAGATTTCATATTACAAGATTGCGTATAAATTAGAGGCCCTGATTAAAAAAAGGGAGCACTAGCGGGCGTAGCCATCTAGTCCTTATTAACCAGACTCATTTCAGCTTTCCGGCAGACGATTCTTGATAAAATCGAATCGGGTATTGTATAAAAGCAATTGGCAAACTGGAGTCATCGAGAAAAATTTTGCACAATCAAAACATATCGAGATGTCTATACAATCGATAAAATCTATAAAAACATCTCGTTTTCGCCCATCACTAGCTGGAAGTCTTTTTCTCTGTACAGGTTGTTTACCTTATACTGTTTTAATGACATACAATACTACTCTTCTAACATCACTAAAATATACTGTACTTAAACCCTAGTTTTCTGAAAATCGTCAAGTAATTTTAGCGTTGTCTCTTCCTCTGAAATGCTTATTTTGTTGTTATTTCTTATCATACCCATCAAGAATGTATTTTTGCACTCGGACTGTACGATTCGACCCTGTCAAATAATATAATAAATTACGTAAGACGCTTTTGGAAAGCTATTCCTTTTATCACGTCTTGCGGTCCTAATTGCCTTTCAGAATGTGTTAAACATTTTCCCACCTGTATACCAAGTATTTTTTTTATTCCCGCACTTTCAAAGATATTAAGATGCAAAATCGGTTCTTATTGCCCTTATCTAGAATTTAAAGAATTAAAAAACATGACCATTTCTGGAAATTGAATGTTGAAAAGAAGTTAAAAGAAATATTAAAAAAATCAAAAACTTTTTTAATAGTGAAAAAAAAAAGGAAATAGTATTAAGATTTTAAAAATCCCCCCCCCCCCCCAAAATGTACTTTTTCTCTAAATTCCCCCCCCAAAAAATAAATTTTATGACGCATTTTGCGTCACCAAACCCCTCTCTGGGCACCCCTGCTGCAAGCGCTCTGGACTGAAAGGGGCGCGGGCGAGATTCCCCGTCAGTTGAGTATGATGTGTTCTTAGACGTAAGCGCAGTGTATCAACCGCTGCCAGTCCCTTTGGAATTTTTTTATAAATAATAAATGTTTTTGTTAAATTTTGTAAATGTGGACAATCCATCGGGTACGCAACCCACTTCATTTAGTATTTTTAAGTATTTTCTACAGTCCATTTTGAAGCTATCGCCGACAAAGTTTTTGGCCCTTCGAGCCGCAGCGCTCATTTAGAACACTGTTTGAAGAATCAACGCCCTTGGATTACTCGAATTACCTTGTTATAGAATTTATAAATATAATGTCTGTTGCTACTCCAGTGATTTCAGGAACTGTGGTCCTGAATCGAAAACGTGGAAATATACGCGACCGGGTTACGAGAATATCAAATGCATTGAAATCGAAACTCGGCTCTAAAGAACTGGATTTGAAATTAAATTATCTTCAAATGTTAAAAAAGAAGACTGATGAATTAAGGAACGAAGCCTACTCTATAATATCTGATGAGGATTTAGGGGATTTTGAAAATTCCTTGACCGAAATCGAAGAACAGTTAGAAGCTATCTAAGTAAGTCTTCTTGATTTAATAAAGCCTAGTATTTCTAATGTCGAAAGCCAAAATATTAGTAATGATAGAAGCAGTTCTAATGAGGCAAAAATCAAATTGCCGTCAATTAATCTACCCCAATTTTCGGGTCGTTACACAGAGTGGATGAATTTTAAGTTACAATTCACCACATTAATTGATAATAACGTTGAGCTAAATGATGCTCAAAAGCTGTATTATTTACAATCAGCCTTAACTGGCCCTGTGAAACAATTACAAAATATTGATGATTCTTATACTTCTTTATTCGAAGCTTTAAAAAAAACGATTTGAAAACAAAAGATTATTGGTGAATAGTCACATTTCAGAGTCATTGAGTAATAACAAAATAAGAATTGAAAACGCGAAAGAAATACGCAATCTGGTAGATAATTTATTGAGCCACTTAAGGGCCTTGAAACAGTTAGGACTGGAACATAACAATTTATCGGAATCCATTCTAATGTATTTTGTTTTACAAAGAATTGATGACGAGTCAAGAAAAGCTTTTGAAATGTCTCTTAATTGTAATGAATTGCCTGAATGGAATACTTTTATTGATTTTTTACTGAAAAGAGCTCAAGCTTTAGAAAATGTACAAAAAAACAACATCGTTACGAAACCTAGGTTTGAAATTACCCATAAGCAAAAAAGTTTTGTTTTACAGAATGATAAACTTAACTGCGCATTTTGTAAACAACCGCATTTGATTTTTCGATGTCAGAAATATTTAGATTTATCGGTTTAAGAAAGATTGAATCAAATACGAAAATTACAGTTATGCAATAATTGTTTATCTAATCATACCGTTAATCAGTGTAATAAATTAAATAATAGATGCAAAATTTGTTTTTCTAATCACCATAGCACACTTCATGGAGCTACTTTTTCGAAATCTTATGAAAATAAACAAAGTAATTATATTATGAATCAACCTCAGATCAAAAATGAAGATAACGTACATACTAATTCAGTGGAAATTATTTCAAATGCGAAGACCTTGAGCTGTCAAAATAATTCTGATCAGAAACGGTCTGGGCCTGGCGCCAGCTATAACGCTTTAATTTCGACAGCTGTGGTTTATTTGAGGGGAAATAAGGATTCTTTTTTTCCTTTTGTTGCTGTGAAGTTTCGCAAACCCCTTCTTTTCTGAGCCAGACTGATTAGGCGCCAGTGATCCCAGGTCACGTGGTCTGACTAGAGAATTGATATTAAAAACATTTTTCTTTCTTGTTCCTTTTTTTTTAGTTTAGTTGGTTTTGTGAATGTGAATCTTGAACGCAGCAGATAAAATAAGCTGCGTATAGGTTTTTTATCGTGGTCTTCTATTAGAAGAAATAGTTTCTGAAGTATTAATTGTTTTATAAGCATTTCTCTTGTTTATAGTTCAGTTTACATGTGAATCTCGAAAGTAGCATGCTGGCTGTGTATTTCTTGTTCTTCCGAAAAGGGAGAAATAAATATTCTTGAACATATAAAAGAAATTATCTGGAATTCCTAGTGAGGAATAACAAATATTATTCATATGTTTTTGTTGTATATACTGTAAATATTTATAAGTGTAAATATACAAAGTTTTTAATCATCCTGTGCTTGACTTGGACTTATACTGAACAACACCAGCGCCATTTTCTGTTGTGAAATATGTTTTATTATTTTAATGTGATTTTACATGAATCGTGAAGTTTTAATCTAATAAGCTCTCCCAAATATGATTTAAAAATATCTTGAATCGTGAAGTCTATAATTAAGCTCTCCCAACCTTGGATTTAAATTGTGATCACCTGAAATTTCATGGAATATATATGAACATTATTCTTCAGTTGCAATACTAGATACAGACAGTAACATATCTCTAATTACTTTTTCCGCAGCAGACATGCTGGGACTAGAGAAACATAAAGTCAGTGGTTTCCGGATTTAATGATGCAATCTGTAAAATTAAAAACAGAATCCATGTCGAAATTTCAAACAAAGATAGAACATTTAAAAAATTCTTTAACATGTTTTTAGTTCCTAAGATAAGAGATTTAACCCCTACGTGTACCGCAGAGATTTCAAATCTGCACCTACCACAGAATTTGATGTAAGCGAACCCAAGATGTTTTGAACCTCAGCGAATTCAGGTGTTATTTGGGGCAGATGTATATTATGAATTGTTATTAGCTGGTCAAATAAAAATTCCTGACACTTCTATAATTTTGCAAAACTCTCACTTAGGATGGATTGCAAGTGGAGTTATCTATCTGTACTTCTATACTTAATCTATCTATACTTACTTCCTATTATAAAGAGGAAAAAATTGTTTATTTGTCGGAGGTAAGCTCTGGAACTACCGAACCGATTCCAAAAGTAATGGTATCAAAATGATGGTGTTAGTCCAACTTAGAACATAGGCTATATCTTATGTCGGTGCCACTACCCCAAAGGGGGTGTAGGAGCAAAAAACGTTCTAAAAATGCGATTTTAGCGTTACTGAAGGGCCTAGAAATATGAAATTTGGAATATTAGTTACTTATAAGATATAAATGATGTCTAAGAACAGTTCTTAAACAATTCGAAATTTAAAAGGGGTGAAAATGCCCAAAAAGCGTTCTAAAAAACGTTCTAAATGGTAGTTTCTACATAATCTCAGGAAATACCGAACCCATTTAAAAAATATATGTGTCAAAATGATGGTGACAACCCTTGCTCCAACATAGGCTATATTTTATGTCGGTGCCACTACCCCAATGGGGTGCAGGAGCAAAAAACGTTCTAAAAATGCGATTTATGTATTACTGAAGGACCTAGAAATATGAAATTTAAAATATTAGCTACTTATTAGATATAAAGGATTTCTAAGAACAGTTCTTAAACAACTCGAAATTTAAAAGGGGTGAAAATGCGCGAAAAGCGTTGAAAAAAACGTTCTAAATGGTGGTTTCAACACAATTTCAGGAAATACCAAACCGATTTAAACAATATTGGTGTCAAAATGACAGTGACAACGCTTGCTCCAACATAGGCTATGTTTTATGTCGGTGCCACTACCCGAAAGGGGGCGCAGGAGCAAAAAACGTTCTAAAAATGCGATTTTTGCTTTACTGAAGGGCCTAGAAATATGAAATTTGAAATATTAGCTACTTATTAGATATAAAGGATTTGTAAGAACAGTTCTTAAACAATTCGAAATTTAAAAGGTGTGAAAATGCGCGAAAAGCGTTCTAAAAAACGTTCTACATGGTGGTTTCCACACAATCTCAGGAAATACCAAACCGATTTAAAAAATAAAGGCATCAAAATGATGGTGACAACCCTTGCTCCAACATACGTTATGTTTTATGTCGGTGCCAATACCCCAAAGGGGGTGCAGGAGTTAAACGTTCTAAATTACGGTTTTTACGGAACGGAAGGACCTAGAATCGTGAAATTTGGAATGGTAGTTAGTTATAAGATATCAATGAACTCTAAGGACATTTCCTAAAAAAATCGAAATTTAAAAGGAGTCAAAATGCGCAAAAAGCGTTGTAAAAAACGTTCTAAATTGCGATTTCTATGCAATCTCAGGAAGTACTGAACCGATTTCAAATATAATGGTGTAAAAATGATGGTGACAGATCTTGCTCCAAGATAGGCTATATTTTATATTTGTTTTCACTACCCCAGAGGAGATGCAGGAGCAAAATGCGCGAAAAGCGTTCTAAATGCCGATTTGTCAGCAATATCTCAGGAAGAATCAAACTGATGTCAAAAGTAATGGTAGGAAATTGATGCTGACAGCCTTTGCTCTAACATAGACGCTATTTTATGTCGGTATCACTATCACCTAGACGTTGCAGGAGAAAAAACGCGTTCTAAATTTCGATTTTTGTGATCGGTAGGGGCTAGCAACTTAAAATTAGGCAAGTTACATATTTATTAGATATAAATGATCTTTAAGAACAGTTTCGAAAAAATTAGAAATTTAAAAAGGGGTGCAAATACGCGAAAAGCGTTCTAAAAACGTTCTAAATTACGATTTCTACTCAATCTCAAGAAATACCAAAGCTATTTCAAAAGTAATGTTGCAAATCAATGGTGACAGTCCCTGCTATAAGATAGGTTATATTTTATGTTGCTGTCACTACCATCTGAGGGTTGCAAAAGCAAAACATGTTCTAATTTGCGTTTTTTGCACAACTAAGGGGTCTGACACTTTGAAGTATGGCATGGTATTTACTTACAAGATGCAACTGCTTTTTAAGACCAGTCGAAAGAAAATTCCAAATTTTAAAAATGAAGTGAGTAAAAAGCGTTATAAATTACAATTTTTAAGCAAACTTATAAATTACCAAACCGATTAAAAAAATAATGATGACAAATTTTGGTGATAGAACCTGCTCAAACATAAGCTATATTTTATGTCTGTTCCACTACCACCAGAGGGTTGCAGGAGCTAAAAACTTTCTAAATTGCGATTTCTGTGATACTGAAAAGGCTAGAAACTTTAAATATGACATGGTAGATACTTATAAAAAATAAATGCCCTCGAAGGAACGTCGAAAATAAATTCGAATTAAAAAGGGGTGAAGCGAAGGGGAGATGTAAAAAGCATTCTAAAAAAGCCCTAAATTACGATTTCTATGCAATTTCAGGGAATATAAACCGATTATAAAATTAATAGTTGCGAATCAATGGTAACAGTCTCTGATCCTACACAAGCTATATTTTATGCCAATGATTCTAACTCCCGGGGTTCACAGGAACAACAAACGTTCTAAAAAAGGCATTTAAAAGCTTTCTAAATTACGTTTCTGTGGAATATTAGGGAATAACAAACCGATTTCAAAATTAATGTTGGCAAATTAATGGGGACAGCTCCTATTTCAACATAGCCCTAGGTGGTAGGACTTGGAATTTGACATGATAGTTAATTTTAAGATGTAAGAAGATGGTTTCTAAAAAATTCAAAACTTCGAATGAATACTGAAATGAGCGTATTAATTGAGCATAAAAGTTTCAAAATATTTTCTAAATTATCATTTATTTAGTTTTATTTCGTTTTATTAATTTAAGTCTCATTTCTGCCTAATGCAGTGTAATAATGATGTTTAATCAAACTGTGTTTTAAATAGTAATTTTTTAATTATTCCTAAAAGTTATAAGTACCTTTTAATAAAAAAAAAACCTTTTAATAAAATAAAATATTACCTTTTAATAAAATAAAAATTTAGTTAGTACCTTTTAATAAAAATTAGACATATAAATATCACTTGGCATATTTCAAATATTACGCGAGCAAAGCCGCGGGGTTTGCTAGTCTATACTTTTTTTCCTATTATAAAGAGGAAAAAATTGTTTATTTGTAGGAGGTAAGCTCAGGAACTACCGAACCGATTTCAAAAATAATGGTATCAAAATGATGGTGTTAGTCCAACTTAGAACATAGGCTATATCTTATGTCGGTGCCACTGCCCCAAAGGGGGTGCACGAGCAAAAAACGTTCTAAAAATGCAATTTTTGCGTTACTGAAGGGCCTAGAAATATGAAATTTGGAATATTAGTTACTTATATGATATAAATGATGTCTAAGAACAGTTCTTAAACAATTCGAAATTTAAAAGGGGTGAAAATGCACAAAAAGCGTTCTAAAAAACGTTCTAAATGGTAGTTTCTACATAATCTCAGGAAATACCAAATCGATTTAAAAAGTAATGGTATCAAAATGATGGTGTTAGTCCAACTTAGAACATAGGCTATATTTTATGTCGGTGCCACTAACCCAAAGAGGGTGCAGGAGCAAAAAGCGTTCTAAAAATGCGATTTTTGCGTTACTGAAGGGCCTAGAAATATGAGATTTGGAATATTAGTTACTTATAAGATCTAAATGATGTCTAAGAACAGTTCTTAAACAATTCAAAATTTAAAAGGGGTGAAAATGCATAAAAAGCGTTCTAAAAAACGTTCTAAATGGTAGTTTCTACATAATCTCCGGAAATACCATACCGATTTAAAAAATATTGGTGTCAAAATGATAGTGACAACGTTTGCTCTAAGATAGGCTATATTTTATGTCTGTGCCACTACCCCCAAGGGGTTGTAGAAGCAAAAAACGTTCTAAAAATACGATTTATGTGTTACTGAAGGGCCTAGAAGTATAAAATTTGAAGTATCAGCTACTTATTAGATATAAAGGATTTCTAAGAACAGTTCTTAAACAATTCGAAATTTAGAAGAGGTGAAAATGTGCGAAAAGCGTTCTAAAAACATTCTAAATGGTGATTTCTACACAATCTCAAGAAATACCAAACTGATTTAAAAAATAATGGCGTCAAAATGATGGTGAAAACCCTTGCTCCAACATAGGCTATGTTTTATGTTGGTGCCACTACCCCAAAGGGTGTGCAGGAGGAAAACGTTCTAAATTGCGGTTTCTGCATGACGGAAAGGCGTTGAATCGTGAAATTTAGAATGGTAGTTAGTTATAAGATATATGTGATCTCTAATGACATTTCTTAAAAAAATCGAAATTTAAAAGGGGGGGGGGGTCAAAATGCGCAAAAAGCGTTGTAAAAAACGTTCTAAATTGCGATTTTTATGCAATCTCAGGAAATACTGAACCGATTTCAAATATAATTCTGCAAAAATGATGGGGACAGATCTTGCTCCAAGATAGGCTATATTTTATATCTGTTTCCACAACCCCAGAGGAGATGCAGAAGCAAAATGAGCGAAAAGCGTTCTAAAAACGTTCTAAATGCCGATTTGTCACCAATATCTCAGGAAGAATAAAACTGATTTCAAAAGTAATGGTAAGAAATTGATGCTGACAGCCTCTGCTCTAACATAGACGCTATTTTAAGTTGGTATCACTATCACCTAGACGTTGCAGGAGCAAAAAAGCGTTCCAAATTTCGATTTTTGTGATCGGTAGGGGCTAGCAATTTAAAATTAGGCAAGGTACATATTTATTACATATAAATGATCTTTAAGAACAGTTTCGAAAAAATTGGAAATTTAAAAAGGGGTGAAAATGCGCGAAAAGCGTTCTAAAAACGTTCTAAATTGCGATTACTGCTCAATCTCAGGAAATTCCAAAGCTATTTCAAAAGTAATGGTTGAAAATCAATGGTGACAGTCCCTGCAATAACATAGGTTATATTTTATGTTGCTGTCACTACCATCTGAGGGTTGCAAAAGCAAAACATGTTCTAATTTGCGTTTTTTGCATAACTGAAGTGTCTAATACTTTGAAGTATGGCATGGTATTTACTTACAAGATGCAACTGCTTTCTAAGAACTGTCAAAAGAAAATTTCAAATTTAAAAAGATGAAGTGAGCGAAAAGCATTATAAATTACAATTTTTATGTAATCTTATCAAATACCAAACCGATTAAAAAAATAATGATGATAAATTGTTGGTGATAGAACCTGCTCAAACATAAGCTATATTTTATATCTGTGCCACTACTACCAGAGAGTTGCAGTAGCTAAAAACTTTCTAAATTGCGATTTCTGTGATACTGAAAAGGCTAGAAATTTTAAATATAGCATGGTAGTTAGCTATAAAATATAAATGCACTCGAAGGACTGTCAAAAATAAATTCGAATTAAAAAGGGGTGAAGTGAAGGGGAGGTGCGAAAAGCATTCTAAAAAAGTCCTAAATTACGATTTCTACGCAATTTCAGGGAATATAAAGAAAATATAAAAGTAATAGTTGCGAATCAATGGTAACAGTCTCTGATCCTACACAGGCTATATTTTATGCCGATGATTCTACCACCTGGGGTTCACAGGAACAACAAACGCTCTAAAAAAGGCCTTTAAAAGCTTTCTAAATTACGTTTTTGTGGAATATTAGGAAATAACAAACCAATTTCAAAATTAATGTTGGCAAATTAATGGTGACAGTTCCTATTTCAACATAGCCCTTTATGTTGAGATAGGTGGTAGGACTTGGAATTTGACATGATGATTAATTTTAAGATGTAAGAAGATGGTTTCTAAAAAATTCAAAACTTCAAATGAATACTGAAAAGAGCGTATTAATTGAGCATAAAAGTTTCAAAATATTTTCTAAATTATTATTTATTTAGTTTTATTTCGTTTTATTAATTTAAGTCTCATTTCTGCCTTATGCAGTGTACCAATGATGTTTAATCAAACTGTGTTTTAAATAGTAATTTTTTTAATTATTCCTAAAAGTAATAAGTACCTTTTAATAAAATAAAATATTACATTTAATAAAATAAAAATTTCGTTAGTACCTTTTAATAAAAATTAGACATACAAATATCACTTGGCATATTTCAAATATTACGCGAGCAAAGCCGCGGGGTTTGCTAGTCTATACTTCATCATATTATAAAGAGAAAAAAATTGTTTATTTGTCGGAGATAAGCTCAGGAACTATCGAACCGATTCCAAAAGTAATGGTATCAAAATCATGGTGTTCGCCCAACATAGAACATAGGCTATATTTTATGTCGGTGCCACTACCTCAAAGGGGGTGCAGGAGCAAAAAAGTTCTAAAAATGAGATTTTTGCATTACTGAAGGATCTAGAAATATGAAATTTGGAATATTAGTTACTTATAAGATATAAATGGTGTCCAAGAATAGTTCTTAAACAATTCGAAATTTAAAAGGGGTGAAAATGCACAAAAAGCGTTCTAAAAACGTTCTAAATGGTAGTTTCTAAATAATTTCAGAAAATACCAAACCGATTTCAAAAGTAATGGTATCAAAATGATGGTGTTAGTCCAACTTAGAACATAGGCTATATTTTATGTCGGTGCCATTACCCCAAAGGGGGTGCATTAGCAAAAAAGGTCTAAAAATGCGATTTTTGCATTACTGAAGGACCTAGAAATATGAAATTTGGAATATTAGTTACTTATAAGATATAAATAGTGTCTAAGAACAGTTCTTAAACAATTCGAAATTTAAAAGGGGTGAAAATGCACAAAAAGCGTTCTAAAAACGTTCTAAATGGTAGTTTCTACATAATTTCAGGAAATACCAAACCGATTTAAAAAATATTGGTGTCAAAATGATAGTGACAACGTTTGCTCCAAGATAGGCTATGTTTTATGTCGGTGCCACTACCCCAAAGGGGGTGTAGGAGCAGAAAACGTTCTAAAAATGCGATTTTTGCGTTACTGAAGGACCTAGAAATATGAAATTTGGAATATTAGTTACTTATAAGATATAAATGGTGTCTAAGAACAGTTCTTAAACAATTCGAAATTTAAAAGGGGTGAAAATGCACAAAAAGCGTTCTAAAAAACGTTCTAAATGGTAGTTTCTACATAATCTCCGGAAATACCATACCGATTTAAAAAATATTGGTGTCAAAATGATAGTGACAACGTTTGCTCTAAGATAGGCTATATTTTATGTCTGTGCCACTACCCCCAAGGGGTTGTAGAAGCAAAAAACGTTCTAAAAATACGATTTATGTGTTACTGAAGGGCCTAGAAGTATAAAATTTGAAGTATCAGCTACTTATTAGATATAAAGGATTTCTAAGAACAGTTCTTAAACAATTCGAAATTTAGAAGAGGTGAAAATGTGCGAAAAGCGTTCTAAAAACATTCTAAATGGTGATTTCTACACAATCTCAAGAAATACCAAACTGATTTAAAAAATAATGGCGTCAAAATGATGGTGAAAACCCTTGCTCCAACATAGGCTATGTTTTATGTCGGTGCCACTACCCCAAAGGGTGTGCAGGAGGAAAACGTTCTAAATTGCGGTTTCTGCATGACGGAAAGGCGTTGAATCGTGAAATTTAGAATGGTAGTTAGTTATAAGATATATGTGATCTCTAATGACATTTCTTAAAAAAATCGAAATTTAAAAGGGGGGGGGTCAAAATGCGCAAAAAGCGTTGTAAAAAACGTTCTAAATTGCGATTTTTATGCAATCTCAGGAAATACTGAACCGATTTCAAATATAATTCTGCAAAAATGATGGGGACAGATCTTGCTCCAAGATAGGCTATATTTTATATCTGTTTCCACAACCCCAGAGGAGATGCAGAAGCAAAATGAGCGAAAAGCGTTCTAAAAACGTTCTAAATGCCGATTTGTCACCAATATCTCAGGAAGAATAAAACTGATTTCAAAAGTAATGGTAAGAAATTGATGCTGACAGCCTCTGCTCTATCATAGACGCTATTTTAAGTTGGTATCACTATCACCTAGACGTTGCAGGAGCAAAAAAGCGTTCCAAATTTCGATTTTTGTGATCGGTAGGGGCTAGCAATTTAAAATTAGGCAAGGTACATATTTATTACATATAAATGATCTTTAAGAACAGTTTCGAAAAAATTGGAAATTTAAAAAGGGGTGAAAATGCGCGAAAAGCGTTCTAAAAACGTTCTAAATTGCGATTACTGCTCAATCTCAGGAAATTCCAAAGCTATTTCAAAAGTAATGGTTGAAAATCAATGGTGACAGTCCCTGCAATAACATAGGTTATATTTTATGTTGCTGTCACTACCATCTGAGGGTTGCAAAAGCAAAACATGTTCTAATTTGCGTTTTTTGCATAACTGAAGTGTCTAATACTTTGAAGTATGGCATGGTATTTACTTACAAGATGCAACTGCTTTCTAAGAACTGTCAAAAGAAAATTTCAAATTTAAAAAGATGAAGTGAGCGAAAAGCATTATAAATTACAATTTTTATGTAATCTTATCAAATACCAAACCGATTAAAAAAATAATGATGATAAATTGTTGGTGATAGAACCTGCTCAAACATAAGCTATATTTTATATCTGTGCCACTACTACCAGAGAGTTGCAGTAGCTAAAAACTTTCTAAATTGCGATTTCTGTGATACTGAAAAGGCTAGAAATTTTAAATATAGCATGGTAGTTAGCTATAAAATATAAATGCACTCGAAGGACTGTCAAAAATAAATTCGAATTAAAAAGGGGTGAAGTGAAGGGGAGGTGCGAAAAGCATTCTAAAAAAGTCCTAAATTACGATTTCTACGCAATTTCAGGGAATATAAAGAAAATATAAAAGTAATAGTTGCGAATCAATGGTAACAGTCTCTGATCCTACACAGGCTATATTTTATGCCGATGATTCTACCACCTGGGGTTCACAGGAACAACAAACGCTCTAAAAAAGGCCTTTAAAAGCTTTCTAAATTACGTTTTTGTGGAATATTAGGAAATAACAAACCAATTTCAAAATTAATGTTGGCAAATTAATGGTGACAGTTCCTATTTCAACATAGCCCTTTATGTTGAGTTAGGTGGTAGGACTTGGAATTTGACATGATGATTAATTTTAAGATGTAAGAAGATGGTTTCTAAAAAATTCAAAACTTCAAATGAATACTGAAAAGAGCGTATTAATTGAGCATAAAAGTTTCAAAATATTTTCTAAATTATTATTTATTTAGTTTTATTTCGTTTTATTAATTTAAGTCTCATTTCTGCCTTATGCAGTGTAACAATGATGTTTAATCAAACTGTGTTTTAAATAGTAATTTTTTTAATTATTCCTAAAAGTAATAAGTACCTTTTAATAAAATAAAATATTACATTTAATAAAATAAAAATTTCGTTAGTACCTTTTAATAAAAATTAGACATACAAATATCACTTGGCATATTTCAAATATTACGCGAGCAAAGCCGCGGGGTTTGCTAGTCTATACTTCATCATATTATAAAGAGAAAAAAATTGTTTATTTGTCGGAGATAAGCTCAGGAACTATCGAACCGATTCCAAAAGTAATGGTATCAAAATCATGGTGTTCGCCCAACATAGAACATAGGCTATATTTTATGTCGGTGCCACTACCTCAAAGGGGGTGCAGGAGCAAAAAAGTTCTAAAAATGAGATTTTTGCATTACTGAAGGATCTAGAAATATGAAATTTGGAATATTAGTTACTTATAAGATATAAATGGTGTCCAAGAATAGTTCTTAAACAATTCGAAATTTAAAAGGGGTGAAAATGCACAAAAAGCGTTCTAAAAACGTTCTAAATGGTAGTTTCTAAATAATTTCAGAAAATACCAAACCGATTTCAAAAGTAATGGTATCAAAATTATGGTGTTAGTCCAACTTAGAACATAGGCTATATTTTATGTCGGTGCCATTACCCCAAAGGGGGTGCATTAGCAAAAAAGGTCTAAAAATGCGATTTTTGCATTACTGAAGGACCTAGAAATATGAAATTTGGAATATTAGTTACTTATAAGATATAAATAGTGTCTAAGAACAGTTCTTAAACAATTCGAAATTTAAAAGGGGTGAAAATGCACAAAAAGCGTTCTAAAAACGTTCTAAATGGTAGTTTCTACATAATTTCAGGAAATACCAAACCGATTTAAAAAATATTGGTGTCAAAATGATAGTGACAACGTTTGCTCCAAGATAGGCTATGTTTTATGTCGGTGCCACTACCCCAAAGGGGGTGTAGGAGCAGAAAACGTTCTAAAAATGCGATTTTTGCGTTACTGAAGGACCTAGAAATATGAAATTTGGAATATTAGTTACTTATAAGATATAAATGGTGTCTAAGAACAGTTCTTAAACAATTCGAAATTTAAAAGGGGTGAAAATGCACAAAAAGCGTTCTAAAAAACGTTCTAAATGGTAGTTTCTACATAATTTCAGGAAATACCAAACCGATTTAAAAAATTATTGGTGTCAAAATGATAGTGACAACGTTTGCTCCAACAAAGGCTATGTTTTATGTCGGTGCCACTATCCCAAAGGGGGTGTAGGAGCAAAAAATGTTCTAAAAATGCGATTTATGTGTTACTGATAGGCCTAGAAATATGAAATTTGAAGTATCAGCTACTTATTAGACATAAAGGTTTTCTAAGAACAGTTCTTAAACAATTCGAAACTTAAAGGGGGTGAAATTGCGCGAAAAGTGTTTTAAAAAACGTTCTAAATGGTAGTTTTTACACAATCTCAGGAAATACCAAACATATTTAAAAAATAATGGCGTCAAAATGATGGTGAAAATCCTTGTTCCAACATATGCTATGTTTTATGTCGGTGCCACTACCCTAAAGGGGCTGCAGGAGAAAAACGTTCTAAATTGCGGTTTTAGTGTGACGGAAGGGCCTTGAATCGTGAAATTTAGAATGGTAGTTAGTTATAAGATATCAATGATCTCTAAGGACATTTCCTAAAGAAAAAGAAATTTAAAGGGGGGGGGGTCAAAATGCGCAAAAAGCGTTGTAAAAAACGTTCTAAATTGCAATTTCTATGCAATCTCAGGAAATACTGAACCGATTTCAAATATAATGGTGTTAAAATGATGGTGACAGATCTTGCTCCAAAATAGGCTATATTTTATATATGTTTCCACTAACCCAGAGGAGATGCAGGAGCAAAATGAGCGAAAAGCGTTCTAAAAACGTTCTAAATGCCGATTTGTCACCAATATCTCAGGAAGAATCAAACTGATTTCAAAAGTAATGCTAAGAAATTGATGCTTACAACCTCTGCTCTAACATAGACGCTATTTTAAGTCGGTATCACTATCACCTAGACGTTGCAGGAGCAAAAAAGCGTTCCAAATTTCGATTTTTGTGATCGGTAGGGGCTAGCAACTTAAAATTAGGCAAGGTACATATGTATTACATATAAATGATATTTAAGAACAGTTTCGAAAAAATTGGAAATTTAGAAATGGGTGAAAATGCGCGAAAAGCGTTCTAAAAACGTTCTAAATTGCGATTTCTACTCAATCTCAGGAAATTCCAAAGCTATTTCAAAAGTAATGGTTGCAAATCAATGGTGACAGCCCCTGCTATAACATAGGCTATATTTTATGTTGCTGTCACTACCATATGAGGGTTGAAAAAGCAAAACATGTTCTAATTTGCGTTTTTTGCGTAATTGAAGGGTATAACACTTTGAAGTATGGCATGTTATTTTCTTACAAGATGCAACTGCTTTCTATGAACTGTCGAAAGAAAATTTCAAATTTAAAAAGTTGAAGTGAGCGAAAAGCGTTATAAATTACAATTTTTATGTAATCTTTTCAAATACCAAACCGATTAAAAAAATAATGATGATAAATTGTTGGTGATAGAACCTGCTCAAACATAAGCTATATTTTATATCTGTGCCACTACTACCAGGGAGTTGCAGTAGCTAAAAACTTTCTAAATTGCGATTTCTGTGATACTGAAAAGGCTAGAAATTTTAAATATAGCATGGTAGTTAGCTATAAAATATAAATGCACTCGAAGGACTGTCAAAAATAAATTCGAATTAAAAAGGGGTGAAGTGAAGGGGAGGTGCGAAAAGCATTCTAAAAAAGTCCTAAATTACGATTTCTACGCAATTTCAGGGAATATAAAGAAAATATAAAAGTAATAGTTGCGAATCAATGGTAACAGTCTCTCATCCTACACAGGCTATATTTTATGCCGATGATTCTACCACCTGGGGTTCACAGGAACAACAAACGCTCTAAAAAAGGCCTTTAAAAGCTTTCTAAATTACGTTTTTGTGGAATATTAGGAAATAACAAACCAATTTCAAAATTAATGTTGGCAAATTAATGGTGACAGTCCCTATTTCAACATAGCCCTTTATGTTGAGAGAGGTGGTAGGACTTGGAATTTGACATGATGATTAATTTTAAGATGTAAGAAGATGGTTTCTAAAAAATTCAAAACTTCAAATGAATACTGAAAGGAGCGTATTAATTGAGTATAAAAGTTTCAAAATGTTTTCTAAATTATTATTTATTTAGTTTTATTAATTTAAGTCTCATTTCTGCCTTATGCAGTGTAACAATGATATTTAATCAAACTGTGTTTTAAATAGTAATTTTTTAAAATTATTCCTAAAAGTAATAAGTACCTTTTAATAAAATAAAAATTTAGTTAGTACCTTTTAATAAAAAATAGGCATATAAATATCACTTGGCATATTTCAAATATTACGCGAGCAAAGCCGCGAGTTTGCTAGTAATCTATACTCCTATTATAAAGAGGAAAAAATTGTTTATTTGTAGGAGGTAAGCTCTGGAACTACCGAACCTATTCCAAAAGTAATGGTATCAAAATGATGGTGTTAGTTCAACTTAGAACATAGGCTATATCTTATGTCGGTGCCACTACCCCAAAGGGGGTGTAGGAGCAAAAAAACGTTCTAAAAATGCGATTTTAGCGTTACTGAAGGGCCTAGAAATATGAAATTTTGAATATTAGTTACTTATAAGATATAAATTATGTCTAAGAACAATTCTTAAATAATTCGAAATTTAAAAGGGGTAAAAATGCACAAAAAGCGTTCTAAAAAACGTTCTAAATGGTAGTTTCTACATAATCTCAGGAAATACCAAACCGATTTTAAAAATATTGGTGTCAAAATGACTGTGACAACCCTTGCTCCAACATAGGCTATGTTTTATGTCGGTGCCACTACCCGAAAGAGGGTGCAGGAGCAAAAAACTTTCTAAAAATGCGATTTTTTCGTTACCGAAGGGCCTAGAAATATGAAATTTGAAGTATTAGCTACTTATTAGATATAAATGATGTCTAAGAACATTTCTTAAACAATGCGAAATTTAAAAGGGGTGAAAATGCACAAAAAGCGTTCTAAAAAACGTTCTAAATGGTAGTTTCTACACAATCTCAGAAAATACCAACCGATTTAAAAAATATTGGTGTCAAAATGATGGTGACAACGCTTGCTCCAAGATAGGCTATGTTTTGTGTCGGTGTCACTACCCCAAAGGGGGTGGAGGAGAAAAAAACGTTCTAAAAATGCGATTTATGTGTTACTGAAGGGCCTAAAAATATGAAATTTGAATTATTAGCTACTTATTAGATATAACGGATTTCTAAGAACAGTTCTTAAACAATTCGAAATTTGAAAAGGGTGAAAATGCGCGAAAATCGTTCTAAAAAACGTTCTAAATGGTGGTTTCTACACAATCTCAGGAAATACCAAACCGATTTAAAAAATAATGGTGTCCAAATAAGGGTGTCAAAATGACGGTGACAAACCTTGATCCAACATAGGCTATGTTTTATGTCGGTGCCACTACCCGAAAGGGGGTGCAGGAGCAAAAAACGTTCTAAAAATGCGATTTTTGCGTTACCGAAGGGCCTAGAAATATGAAATTTGAAATATTAGCTACTTATTAGATATAAAGGATTTCTAAGAACAGTTCTTAAACAATTCGAAATTTAAAAGGGGTGAAAATGCGCGAAAAGCGTTCTAAAAAACGTTCTAATGGTGGTTTTTTACACAATTTCAGGAAATACCAAACAGTTCTAAAAAATAATGGCGTCAAAATGATGGTGACAACCCTTGCTCCAACATAGGCGATGCTTTATGTCGGTGCCACTAACCCAAAAGGGGTGCAGGAGAAAAACGTTCTAAATTGCGGCTTTTGCGTTACGGAAGGGCCTAGAATCGTGAAATTTGGAATGGTAGTTAGTTATAAGATATCAATGATCTCTAAGGACATTTCCTAAAAAAATCGAAATTTAAAAGGGGGTCAAAATGCGCAAAAAGCGTTGTAAAAAACTTTCTAAATTGCGATTTCTATGCAATCTTAGGAAGTACTGAACCGATTTCAAATATAATGGTGTAAAAATGATGGTGACAGATCTTGCTCCAAGATGGGCTATATTTTATATCTTCCACTACCCCAGAGGAGATGCAGGAGCAAAATACGCGAAAACCGTTCTAAAATCGTTCTAAATGCCAATTTGTCGGCAATATCTCAGGAAGAATGAATATGATTTCAAACGTAATGGTAGGGAATTGATGCGGACAGCCTCTGCTCTAACATAGACGCTATTTTATGTCGGTATCACTATCACCAAGACGTTGCAGGAGCAAAAAATCGTTCTAAATTTCGATTTTTGTGATCGGTAGGGGTTAGCAACTTAAAATTTGGCACGGTACATATTTATTAGATATAAATTATCTTTAAGAACAGTTTCGAAAAAATTGGAAATTTAAAAAGGGGTGAAAATGCGCGAAAAGCGTTCTAAAAACGTTCTAAATTGCGATTTCTACTCAATCTACGGAAATACCAAAGCTATTTCAAAAGTAATAAATTGCAAATCAATGGTGATAGTCCCTGCTATAACATAGGTTATATTTTATGTTGCTGTCACTACCATCTGAGAGTTGCAAAAGCAAAACATGTTCTAATTTGCGTTTTTTGCACAACTGAGGGGTCTAACACTTTGAAGTATGGCATGGTATTTACTTACAAGATGCAACTGCTTTCTAAGAACAGTCGAAAGAAAATTCCAAATTTTAAAAATGAAGTGAGTAAAAAGCGTTATAAATTACAATTTTTAAGCAAACTTATAAATTACCAAACCGATTAAAAAAATAATGATGACAAATTTTGGTGATAGAACCTGCTCAAACATAAGCTATATTTTATGTCTGTTCCACTACCACCAGAGGGTTGCAGGAGCTAAAAACTTTCTAAATTGCGATTTCTGTGATACTGAAAAGGCTAGAAACTTTAAATATGACATGGTAGATACTTATAAAAAATAAATGCCCTCGAAGGAACGTCGAAAATAAATTCGAATTAAAAAGGGGTGAAGCGAACGGGAGGTGCGAAAAGCATTCTAAAAAAGTTCTAAATTACGATTCTATGCAATTTCAGGGAATATAAACCGATTATAAAAGTAATAGTTGCGAATCAATGGTAACAGTCTCTGATCCTGCACAGGCTATATTTTATGCCGATGATTCTACCACCTGGGGTTCACAGGAACAACAAACGTTCTAAAAAAGGGCTTTAAAAGCTTTTTAAATTACGTTTCTGTGGAATATTCGGAAATAATAAACAGATTTCAAAATTAATGTTGGCAAATTAATGGTGACAGTTCCTGTTTCAACATAGCCCTTTATGTTGAGAGACTTGGTAGGACTTGGAATTTGACATGATGGTTAATTTTAAGATGTAAGAAGATGGTTTCTAAAAAAATCAAAACTTCAAATGAATACTGAAATGAGCGTATTAATTGAGCATAAAATTTCAAAATATTTTCTAAATTATCATTTATTTAGTTTTATTTCATTTTATTAATTTAAGTCTCATTTCTGCCTAATGCTGTGTAATAATGATGTTTAATCAAACTGTGTTTTAAATAGTAATTTTTTAATTATTCCTAAAAGTAATAAGTACATTTTAATAAAAAAAACTTTTAATAAAATAAAATATTACCTTTTAATAAAATAAAAATTTAGTTAGTACCTTTTAATAAAAATAATATTTAAATATCACTTGGCATATTTCAAATATTACGCGAGCAAAGCCGCGGGGTTTGCTAGTCCTATTATAAAGAGGAAAAAATTGTTTATTTGTAGGAGGTAAGCTCTGGAACTACCGAACCGATTCCAAAAGTAATGGTATCAAAATGATGGTGTTAGTCCAACTTAGAACATAGGCTATATCTTATGTCGGTGCCACTGCCCCAAGGGGTGTGTGGGAGCAAAAAACGTTCTAAAAATTCGATTTTAGCGTTACTGAAGAGCCTAGAAATATGAAATTTGGAATATTAGTTACTTATAAGATATAAATGGTGTCTAAGAACAGTTATTAAACAATTCGAAATTTAAAAGGGGTGAAAATGCACAAAAAGCGTTCTAAAAAACGTTCTAAATGGTAGTTTCTACAAAATCTCAGGAAATACCAAACCGATTTGAAAATTATTGGTGAGAATATGATAGTGACAACGCTTGCTCCAAGGTAGGCTATGTTTTATGTCCATGCCACTACCCTTTTGGGGGTGGAGAAGAAAAAAACGTTCTAAAAATGCGATGTATGTGTTACTGAAGGGCCTAGAAATATGAAATTTGAAATATTAGCTACTTATTAGGTATAAAGGATTTCTAAGAACAGTTCTTAAACGATTCGACATTTAAAAGGGGTGAAAATGCGCGAAAAGCGCTCTAAAAAATGTTCTAAATCGTGGTTTCTACACAATCTCAGGAAATAGCAAACCGATTTAAAAAATAATGGTGTCAAAATGACTGTGAGAACCCTTGCTCCAACATAGGCTATGTTTTATGTCGGTGCCACTACCCAAAACGGGTTGCAGGAGCAAAAAACGTTCTAAAAATGCGATTTTTGCGTTACTGAAGGGCCTAGAAATATGAAATTTGAAATATTAGCTACTTATTAGATATAAAGGATTTCTAGGAACAGTTCTTAAACAATTCGAAATTTAAAAGGGGTGAAAATGCGAAAAAAGCGTTGTAAAAAACGTTCTAAATTGCGATTTCTATGCAATCTCAGGAAGTACTGAACCGATTTCAAATATAATGGTATAAAAATGATGGTGACAGATCTTGCTCCAAGATAGGCTATATTTTATATCAGTTTCCACTACCTCAGAGAAGATGCAGAAGCAAAATGCGCGAAAAAGGTTCTAAAAACGTTCTGAATGCCGATTTGTCAGCAATATCTCAGGAAGAATCAAACTGATTTCAAACGTAATGGTAGGATATTGATGCTGATAGCCTCTGTTGTAACATAGACGCTATTTTATGTCGGTATCACTATCACCTAGACGTTGCAGGAGCAAAAAAGCGTTTTAAATTTCGATTTTAGTGATCGGTAGGGGCTAGCAACTTAAAATTAGGCAAGGTACATATTTATTAGATATAAATGATCTTTAGGAACAGTTTCGAAAAATTTGAAAATTTAAAAAGGGGTGAAAATGCGCGAAAAGCTTTCTAAAAACGTTGTAAATTGCGATTTCTACGCAATCTCTGAAAATACCAAAGCTATTTCAAAAGTAATGGTTGCAAATCAATGGTGACAGTCCCTGCTATAACATCTATAATAATAAAGAAAGAAGTTTGTGTGTGAGCGTGTCGACGGTGTTCTAAAGAGATCACTGCACGTAGAACTACAAAATTCTGGCAAAAGGTACGTCTATATAGGAAGTTTTGCACCTCAAAGCCCGATTTTCGATTTTTTGATTAGATTTTTTTTATTTAACTTTTTACGCGATTTTTAGCACTTTTTTAAGTTTCGAGGCGATTTTTCCACATTAGTGAAAATAATACTGTTTCTTTCTTTTAACCCAATATAGTAAATTTTGTTCTATTTTCAAAAAAGTTTATTCGGAATTCGTACAGCGATTTTTGAATTTTTAGCGAATTTTTATGCGTTTGTTGAACAACATTTAATGCATCTTCATACTTATAAGGGAGTTACCGCAGGGGGGGGGGGGGGGACACAGCTCTGTCGCCAAATACCTCCAAGTTTGTCTCCAACTTGGCGATATATCGCCAAATTTGGCGGCCAAAATAAGTCACCAAAAGTGACGTCAACTTGGCGATATCGCTGATATTTCGCCAAATTCCCATAGACTTCCATTGTAAAGCTATCGGGATTACATGCTAACAGAAAATCAACAAATTGAGATATTTTAATGCAACAAAAACTAATATTAACGTAAGGGATTACATTAATTATGTTTAAGAGAATCCAAGTAATTTAAATTATGAATAAAAGTAGCATGATACAATGCTTAGCAAGTGTTATGTTGATATTTATCGTATAGGTGATTCTCGATGATATCTCAGAAACATCAGAAAGCCATTAACTAAATATTAATTATTCGAATAAAGGACAGGAGGCCATTTTATATCAATAGACGGATATCGAAGCATATCTGAACGCTGTTTATTAATCACCCGGTTCTTTAACACACTTCGAGAGATTTTCAGCCGCAAATGCCGATGCAGGAGGGGAGAGAAAACGTAGTACATATTCATTTTATCAGCCCGACAGTCAAAAGAGAAGTGATGTCATTAAAATTCTGAGAGAGCAGGGTTATTGGCGAGGGGCAATTAACAGAAAACGTTAACAAGTAGACATCTGGCAAGAATTAAGTTGAGATGAGACACGTATTAATTTCCGTTAACGAATTCCCAATGAGGAGGGCGAAAGGTCAAAATATGAACATTAATGCCAACCAGATAATCGGGAAAGTATGAACTACCGAAAGCCACAAAGCCGCATTTTACAGGGGGTTTACCAAACCATTGGAATTAGGCGCGCGAGCCGTTTGAAGGCATATGCAATTGAAAATAAAAGATATTGCAGACAAAATTTATGACAAGAATTTATACTTTGGAAAAATATGATGCAACTGTAGAGACACAAAGAAGAGAATCAAAAAATAAAGAAAGAAGGCTTGAGAAAGATCCCGCCTATCAATCGAATTAAGCGTGCTAATGTAAAGTGTAAATTGTTTCTATGCCAGATAAAAATAGCATGCCTCTTTTAATCCAATACAGTCTGATGCAATTTTTCCATATTAGTGAAAGGAATCAACTTTCAATCTTTGAAGACAATATATATATATTTTTTCTTTTCGAAATTTGCGCATCGATTAAAAATTTTTTCGCAATATCTTATTGTGATTTTCAGAGCTTTTTCACAATTCCTGCTGTTTTTTGACGTACCCGGGCAACGCCGGGCAAGTTCGCTAGTAATATTATAAAGAGGTAAAAATTGTTTATTTGTAGGAGGTAAGCTCTGGAACTAGCAAACCGATTCCAAAAGTAATGGTATCAAAATGATGGTGTTAGTCCAACTTAGAACATAGGCTATATTTTATGTCGGTGCCACTACCCCAAAGGGGGTGCAGGAGCAAAAAACGTTCTAAAAATGCGATTTTTGTGTTACTGAAGGGTCTAGAAACATGAAATTTGGAATGGTAGTTACTTACAAGATACTAATGATCACTAAGAACATTTCTTAAAAAATCGAAATTAAAAAGGGGTCAAAATGCGCGAAAAGCGCTCTAAAAAACGTTCTAAATGACGATTTTTGCGCAATTTCAGAAAGTACCAAACCGATTTTAAAAATAATGGTGTCAAAATGATGGTGACAATCTTTGATCCAATATAGGCTACATTTTATGCCGGTGCCCCTACCCCTAAAGGGGATGCAGGAGCAAAAAATCGTTCGAAATTGCGATTTTTGTGTTACTGAATGATCCAGATACATGGAATTTCGCATGGTAGTTACTTATTAGATATAAATGATCTCTAAGAGCATGTCTTAAAAAATTCGAAATTTAAAAGGGGTGAAAATGCGCGAAAAGAGTTCTAAAAAACGTTCTAAATGGCGATTTCTACGCAATCTCAGAAAGTACCCAACCTATTTCAAAAGCAAGGGCGGATCTGGAGAGTCCTCAAGGGGGGGGGGGGCGATTTTGGAAATTTGGAGACTCCAATCTGATGCGCGGGTCGGGGCTAATTTTTTTCACTGCGGGTGTGTTAGCCTTTTTGCTACGGGTCGGGTTTGGGTCCGGTTGACTTCTGTTTTTTGCTGTGGTCGCATTTGGGTCCGGTTGACTTCTATTTTTTGCTGCTGGTCGGGTTTAGGTCCGGCTGACTTCCACTTTTCTGCTGCGGGTCGCAGCAGATCTTTGGGGCAGATTGACATACATTATTTCGGGTTTGGATCAGTTTCGGATTGGGTTTTCACTCTTGCGAGAATGATTCGGGCCAACCCTAATTTTGATAAGAAAGTCTAAATGTTTTTTAAGATGCAGTACTACATGATTTACTACATGCAGTAAAAGCTCCATAACGGGCACGCCCAAACAATTATTTAATAATACTTTTTAATCTTCAGGATTGTGTAAAAAATTCTAATTTGTATAAGACTGCTTGTCTCTCTATATCCAAGATCAGTTGTAATTCCCTAAAGAATGATTTGAAACTTATTTAAAAACATATCGGGTGTCTTAAAATGGACTGACTTACTATTTTAAAATTCAGTAACTTGCAAATGGTGACAGCAATTTAAAAAAATCTTGCCGGAGGATTATGTAAGATGCCAGGAGATTTTTTCACTGCAATTCTTGATTTTACTTTACAATAGCAGCGATATATGGCGCTGCAAACATTAGTCGTTAAATTTGGCACCTATTTAGCGACTTGCTTGCAGCGCCATCTGTTGTTGCCATTTTAAACTAAAATTAAGAATCGCAGTAAAAAGAACTCCTGATCAAGGGTGATTCTCGGTTTTTAAAAAAATCTGACATGTTACAGCAGAGAGGGGGCGGGGGAAATTCCCTCCTGGCACTAATTTTTTTTTTTTTTTTTTTTTTTTTTTTTCAGGTCGGGTTAGCTGTTTTCGATTAGGGTCGATTTCAGGCTGAGTGTAGATTCCTGCAAGTTGGGTTTGGGTTAACCCGTTTTCTTCAAAAGTTAGTTCGGTATATTATTTCAGATTAAAAACTATACTTATAATAATAAACATAGGTATGTGTGCTGTTTTCTAAAGAGACCACTGTATTTTCCCACGACTCTTTGATAAAATTAGCATTTCTTCCACGACTCTTTGATGAAATTTGCATGTTTTTGCAGCCCTTTGATAAAACTCGCGTTTTACCGTAGCCGTTTGATGAAATTCGCATGTCTTCCATTGCCCTTTGACGAAATTTACGTTTTTTTTTAAAACCCTTTGACGAAATTAGGGTGTTTTGCAGCCCTTTGATAAAATTCGCGTTTTTTTCCTGCTGCACTTTGACAAAATTCTCATTTTTTTCGCTATCCCTTGACGAAAATTGCGTTTTTTCAGCGATCCTTTGACGAAAATCGCGTTTTTGTAAGCGATCCTTTGACGAAAATCGTGTTTTTTAAGAGATTCTTTGAAGAAATTAGCTTTTTCCGCGATTTTTTGAAGAAATTAGCGTTATCTCCGCGATCTTTTGACGAAATGTGAGTTTTTTCGCAACCCTTTGACGAAATTCGTGTTTCTTTTGCGACCCTTTGATGTAATTCGCGTTTCTTTGATAAAACGTGAATCTTTTCGTGATCCTTTGACGAAATTCGTGGGTTTTTTTTTTTTACAAAATTCGCGTTTTCTCAGCGATCCTTTGAAAAAATTCGCTTTTTCCGTGATCATTTGAAGAATTTCGCGTTTTTTCCGTGACCCTTTGACCAAATTTACGTTTATACCGCGATTCATTGACGAAATTCTGCGAACGATTGACGAAATAGATTTTTTATGGCGACTATTTGTCAAAATTCGCGATTGTTTTTATATCCGAATTTTCGGGTTGGTGATTTTTTTTTTTTTTAATTTTTAGAACTGAATGCCTTAACCATCTCGCTGCGTAATATATATTATGAATATAGGTTCAAAATTAAGCATTTAGTTTATTAAATATTTGAAATCTGCATAGATTTTAGAGTTCAGATATGTCCAAAATCTTTGTGAAAGAGTTTCCCTTTTAAATAGAATTAGATCGTTAAAAAACTGCGGAAATTGCGGGTTGCGCAAATTTTGCCGCTTTTACGTTGGCCGTGGAAATCGCAGGATGCGCAGTGAGAGGGTTAAATTTTCGGAAAATTCGGAACAGAATCACCCCTGCTCCTGACATCTTACATAACACTCCTTCACTTATTTTTTTTTAAATAGCTGTCGCCATTTGCAAGTCATTAAATTGTATTTAAAATCAGTCAGTCCATTTTATAGGACACCCGGTATATTCAGTAGCTAAGGGATGATGGCTGAAAGAAGCATTAAAAAAAAAAAATTATAGCTCGCTTCGATATGTCAGTTAGAGATTTATCTGGGCTGAAATTTTCAGGTCCAACCCACATAAAAAAGTTATTGGCCCGGCCGGTATAAAAACTAAAAAATCGACTCCAGCCCAGCCTGCATTTTGCAATTAAAATTATTCATAAAGCATATTTACTTATGCTCATATTTCATTTTAGATTATGTTCGAAATTCATGAATACTGCAAACCATTAATATTAATGACTATTTAGGCAATTATGTACATAAACACTATATAAAAATCATTACTTAGACAAATACATTCAAATTAAAATCCTGTAAGAAAATCAATTTAAAATGAGAGAAACGGATAATAAAAGAAAATCACAATTTTAAAGCTCTACAAAGAAAAAAAGTAGATTTTTAAAAATGCATCTCTGAAAGTTATCAAATCAAATTAAAATTTTAAAGATTTCTCTAAACAAATGTACAACATAAATATAACTTTTACGAATAACGAATTAGTAAAAGGAATAGACCAACTTGGGCTCGCGGAGAGAATAATTTATAGAATTGCACGGGTCGCGGTCGGACAAATACTGCTTATCATACGGGCTGAAACGGACCAAATGTTTAGCTTTGATTCCGGGCCGAGCCCCGACCTGGAAATTTTTGCAGTGCAGACCTCTAGGAAGAATGAAGCCCAGGCCAGGGCTGCGGAGTCGGAGTCAGGCCCTTTTTTGAGCGAAAGAGTCGGAGTCGGTTCTGTTAAAATTAACGGTGTCGGAGTCGTCCATTTTACAAGCAGGGCTGCGTTGTCGGAGTCAAGCCCATTTTTGAGCGAAAGAGTCGGAGTCTGAGTAGGAGTCGTCCATTTTTCCTGCAGCCCTGATCTAGGCCACGCTCGACCTGGAAGAAAAATAAGTCTGGCCCGACTCAAATTTGCAGAAAAGTTTAAAATCAGAGCACAGGCCGGCTCTAAAAGAGAGAAGACCTTACCCAGCTGAGTCTCGTTGTTTTAAAATGGCGCGAACCGGGTCGAGGCGCACCCGACTCGAGCTCCGCCCCAAGTCGTTTCCCGTGAGGATGCATAATGCCGTTTTGCAAACCCTTTACTTGCCAAGGGGGGGGGGCGATCGCCCCCTCGCCCCTCCCTTAGATCCGCCATTGTTCAAAAGTAATGGTTCGGAATTGATGATGACAGCCCTTGCTGCAGCATAGGCTCTATTTCATGTCGGTGTCACTACCACTTAGGGGTTGCAAAAGCAAAAAACTTTCTAAATTGCGATATTTTGGTGTTCCTGAAGGGCCTAGAATTCTGAAATTAGGCAGTGCAGTTATTTATAAGATACAAATGGTCTCTAAAAACATTTCCTAAAAAATCGAAATTTAAAAGGGGTGAAAATGAGCGAAAAGCGTTCTAAACAATTCTAAATTGCGATTTCGAAGCAATCTCAGGAAGTACCAAACCGAAAAATAATGGTGTGAAAACGATGGTGACATTCCTCGCTCCAACATAGGCTGTATTTCATGTCGGTGCCACTACTCCAAAGGAGGCGAAGGAGCAAAAAACGATTTAAATTGTGTTTTTTTTTAATAGTGCAGGGGCCTGCAAACTAGGCATGGTAGTTACTTATAATATATAAATGATCTCTAAGAACATTTCCTACATAATTCGAAATTTAAAAGGGGTAAAAATGGACGAAAAACGTTCTAAATTGCGATTTCTGCGCAATCTCAGAAGGTACCCAACCGATTTCAAAAGTAATGGTTGGAAATTGATGATGACAGCCCTTGCTCCAATATAGGATCCATTTCATGTCGGCATCACTACCACCTTGCGGTTGATTTAAAAAAACAATCTAAATTGTGATTTTTGTGATACTGAAGGGGCTAGCAACTTGAAATTTGGCATGGTAATTACTTATGAGATGTAAATACTCTCTGAGAAGAGTTCCTTAAAATTTTGAAATTTAAAAGGGATGAAAATGAACGAGGAGCATTTTAAAAACTTTCTAAATAGCGATTTCTACGCATTCTCAGGAAATATAAACCGATTTCAGAAGTAATGGTTTCAAATTGATGGTGACAGTCCCCGCTCCAACATAGCCTATATTTTATGCTGTTTGCACTACTACCCGGGGGTTACAGGAGCAAAAAATGTTCTAAATTGCGTTTTTTTGTGTTACTGAGGGGGGTCTAACATTTAAAATTTTTAATGGTAATTACTTCAAAGATGCAAATGCTTTCTAAGAATTGTAAGAAAGAAAATTCCGAATTTAAAAGGATGAAGTGAACGATAAGCGTTCTATAAGTGTTCTAAATTGCGATTTTTATGCAATCGTATGAAATACAAACCGATTTTAAACATAATGGTTGCAAATTGATGGTGACAGAACCTGCTCAGACATAAGCTATATTTTATGTCGAGGGTTGCAAGAGCAAAAAACATTCTAAATTGCGATTTCTGCGGTACTGAAGAGGCTAGAAACTTTAAACATAGCACGGTACTTGCTTATAAAATATAAATGTCCTCTAAGAACAGTCGAAAATAAATTCGAAATTAAAAAGGGGTGATGCGAAGGAAAGGAGCGAAAAGCATTCTAAAATAGTCCTAAATTACGATTTCTATGGAATCTCATGAAATAATAAACCGATTACAGAAGTTATTGGTTGCAAATCAAGAATGATAGTCCCTGAACTGATACGGGCTATATTTTATGCCGGTGTCACTGCCACCTGGTTGGCAGGAACAACAAAAAAGCCTTTAAAAGCATCTAAATTCCATTTTCTATAGAATATTAGGAAATACCAACCGATTTCAAGGTTAATGTTGGCAAATTAATGGTGACAGTCTCTGTTTTAACATTTTTCGAGACATTCTACTGGTGCCACTAACACCAGAAAGTTGGTAGACTGTTAGACAAGAAGCTTGGAATTTGACATGCTGGTTAATTTTAAGATGTAAATGTGTTAAGATGGTTTCTAAAAAATTCAAAACTTCAAATGAATACTGAAATGAGCGTATGAAATGAGCATAAAAGTCTCAAAATACTTTCTAAATTATCATTTAACTCCTTGAGGGGCACCGGTATACATTATATACCACCTACGATTAATGAAGTTTTACACCAGAAAAATTTTATTAAATTTTACTTTTCTAACTTTGGTGGAAAAAAGCCGCAAAATTGCTTTTAGTTATTTTGGAATAGAATTTTTCTAAATTCCCGGTGAGAATTCCGCATTATACAAACGCAACTGCTTGCCCCTCAAGGGGTTAATTGGAATTAGATTTATTTCTTCTTATTAATTAAAATCTCATTTCTGCCTATTGCACTTTTATTATGAAGTTTAGTCAAACTGGCTTAATTTGTAATTTTTGAATTATTTCAAAAAGTGTTCTAATAAAAAATAGTCATGCAAATATCACTTGGCATATTTCAACTATTACGCGAGCAAAGCCGCGGCGTTTGCTAGTACATGATAAAAGTGAAACTAAATATAATTGTCATTTATTAGAAAATCAAGATGAATTAAATTTGAAGGCCTTTTGGGATTTAGAGACATTAGGAATTAGGGATGATTCAGATAATGTAAAAAATGAAGATATCCCAGAGGGGTTTCGGGAAAAAGTGCGGTTTACAAATAACAGATATGAAATCTGTCTCCCATGGAAACGGAAGTGGGAACAATTAGACAATAATTACAAGATAGCTGAAACACGGCTCGCTACTCTCGTAAAAAGAATGAAAGGCGACACAAGCTTATATGAAAATTATCGTAAAATTTTAGATGAATACTTAGAAATGAAATTGAAATTGTTCCAGAGTCAGAAGAAAATTCTAACAACCCGATTTTTTATTTACCCCACCACACGGTATTCAAACAAGACAGTATATACACGAAATGTCGCATTGTTTTTGATGCGAGTTCCCATGAAGCAGAACAGTTATCACTAAATGACTGTTTGGACGCAGGCAGTAACCTAAATCCGAACATTTTCCATTTATTGATTTTTTTAGATTAAATAAAATTGCTGTTTTGGCCGACATAGAGAAGGCATTTTTACAAATTTCGATCAACAAAAAAGACAGGGACGTTTTAAGATTCCTGTTTATAGATGACAATCCTGTCAACGGTGATGAGTTTAAAGTTATTATGTACAGATTCTTACTCCTAACATTTGCTTTGAACTCAAGCCCATTTTTATTATCAGCCACCTTCAAACAACAACTTAGTAAATTTAAGAAGGAATATCCTGTAGCAACCGAAATCCTCAACAGTTGTATTTACGTGGATGATCTGATAGCCGGTACCGACACTGTACAAGATGCACTGAACATTTCACAACAATCACACAGAATTATGAAGAAAGCTAGTATGACGTTCCGAAAATGGATATCGAACAACAAATTAGTAATGGAATCGTGGGAGAAGAACGGATTTAGTACTTTACCTCAGGCCTTTGAGGAAAACAAAACACTTAAGCTATTAGGACTGTTGTGGCAACCTAAACAAGACCTGTTGATGATGGAAATCGATAATTTATTGGAATTTTTATGCAAGGCAAAAAATACGAAGAGGTTCGTTCTGCAAGTAGCAGGCAGAATTTTTGACCCCTTGGGTCTCATATCGCCATTTACTATAAGAATCAAACGGTTGTTTCAAGAACTATGGAGTAGAAATCTAACATGGGATGAAGAATTACCCCCCCCCCCCCCCCGATATTTCAAAGCTGTGGTAACAATGGTGTTCCGAGTTACCCCAATTAGCACAACTAAAGATTCCTAGAAATGTGCTTCAGTTCCCTGAAGACTCTGAATATAAAATAATACTGCACACCTTTGCCGATGCCAGTCCCAGGGTATACGGTGCTGTCATATATCTACAAACATCTTCCAAGACCCAATCTTGAATTAATTTGCTTACATCAAAAAGCAGAGTGGCACCCTTGAAAAAGGTGTCATTACCCCGGCTAGAACTCATAGGTGCGTTACTAGCAGCGCGTTTGACTTGTGAGGTGAAGAAGGTGCTAGATCGCAAGGGACCATCTTCTATGTTTCTATGGACAGACTCGTAGATTGCCCTTTATTGGATCAAGGGGTCTACAAATAGGTGGAAATCATTCGTGTCCAACCGTGTAAAAGAGATCCAATCGCTGACAGACCCATACAGGTGGTTTCACTGTGCAGGGTCCGAGAATCCTGCAGACCTGCTGACAAGAGGTGAAAAATCTGAAAGTCTTATTCAGAATCACAAATGGTGGACTGATCCAGAGTTTCTGAAGGACTCATTAGATATGTGTAATAATGAACAAACACTAGTAGTTCCAGATCAGGAGATCTATTTAACTGAACTAAAAAGATACATAGTGAACAATAATTATGACTTTGCCACTTTATCTATTACCAATGACATTTCTATAATTGAAAACATTTTTTCATTAACTAATAATTTCATGAAATTAATACGCATAATTAGTTTTATTTTTAGATTTTTTTATAATTGTCGTAATCCCCAGAAAAAAAGAAGTAGAGCTTTAAGCCTTGAGGAGGTGAGGCAAGCCGAATTATTTTTAATTCGGTCAGCACAAAAGGGTGAGTTTCGGGAAGAAATAAAATGTCTCGAAAAAGGTAAGCCTGTTCCACACAAAAGTAGATTATTTTCTTTAAATGTATTCCTAGGAAATGAAGGGTTAATTAGAGTTGGCGGCCGTTTATCGCATGCCGATTTGCCGCTTAACTCTAAATTTCCAATTGTGTTACCTGCCAATCATAAGTTAACGGATATTATCCTAAATTATTTCCATTTGAAGTACTTTCATTTAGGCCCACAAGCCTTGCTTTTCCATGTTAGACAGAAGTTTTGGCCTCTTAATGGCAGGAATAATTGCCGGAAAATTGTCCACAAATGTGTAACATGTTTCAAAAATAAGCCTGTTGTCAGCTGCCAGTTGATGGCCGATCTGCCAAGGGAACGTGTGACACCAAATTTTGTATTTTCGGTGACAGGCCTGGATTAATGTGGGTCCTTTTCTATTAAATTTAAAAATCAAAGGAAGGGCGTATTAAATAAGGTTTATGTAGTAGTGTATGTATGTTTATTAGGGTGTCCCAGGAGAGGCCAAAAAAATAAAAAGTTTGAAAATACCAAGTCTCACCTTTTAAAAATGTTCTTTCTGCCGTAATATGATATTGCAAAAAAATTCAAGTCATTTCACAAAAGTTTAGGGGTCCCCCAAGCTAATAGAAAATAGGGAATTTATGGAAAATTTTAATTTGTAATTAATATGAAGGATTGCAGAATTCTACCACACTTCTCTTACAATTCTTTTTATCCTAAAACTTGTTTAAGAAACACTTTATCATGTTTAATCATATGTTGTATCATGTTGTATCATGACATATCATTATTTATCAGTCTTTGGTTTTGGATATCGATGAAGCCAATAAGTCTTCTGAAGAAACTTCTGAGGAAGAAGTTGTTGTAAAAATACATTTAGATGATAATACAAAGCCCAAAGGAAGTAAATCTAAGCTCTGCAGTCGCAGATCCATTATTACTCCGAGAGTTGCTGGTGTTTTAGATTGAACTAAGACCAGCATAAAAGATCCACAATGATAATAGCATCTGTAATAAACAAAGGTCGCTCTTCCTCTGACATGACGTCTGACCCGCTTGTAAAAATACATAGTGCTTTAAAAAAGTAGTGTTCATCGGAAACGCTAATATGTTCGCCAAGAAAACGTTCAACAATTAAAAACACAGTTTGAAACATCAAAGTCAGTTGTTCAATGAGGTGGAATACTGTTAGCCAATTTGTCATAAAAAAGCATTGGAAATATTGATCATTTAGCGGTACTAGTTTTTTCTTTGCAAGATAAACATACTAAGCTTCTTGAAGTTTCTAAGTTATTGTCTGTAACTGGTAAAGAAGCAGCTGATGCTGTTTTCGAGCTCTTAAAATCGTGGAAATGTGAATATCAAATAATTGGCATGTTGTTGAGGTAAATAGTGCGCGGGTAACTTGAGTTCATTCTTCGGCACTAACTCTATTACAGTTTATCTCAACCAATCTTTAAATACATTTCCATATGGCTCATAAAGTTGTTCTGTTTTCTGATGGTTCACAACTTTGTTTAGAGTCTTCATATACAGATCAAAATTGTCAGAAAGAGGAGGGTGACGTTTAATCGAAGGCATATTCACTAAAAAGTGATCTTTTTCAACCGTAACTGTGTCAAAGAAATGTTTCTTTACTGCTTCTTGTAATCCAATTGCAGTTTTATTCTCCGATGGGTCAGTTTTACCAAAAACATCCAATTTCCACGAATCTTCAATTTTCTTGTTTTCGAGAAATAAGGGAGTTACTGTCATTGCAACATTTTCATGATTCATATCTTCATGAATTTTCCCCATTAAACACCATCCTAGGAGAGTCTCTATAGCAACCAATCCATTAGAAAGAATCCTTTGGCGGCCAGTCATAAGTTTACCTGATACATCTGATCCAATCAATAATTTGATTTCACTTACAACATTCAGTGTGTTGTCTTCTAAATCAGATATAGTTATTCCATACTGTCTTATTTCATCAATCCAGTGGCCATTAGGTACTTTTCTTATATTCGAACAGATTACATTTTGATCTAAGCACATTAATTGGCATTCATACCTATTACCAATACTAATAACTTTCACCTCATATTGATGATGTAACTTTTGTTTCGTTTCTACACCACCGAAAAGTTTATGAATAAGTTTAACTTTATTTGTGCTATTATAACCCAAAGTTTTAATGACATCTTCAGTTATATATGTTCTTTCAGATCCTGTATCAATGATAGCTCGCACATTAACCCCTTTATCTTAGTTCTTCAACAGAACCACCAAAGTTTGTAGTAGAACTGCACCAGTTATATTAGAAGCTTGGCTGGCTAATAAATTATCTTCCTTTTCCAAAGAATTAGGTTCCGTGATTTCAGGTTTGCTTAATTTTTCAGGAACTTTTTGACATACTAGAGTTTCATGGTTTTTTTCTGCATACAAAACATTTTACCTTTGTTCTACAATTACGACCTAGATGGTTTAATTTTAAACATACGAAACAAGCTCCCTTCTTTTGCATTATGTCTTTCTTAACATCATACGACATTGACATTGCCTTGAAACATTTTTCCGATGCATGTCGTTTGTCACAAAAAATACACAGTTCTTGTTTAAAATTGTTTTTATTTCTAGTATATTTTCTCATATCAGTGTTTAATAAATCTGATGCAGTAGATATCTGAGATTTTTCGAATTCATAATTATTGCGTGCAGCTCTGTATCGAAAAGTTTTGTCAAACTCTTACTTGCCAAAAAAATTCTTTCTTCTGCTTCAACTTTGTCTTTCAGAAATTCTAATAAATTATCTAGATCAGTTTTAGAGCCAATTACAACATCATTCTTTAAATCTGTATCAGGATTTTTATTTAGTTTAGATTCCATATCATTACATTTATTTGACGATCTTCTGTGAGACGTTTTGTACCTTTCCCGTGATCTAAGAATATTATCTGGAAGAGACGATTCAACAAGCGGATATAACATCGCAGAATATTTGTCTCTAATAACTCCAAGAGTTTCCAATGCTCGCAGTTTCGATTCTAATGAATCATATAATCGTCGCAAAGAAATATGTTTTTTCCTGGATTTTGCTTCTGCAGTACAAGGCCTAACAAATCCCTAACATAATATTCTATCAAAAGTTCTTCCCGTCCAAAACGAGATTTAAGTTGACTTACAGCTTTGGCATAACTATTACCACCAGGCGGAAAACTTCTAATCAATTCTTCTGTCACACTGCCTTTTTCGATGGCTTGTGATAAATACGCAAATTTGTCATGAAAATCTAGGCTAGTATCTTGATCAATTTTTTGAAACTGACCCCAGAATTGCAATCAATTTTTAATTTCACCATTCAAAGTAAGTAACTGTATCTTCGGATAATGAAGCAATTAGCAATACATTCTTATTATTTACCGAAATATCAGATTTCAAATCTTCATTTTTTACAGCCAAAAATTCGTTTAATTTGTGTTGTAATACACGCCGGCGATCGATGTAAACCTCTGATTCGTCAATATCTTTGTCTATTGTTTCTTCGTCAGCTTCTTCGCTATAAACTACATCTCTAATTTTATATTCTGCATCTAGTATAAGTTTCGCCTTCTCTTCAATCATTGTCAATTTCAGAATTTTATAATTAAACGTTAAATTGTTTTCATTTGTATCAAATTCGTTACATGCTTTAGTGAAAATTCTACGATGTTGTCGTCTAGCTGCTTTCAACGCATCCATATTATTCAACATCAACAATAATTTTATATTCAACAATAATAATAATTTTCACATGGAGAAGTTTAACCTTTTACCCGCCACACCATGATCTGCTTGTCAAATTAATTTGAAAATTTTTTTGAGATGATTTAGATTAATTCTAAGGTTGCGTGCTGAATTTTGGGATGCTATGCAAAATAGAAGTGGAGTTACAGGTATGTTCCGCTTGTGGAACGTTGGCGGTACGAATAACATTTGTACATTTTGGCGAATTTTTCTTTCGAAATCATACCAGCACTGCACACATAACAAAACAAAGAAAACAAGGTAAAGTAAAAAATGTTTCTATTTTAGGAACATGCTAACTAGTCACTAACAGCAAAACGTTTATGAAAGGGCTGAAAACATTTTTCATGTATACGCTTTCCATAACATTCACACCATTCATTCATGTTTTTCTGTCGATTTGAGAATCTTCTTGAGTAGTAGACGAAAACAATAGCTACTGAATGTGATGATAATGTCCATACTTACTGGAGCAGTAGGACTTTCTATTCCCTTTCTCAACATCAAATTCAATTTTTATGGCAACAGTCGCAATTTCACGACGAAACTCCAAATGGCTTAGGGTTTCTTTTGAACCTACTGCATAACAAGTAACAACAGCCATATTTAGTTCATTTGCAAACAGATTTCATCACCATTTTTATCATCGAAGTACTGGACGATATGTTCCAAGCAAATAATCCAAAAATTCTACACTACCCATATTCTAATTATACAATCTAATCAATCGAGGTTATTTGATTGAAACTTCTCACATCAATTTTCGAGAATATCATGTTCCACTTTGAGTTAGCGATGTGTTAGCTTCCCAGTTTGAT
Source organism: Maratus speciosus (assembly GCA_963932465.1). Classification (NCBI taxonomy): domain Eukaryota; kingdom Metazoa; phylum Arthropoda; class Arachnida; order Araneae; family Salticidae; genus Maratus; species Maratus speciosus. The sequence continues at coordinate 97,556,258 of OZ010790.1, read as the reverse complement.
ATAACAGTAACGATACTGTTGTCACTCCATCGTACACAAACAACTTTGCCTTCACTATAAAAATCAAAATCTCCTCCTTCTTGTTTTTGCGATTCTTTTGTAGATTTTATTGGCATTTATTGGTTCAAAAATATTTCACAGACACTTTGGCAACAGGTGCAAGAGATGTATATCATAAAATTTATTCTTTAATAATACTGGTACGAAAATAATAAAAATAATAATCGCCCGAGGGAGCCCAGTAAAAATGATCAAGATCCAAAAAAAAGTAACAATAAGATAATTTTGTATTCTGAACCGCCAACGTTCCATATGTGGAACATTGGCATTCAAATCGCCAGGAAACAAAAACGAAATAAGATAAAACATTCATTTATGCATAATTACCAACGTAATAAACAACACTAAGCAATACAATAATAATCATCACAGCACTCACATTTGAATTCTAAAGTTATAGATAGAGTAAAAAGCACAGTCTACTACATTTATGTTTTTTGTTACACTTCAACAAGCTCCAAAATAGAAACCACAAAAAATTATAAAAAAATAATTTTTAATCCATTAAAACACATCTTTTAAAAAGATATATTAAAAATTTCAAACAGATTAAACAAATACTTAAAAAGATACAGCACCACATAGTTTATGTTCCACTTGTGGAACGTTGGCGGGTAAAAGGTTAAATAAAATTCTACTTACAGATTCCAGTCTTGTCAGCGGACGCCAGATGTTGGATTCCAATGTCAATAAATCTCTTAACTAAATGAATCCCTAAAAGTTAACCATTAAAATATCTATAAGCTATTATAACTGCCCTCGATAACGCGTCTTATTTAAATTCTTAATCTAATGATAAAAGAGCCCAAGTATATTTCACATTACTTTATTTTATAAACTTCTCTCTAGAACAAAACAAAACCAACTGTTACCAGATATTGAAACAATGCAATGGAGGATATTCCATCTACGTTCTTATCACGTGATCAAGGTAAAAACTTCTAGCGTAAAGAAGGGAAGGCTCCGTAGACGTAATGAAAAACCCTCGCCAGCCAGTGAGACAGTTCATGCGGAAAGCAGTAGTGCACTGTTAAAAATATCGTGAAAAATTACCTCTGTTTTTAAAGGCTATCTATTTTCTGACCAATGAGAACGCTACATAAAAACCTATGGTACAGCGCCTAGAAGATACAGTGTGGAAAACGGCTACAAAATAGTGCTAAAAAATTGAATCCCATAAATGTACAACGATTCTGAATAACAAGATGTCGATCGTAGCGCCATCGTAGTGATTTAAAAACGATAGTCATTTTAAAAGAGACTCTTTAACCTATTTCACGTCATTCCTTAGCTAAATTAGCTTATAACAGACTAAAATATCTTATATTTATAGTTTCCGATATTTAACATTCTATAATTTTTGAAAACACAGGGTTTATATTGAAAAGAGTTACGAGATGGCGCTCGTATCAGCATATTGCCGCTGAGCATTGTTGGAGATTTATGGGATACAAGTTTTTAGCACTTTTTAAAGCATTATAGGAATAGCCGTTTTCCACACGGTATCTTCTAGACGCTGTACCTATGGAGCGTTCTCATTGGTCAGAAAATAGATAGCCTTTAAAAACAGAGGTAATTTTTCACGGTATTTTTAACAGTGTAGTCTCCCTTTTTTATGAGTTAGAAGTTCTTTGGGTAATACATCGATTAGTAGTTATACTGTTTAGAATGAATTATAGATATTTTACTTTATCTTGTTCCAAAAAACATCATTGGTTGCACAAAAGGAAAAAAAAAGTTTTCTCTCTGTTTTTTTTTTTTTTTTTTTTTTTTTTAAACACATGAAAAAGGAAAAAAAGCATAGTTTAAACAACCTTTCAAGATTTCTAAAATGTTTTTTGAAACATAAAATCATAAATTAATTAATGATAAAAGTGCATTTAAAAATATATATTACATTCTTTATTTTTTACTTTTTAATATTTAAAATATTTCATTGCTGCAGTTTCACAGCTAATTGGCATATTTTAGAGTGCGTGATTTGTCACATAATCAATTCCATTCTTCTTTAACTCTTATACAATTATAACCATAAACAATATTTAGCAATTTATCACATGGACCCTCCTTAGGGAAACATATTATTAATTTATAATTAAATTATGAAAATATTAAAATGTTATATTGTCATCGAAAACACACCTGCTTTCATAATTTTTATAACCTTAGCGTACCAGGAACTGAGTGAAAAATCCATTTAAAAATTCCAGATTTAAAGACATGAACCAGGAAACATATAACTTATATACTTATTAAAAAATTGTTCATGTAATATTTTTTGTTCTGTTTATTCTTAATGATTAAAATCGGTTTAAAAACTGACATTATTTTTTTTTCATTACTAGGGGGCTCGGCCCCCTACGACCTACGCTCGCCAACCCCCGTCCAGACACCGCAGGCTCTAAATGCACGCTAATTTGATCGGCTTTAAAAAGATTTGGAAAGATTGAATTATAATTTAAAAAACAGTGGCGATCTCCCTATAAACGAATTTCTAGTCATTTCTCTTTGATTGAGGAATTTTAACACCAAATCCGCTGTGGTACTACTTGATTATCCTGTCGACCAATTTCGCCAATTTATATAAATCGCCAAACCACTCGCGAAATTATACAAATTGACATAATTTTTATTTTAAATAACGAAAGAACAAATAAATTCGTACATTAATAAAAATACAAATAAAACGTCGAAATAAAAATAACTTGATGACGTAGACACGTGTAACAACATTTCAAAATAAGCTAATATAAAAGGAATTAAGTAAACAGTCTTTGTCTGCTGGTATTTTTTAACAAAGCGAAAAGAAAGTTCTTTTAAATGAGGCATCTTAAATTAATCGTTTTTAATCTGACGTAATTTTTACCAAGCTATTCTTTCTCTTTTAAACAATCACGTGAAAATACTTTTGTTAGCAATGAAATATTATTTGCGCTTTCCTAACAAAAATAGTTGAAAATATTCTCTCAAAATATTAAATAAATGTCTAGCGCAATTTCTAAATTTAAACTTTTTTGCAATATTATTTTGTGTTCATTTTATGTAATAACTATAATGTGACGTAAATATGACGTAATTTCAGGGGCGCGCCGACCTATTGTGCAAAGTGCGCGGCGCACACAGGCGCCAGGATAATAAAGGCGCCAAGCAATTTAAGCGAGGAAGAAATATTTAAAAATACATATTTTTAAATTTTATAAAAATTAATTATTCTTGAAATTTTAATTATATTTTATGGATTTACACCTCAAATAAATTACTTACAATTTATTAAAAGTTAGTATTCTTTAAATTAAATGTGATAAATTAATCAATTTCAATCCAGAACGTAAAAATTTAACTTGAAACATTCCCCCCCCCCCCCCCCCCCCCAAAGAGGGCATTTTTTAGCATTCTATTTAATGTTAGATTCCACCGAGGACACTATTTCGGATACACTATTTGAAACTGTTTTATTGAAACAAAAAATAGACAAATACAAAAGCTCGGGGATACGAAGACGGATTTAATTTGCCTGAAAAAAAAAGAATAAAGAAGTGTTTTAGATTCAAATTTTCGTGCATTTTACCTGCTATATCCAACTGGTAGTCTAAACTGGCTTGTCAATGACGTTGTGAGTATTAATCATGAGGCTACTGAGTTTTATTTTTACTATAACTAGGGGATCGTACCAGGGCTTCCCGGGTAACCGAATATATTAAAACTATTTTTTTTATTGAAAAGTAATATTTTTTTACATGCAATATATTTCTTAGATTGCCCACTAAAAATAAAAAAGAATTTTTCACATGAAAAATATGGATTATACAATCAAATAAATTTTTGAAAATTTTTAAAAGCAATTTTTTCGCATTAGCCGCATGCCAAGAGTTATTAGCCCAAGATTTTGCTGCTTACGACATCATTATATTTTCTGATAATTTCAGAGCTTTAAGCGCGTAGTTCAATTACATGTCTGTTAAATTTATGTTTTATTTGTATTATTTTATTTATTTAATCATAGAGGAAGTTTTATTTTTGTTTACGGAATATTAGTCGTAAGAAAATGATGAACTCTTTATGTTGTTTTAAGAGGCTACTTCAGTCAAATGAAAAGACGCATTCGCTAATGCTAATCCTATGGAAGAAATGTACAAAGATATCTCGGTCGCATTTCAATATTTTTAAATGATTTCTTTTGCATTGAATAGTTGAGATCGATCTGTATGCAGGCCGTTTTTTACTTTTTTGATTTTGATTGCAGATATTTTTTATGAGGATGCTTTTACTTTCGAAACCGGTTCCGAAAATGAAAGTGTCCTCATAAGAAATACCTGTAAACAAAATCGAAAAAATAAACAACGGCCTTTGTACAGATCAATCTCAACTATTCAATGCAAAAGAAATCATTTAAAAATGTTGAAATGCGACCGAGATATCTTTATAAATTTCTTCCATAGGATTAGCATTAGCGAACGGGTCTTTTCGTGTGACTGAAGTAGCCTCTTAAGGGCAAACGGATTAATCATTCTTAATCGAGCTCCACGCAATAGAGATACATTTAAAAATTAACCTCTCGACTCGCAATCACCCTTTTAAAAAATTGGTATTTTAATTGGATCATTTTTAAAATCATTTTAACTCAAAACGTGAAGTCACGATTGTCAGCAAAATCATTGCATGTGAACAGTGGCGCTCTTAACTCCAGATTCTAATCTCAGTACCGGAGAGTAAAAATTGCTGTAATTTGTGTTTTTTGACGCATTTGTGTTAAAAAGTTTAGTTTTATCTAAGAAAATCATTGTTTTCTTTTAAACATGATGTCATTTTCACTTACGTAAGCATTTCATCTAGTGTCTGAAACTTAGTACGCATACGGAAGGAAAAAAAAATATGGAAACTTTATGAGGAAAATGCGTGTTTTCAAAAGCAGTAACGTAATTTTCCGTTCAAAGCAGGGTTGGCAGGTTTTTGACACATGTCAGTTTTTGACAGTTTAAACTGCGGTTTAAACCGTCATGTCAAAAACCCCTTGTCAAAAACCTCGTCAAAAACCTCAAATACTTACAGTGATCTGTAAAATTTCATATTAAATGTCACACATTAGATGTAATATTTAAAATTCACTATTACTGTAATTGTATAATTAGTATATAGTATTAGTAATAATTACAGGTTTTTGACATGTGTCAGTTTATGTCGGTTTAAACCATAGTTTAAACCGTCATGTCAAAAACCTCAAATACTAAATTGATCAATAAAAATTCAAATTAAATGTCATACATGACAACATTACATGTAATATTTTAAATTCACTCTTACTGTATATCAGTAATTAGTACATAGTAAAGTATTATTGTTAAGTACAACTTTTTAACAGGGTAAAATTTTTATTTAATTTTTTTTTGTAAAATTGTGTTTTTTTAAAAAGTAGACATTAAGCTCACCTGAGCTGTACATTTTTTCTCTTACTTAAAATCGTTTTAATTTCGCTTACTTTTGAGAGCTTAAAGCATTAGCTAGCTTTTTTTATGGGGAAAAAAAAAACTTAGAAAAGTGTAGATTTTTTTGTATATATAACAAGATAATGTGCATCAATGTTATTCTAGTCTAGGCAATAACCATTCCATTCAAAATTGAAATTGGATTATTAATTTTAAACATTTACAAAATAAGAGAAGTAATTAAAAAAAAAAAAGCTTAAAGTCAAAATCTTTTTAAAACATGCTTTCTTTCAATATACAAAAATGTTTTCGATTTTAAAACTGATCAAAATTGGCTCGGTCATCTAAAAGAAAATTCCTATAAGCCCATATTGAAAAAGTGCATAATTCATCCCAACCATCAGGGGCAAGGGTTGACTGCTGTATCAGTTGATTCAGCTCGCGCTTGAGCTACGGAGAGAGTTTATGGATGCTTACCCATACTGATTGTGTATGAAGGAAGCTAAAGAATCCCCTTTCCAGTCTTCTTATTTCAGTGCTATAGGGAGGACTCCATTGTTTGGTGGAAAGGTATCACTAAATGCAACAGCTTTTTGAGCCTGCTTCAAAACTTGCTCATCTAGCAATGCTTTTGCTATCAAGTCCTACTAGCTCAGCATCAATTAAGAGACAGACTATTTTCTTACGCTTCATGCACTCTAAACTCCAAAAATCTTTTGGGTGTAAATAAATGTGATAAACGCGTGGTGTGCCGCAGCATGCTGCGGGGTAAAATTGATCCGGATTATTTAATTGTACAAAATTATTTTCTTCTGGTTGAAAAAAAAATTATTGCAAATAATATATTTTTTAAATTATTAAATTTCAATAAAAGATCCCATAAATCATTGACTTATTTAATGTTTACGTATTGTTAAAATGTTTTAGCGTGTTACATGTATTTGGCAGTTTTCGACGGTTTAAACCAGTTTATGACAGTTTAAACCAGTTTTTGACGCTTGTCATGTCAAAAACCAGTTTTTGACGTCAAAAACCCAACCCTGGTTCAAAGTATTATGTCCCTAATGCCATTTTGCACCATCAAATCTTATACAACAATTTTTATCAACAATTTCGAATTTTTATCAGATAATAACATGAATAAAGGTAAATAAACCTCATTATTTCTCTCTTCTCTGCAATAATGAAAGCTATCTCATTACCACCATTTTGAAGAAGTTTCATAAAATACTTTTGAAATTAAAATATAATAATGGGTTATAAAAAAAAAAAAGAGCTAGTGCGAGCACATCTACAAATGAACAGCTTCCAGTTAAAAATTTATTAGTAAATTTGGTTCAGCAGAAAGCTCAGGGCAGATGACTAAAAAACATTCTTGTGTTTTATACATATATATTATATAAAATTATGAAAAATTAAATTATGCAAATTATGCTATTTTGATAAAATTACAGTATCATGTCTATAAAATTTTATTAGTAGAGAGAATTTTGAACAAAAACTTGGGGAGCCTGATATTATTTTAAACCTCGAATTATTGCCAAGATAACTTCGACTTGTCTAACTCGGCGAAGAGAGCATCCAAGAGAGAATCATCCAGTTATGTAATATAAATCGCTATTTTTCGGACAAAGAGCAAGCACACTGTACGTTACTGCTTTTCCATAAAGTCACTCTAAATGTTTGTAAAACATTGCGTTTTATAAGTGTGTGATTTGGATTACGTTATTTTTAAAAATAATGCATTTTTCCCTCCGAAAAATTTCAAAGCAGCTGGGGTGAAAATGACGAACTTCTACAAAACATATTTCAGTTTTAATAATTAAAATATACGCTTTTTTTTTATATAAAATGACGTCAATTGCATACGCTAAAGCATCCCACTTTTACGATCCCGTCTTAAACAACATTTATAGAACGGTATGCAAATGACACCATTATCGCGGAATAATACGCAAACCCAGGAGAAAGCAGCCACTTAAGAAGGTCGGCAATACAATCTCGGGTAATTAATGATTTATATGACTTCATTTTTTTTTTTTTTTTTTTTTTTTTTTTTTTTTATAATAGCTGCATGTGTTATCATTTATATTTGTTTCAAAATTCGGAAAATGTAATTACACACGGATTGATAAAATTGGATTCTTTCAGGTCACACAAATATTCTTTAAAATACATTTTTGTAAAGAGAAAGTATTGTATCGCTTGTAAAGTTAAATTGCAATAAAATAAAAATAATTTAATTGATAAATAAAAAACAAATAAAGCTAAAACTCACCGAGTTTTATAACATACGATATTCTTAGCATAGCATGTATTTTAATTTCTTTTTTTTTTCAGTTTTTATGAGCAAATGGCAACAAAAAGATACAGCAATTTACTATTTTCATATTTTTCCCCTTTACTTTAATCAGAAATGGAGTACTTCAGTTGCTACGATTACAAAATTGGTGCTAAAAACTATAAAAAAAATTAATATCTTAAAAGTAAATTGAGATACAGCTTTCAAACAAATTGCATTTAAAAAGAGCATTTTTTTTCCTTATACGACGGTGTAAAAATTTAAAATATGCGATGTTTAGAAGTTTAAAAATTTGCAGTAGAGGAAATTACAAAACCAAAATTTCATTTCAAATTTCAAAGTGTTGTCATTCGCAAAATGACGTATGCGTTACGCACAGATATGTTTGTTCTTTATAATATAGATAGCATAGCTGCCAAACTTTACGCTTTTTTGCTACCACTAAAATTTAGAGAAGATTTTCACCTTCTTTAATCGTGCGATTTCGACCATTAAATAAAGCAATATTCACAAGAAAATTTTAGTGGTAGGAAGAAAGCGTAAAGGTTGGCAGCCATGAGATAGATAGATATACTGATAAATATATATATTTTTCTTCTTTTCTGTTTCTCGATGGACTATTTTAACTAATCATTTAGCTGTAAATCAGCTTAAAGCCATTTTCTGAAATCTGAAATATGGTTGTCGATTTTTTTTAATTCACAAGGTAAATTATTTTATTTTCCAGATTTTGTACCCTTATGTATTTTTTCTTTTACATATTCGTTTTATAATTTCTATATATATATATATATATATATATATATATATATATTATACCTTTATTTATTAGCCTCCGATACGTTATGCTATTTCTTTCTCCCAGCTTATTTTGTGTCCAAAAAATAACGTTACCTTACAGAAGCTAGCTGTAAAACAAAGCATTACGATTAAATACTCTTTAGCAATTTTTTAACTTCTAAGTATCGCACATTTTCGATTTTTATACCGTCGTATTGAAAAAAAAAAGTTCTTTTCAATGCATTTTGTTTGAAAACTGTATCTTCATTTATTTTTGAAATATTAATTTTTTTTTTGTAGTTTTTGGAGCCATTTGCTTAATATTGGCAACGGCAGTACTCCATTTCTGTAGAAAGTAAAGGAAAAATAGTTTTAAAATAGTAATTATATATTTTTGTTGCCATTTTCTCGTAACAACCGAAAGAAAATGTAATTAAAATAAGTGCTATTTTGAAAAAAATATATAAACGAATGATTTCTGTTAAAACAATGGAGCTATTATATACTATATTTAATTGTAAGTATCTATGAATCATTAGATAGCAAGGTTTTTTTTTTTTTTTCGGTTTTCTTGAATGACGGAATCTTTTTGCTGCATTTGTGCATTATTTCGTGATAGTAATGTGCTATGCATGTTTTAATGTAGATGTTTAAGAGTAGATCGTAAATATGGAATTCTTAAGCGTCATTTTACATAAAATAAAACGTGTGTTTTCAGTCTAAAAATTGAAATATGTTTTGTACTGCAGTAGAGTTCCGCTTAACCGAGTTATTAACCCGACCCGAACCCGCAAATTCCATTTTAAGTCAACCCGCAACCCAACCCGAACCCGCAAAAATAATTTCAGACAACCCGCAACCCGACCCGAACCCGAAGTATATCAACCCGCACCCGACTCGAACCCGCAATATTTCAACCCGCAACCCGATCCGAACCCGCGATTTAAAGAAAGCAAATGATGTTTTAATACCGTTATGAAAAATTATCTACGTATCTCTAATAGAGGTCTGCACTGGTCGCGGCCGGTACCGTGCCGCGGTGGGTCGGCAAAATTTCAAACTGGCCAGGCCGCTTTATTAGGACAGTTTTTTCAACGGGTCGGGCTGACAAACAAAATAAACGGTCCGGGCCGGCATAAAAAAAATGAACGGCGCTGCCAGGCCGGGCCGATAGATGCAATTAAGCAGGTCTACCGGCCCGATATAAATATTTAGACGAAGCCGATAAAATTATAAACGGGCCTTGCCGGGCTAGGGCCAAACTTTTAAGTTTTACATGGGACGGGACGGGGAGGGCCGTTTCCGGGCCTGGTAATTCCGGCCCGTGCAGACCTCTAATTCTCTAATATCATTTTTATGTTTTACAGTGAAGAATGAACAAATCTATATTCTTTAATATTCAACTATAGTGAAACCTTTGACCCGATCCGATGCAGGACTCTAAATGGTATAAAACAAAAAATCTAATCTTTAAATATGCTTTAAAATTAGTTGCAGTTTCAAAAGTTCCATTTATAACGATACACCTTGTTTTACACAAGTGGCCATCTGCCTTTAGTTTATCAGCATTTATTATTTTGAAAATTTTCCCGTCTAACATACTGCATCGCGTATCACCACAATTAAATTATTCATTTGATAGACAGGAAGGACCATTTAGCATTTTGCTGCGTATTGTATTTTTAAAATACGATAAAAATGTAATGCAGTTTGTTATTTCGAAGACTGGTGAAAGGATGACTAAATGCAAAACAGACAGGGATACATTTTGCTTTTGTGAAACTTTGATCTGCGGTTTATAAAGGCTTTTAACGGGAAAAAATATTTTCACATTCTTTTAAAAAAGCGGGTCAACCCGAACCCGACCCACAAGAGTAAAAAAGCCAACCCGACCCGAACCAAAATATTTTTAAGCCAACCCGACCCGACCCGACCCGAACCGCGGGTCGTGTCAAAGCGGGTAACCCGACCCGATGCAGGACTCTAACTGGTGGCTTCTATTATTATGAAACAGCCATTATAAATGAAGTGTTAGGTGAAGATGAAAGATCAGCCGTAAAAAAAAATTATGGCCATCCCCCCCCCCCCCCCATTCTGACCAGAAAATAAGTGTTCAAACTTTTTACGGCTGCTCTTTCATCTTCACCGAACACTTCATTTATAATGGCTGTTTCATAATAATAGAAACCATCAGTCCATCAGAAAAAAATGAAGTAATGGAAATGCCGGGGGCGACACTACATTCTAAAAAAGCAGAATTCCTGTTCTCTAGTTTATATATATTTTAAAATTATACTATATTTTGTAAGATTTCATTTGTGATCGCATGTAAGTTTTTATGAAACGATAGTTTTTCAGAGAGCGATATAGGGCGCAAGCTGAAGTTTTGCACACAGGCGCCTAACGACTCAGGCGCGCCCCTGCGTAATTTCTCCTAAGACTTATAACGCATGCTAATGAATTTATTATTTTACAATATCCTTTCTCTTTTAAAATTCAAGTGTATACTTTTTATGACGTAATTTTTAATAAATTCCTGCTTTTTATACGTAATTGACCACGCGCATTGGGTGGAGCTCGCAATGTTTCCCACAAGCATTGGGGTATTTGATTGGCTTTTGATGAGGGCTTGTGGGATAAATCGAGAAGCTGATTGGCTATAATCCATCGTGACGTTTTATGACGTCAGTAATGCTTGTGGTCCATTATTTAATTCTAATTTGAAAGTTTTTTTCCTGTTTATAATAGTCACGTGTAAATAAATTTTTAATTTGAAGCAAACATTATTGCTTGCGCTTTTTATACAGTTGCAACAGTTTAAATTAGTACAATTTTCTGAAATCTGTAAAAAATATTTCTAGAAATGCTGAAAATTTGAATTTAAAATAGAAATAAAACCTGAAAAAATGAGTCAAAACTAAAAAATTATGCAATCTGCACTCCGGCAAATTCTAACGCGTAAAATGATCTAAAAATGATTACACTGCCATGTATAGTTTTTGCTGCTATAACACTTTTTTAGTGGAACGATTTTGTGCAACTTTATCATTAAATATCTCTTAAAATAATTCTTCGATTTGAAAACTGTCTGCATCAGCGTGTTTATCAAACATTTCTGTATAAAACCACCGATTTTCATATTTTTGTATGCATTATTTTTCTTGATATTAGCGAAGAAAGACCTCCGGTCACAAAAAATTCAAAACCGGCGGCGGTGACAGCGGTAGTTACTTTTTTTTTTTAGAATAGAGAGATTTTCCATTAGGCAAAAATTTTTGAAAGTTTTTAGTATTCTAAGTTAGTTATTAATTTTTCTACAAAAAGGTGCGAATATTTGTTTTATTTTGGATTTTAAAAGTAACATAAGGAAAAAAAAAATGCAAGTTTCATTTTTAATTTTCGTTAACTAAAAAAGTACTTGCCATATTATTTAAAATTTTTTACAGCTTAAAATCGAAATCTTTCATTCCCATTTTATAAAAAGTCATCAAAATATCTTGAGTTAATTTCGATGGTTTATTTTAAATGAAACAGAAAAAATTCACTTCAAAATTGCCGACATGTTTATTTCTGGGAAAAGGGAGTATTCGACGTTTCCCCTAGCGCTAGAGATTGCTCTCTGGAAAGGACACGACTCAATGACCAATAAAGTGCTTGGATTTCACCTGACTGTGATTTTGGCCCTCCATTTTAGAATTTCGCGGCCCTATGCTTTGGAAACGAATCGTTCTTCTTCAACGTGAATTTAAAACCGTTCATTCCAAGTTATTCTTTCCCATCCCACACATATTGTTATTGTTTTGATTTGATGCCGAGATTTCTTTATCTGATGCAAATGGACTTTACACGTATTTATTTTACATTAAAGAAGAGAAAAATAACATCTGGTTTTATTAATCATTGCTAAAATATTTATTCTAAAGTGTTTAACTGATTGACTATAACTATTTATTGTTTTAAATCTTGTGCACGCCCTTGAAATCTTATAACTCCTTTTTGATTGTAAAATATGAGTGTTGAGGTTGAAATTGCACCTCTTAGAAGTCTTGATGACTTTTTATTGGAGTCAGCAAGATTTCAAGTTCCGAATTTTAAAGATATAGATAAATGGTCAAATCGTGTTTGCAGCAATCTACTTTATTATCAGACTAATTACTTCTTTATGGCCATTATGGTATTTCTTCTGGTTGGGTAAGAAAGTAGAGAATTTTTATGCTATTATTATTCCAACATTTATGTTATTGTTATTCCAATTAAAGCCATGTTTCCTTTATCCCTTCCTGAATGTTTGGAATGGAAAGAGTTTATATTTTGATATTTCGATACTTGTCTTTGACTTTTTCTTTTATTGAGGCCTTGGCGAGACAGGGAAAGTGAACTAGGCAAGAGAAGGAATTTTTTCATACATATTTCCTGGCAATCTATTCACTGTTCCATAACACAAGCATCACCCCCCGCCCCTATGCAATTTATTTAATGTAAAGAAGCCATTTGTCTATTTTTATATACAATCATAAGTACTTTGTATATAAAATAAAAATATATGGGGTAGATGTGCCAGTAATGGACACCCTTAAGGAATTTTTGGACCAGATGTTATATAGTCCCGCGACCGCCATCTTGGATCTTTTCTTGGTGCGTAAATCCCTTTTCCACCAAATAGTAAATGTCGCCAAGCAGCAATTTATGCGTATGTCAGGCTTAAAGAAAATCGCCAACAAATATCAAAGCATCTAAGATTGCGGCCGCGGGAATATATACAGCATCAAAGCCCTATCAACAATATTTAACCATTCTCATAGTCTCATTTCCCAATGTGAACCTGAATTTAAGTGTGAATAACAGAAATAAATTAGACACTCTCTGTTCCAGTAATGGACACCCTACAAAAAATATGGGTACTTTTCGGTTAGCCGCGTACCAGTGTTATATATATATATATATACACATACACATTAGTATATATACATATACATGTATGTATAACACTGGCCCCTGATTAACCGAAAAGTACCAAAGTATGGTACTTTTCCGTTATATGGACACCATGCCAAAATGTTACGCTAATGCAGCAATTATTTCAACCCTGATCTTGAAAAGGATTTTTATTGTAAGCCATGTGAAACATTGTGATTTGCTATTTATGAAAAGTGAATCACGTGAATGTTTGTTATTTAACCTTGAACTCGGAAGAAAGCTTTTTAATTTGCTATTATTCGAATTAAAAATATATTTTTTTTTAATATAAAGTTATGATTTACTTCTACCGCCCCTATGCAATTTATTTAATGTAAAGAAGCCATTTGTCTATTTTTATATACAATCACAGAGTTTCCCCCAGACAGTTTCAGGAGGGTGCTGCACCCTGCCTGTCCTTAGGTTTACAAAATAGCACCCTTCTTGCCCCTCATTTAAAAAAATTAGCTCCCTTGTTGCCCCCATTTGTAAAAAGTGAATTTACTCCTTTGTTTATTAAAAAATTTACTTGCATATTAAAAATTGACTCATTGCTGTCTTTAAAATAGTGTTCTGTCTATTAAATATTAAAAAGTAGCTTTAAAAATCAAAAGTATGCCTTTAAAAATTTCACGAAATGCCCTTAAGAATCCAAAATATACCCTTTGGAATCCAAAAGTGCCCTTTTCCCACAAGCAGCACCCTGCCTTTTTTAAACCTGGGGGAAACTCTGCAATCATAAGTACTTTGTATATAATATAAAAATATATGGGGTAGATGTGCCAGTAATGGACACCCTTAAGGAATTTTTGGACCAGATGTTATATGGTCCCGCAACTGCCATCTTGGATTTTTTCTAGGTGTGTAAACAGGGTTGGCAGGTTTTTGACGGTTTAAACTGCGGTTTAAACCGTCATGTCAAAAACCTCAAATACTTACAGCAGGGTTCGCAAGGCTGGGCCCAGTTCGAAAAAACCCGGTGGGTTTTTTCAGAATGGGCCCACTTGAAAAAACCCATAATGTGGGTTTTTTCAATTTTCAGAAATATTTAAAATTTTAAACATATACATTTAATGAATTTAAGTCATTTCAGTTAATTTTGAAAAAAATTAATATATAACAGCTATTACATAAACACCCGAAGTAAAATAAAAATGTATTTTAGCACACTGGAATACTTTACTAACAAACATAGAACATAGTAGGCAACATACATACATACATAGTACGTAATTATAGGTAAAGGCAATATCATAAGAATGTCTTTATATAAAAAATTCAAATGAACTATATTCATGAAAATAAAAGATATGTATTTTTACTTTCTTCTATCTTTACAAGAAGTATTTAATTTGTGAAAAATTTCAACTTCCAGTTTACGACGGATTTATACGTTTTAAAAAGGTCCTGAAGACGATTTGATGGTTTTTAGAAAATATCTGACAAAAATTTTGTGGGTGCTGCTCTATCTCAAGAACTAATGCACAGAATTTCACAAAACTTTAGATTCAGTTAGACCTTGATGTACACTGATGCTGACTAGCTTTTGGTGTATAATGCCCATTAGGTGGTTCTGCTACGCTGCATTTATCTCAAGAACTAATGCACGGATTTTCATCAAACTTCAGATTCAGTTACAAGTTAAGTTGTTGCTTATCAAGTTTTGGTGTATATCGCCCAACAGGTAGCGCTGTTATGCTATTTTTTTTTCATGATTTCAGCAATAACTCTTACCTCAAGAACTAATGTATGGAATTGAATAAAAATTTAGATTCAGTTAGACCTTGATATAAACTGGTGTTGATTAGTTTTTGATGAATATCACCCAACAGTGGCTCTGTTGTACTGAATTTTGTATGATTTCCGCAATATCTCAAGAATTAATGCATGGATTTTCTTCAAACTTCAGATTCAGTTAGACGTTGATGTAAGCTGTTACCAATTAGGTTTAGGTGTAAATTGCACAGCAGGTAATGTTGATATGCTCAATTTTTCACGATTTTTGCAAAATCTATATCTCAAAAACTAATGCACATAATTTAATCAAACTTAATATTCTGTTTCATTTTCATGTAAATAGATCCTTATTAGACTTGGATGTAAATTGAACAACAGGTGTTGATTTTATACTGTTTGGCAGTGACCCGGAGCCGAACAATTTTTGATGCTCCAGCTCCAGCTCCGCTCCTAGAGAAAATACTGTGGCTCCAGCTCCGGCTCCGGCTCCAACTCGGCTCCGACTTCGCGCTTTTTTGAGTTGCAGATTTTAATTTACACATTTAATTTTTTGCTCACAAATACTTTCTACCTTCATTAAAGATCTGACAAAATGCATTTTTCTTCTCATCAAACTTCAAATGCTTGTTCAGAAAGTATGACATCTTTTAGCTTTTGCTTTTAAAATAGAAAGTTTGGTGGAATTTTAAACACAAAAATCTTAAATTTCTTCTACACTTTTCAAACAGCCAAAATTGTACAACTACACATGCAAACAACAGGCGGCCATATTTGTTTTCGAATAGTGTTGTCACTTAGTTCAAGTAGAAAGTAGAAGTAAAGTAGTGTTATCATGTTTCGAGAAGGTTTCCTTCTCTAATAATAATAATAAAAACCTAAAAAATGATATAATTAAAATACTGAATAATGATGTACAGTAGAAGATCTTTATAACGCAAACCTAAAAACGCAAGGTTGAGCGTTATATAGAATTTTGCATTATATGAATCACATTTCACGCATCATTAAATTTACCTTATAAACACGACCATATAATCTGAAACATACCAAAATACATTAGAGTATCTTTATACTGCACTTCTTGTCACCAGGAATTATCCAAATTATAAATTTTTGCATTATATGATCATTTTATATTGTTTATTTTATAAACATGGTCCAACTATACCTGGACCCAATCATTCATTATATTACTCCTTTCCAAAAATATAATATTTATTGCAATAATAGCAATTTTTTTTCATTAAAAAGTTTTGAATTAAGGAGATAAAGTTGAATTAATGTATCAAATGTAGTTTTCTAGAGAGTAGCAATTTTTACGATGTGGGATTCCAGGTGCTTCTTACCTGCAAAATTCATTGTTTACATCTGAGAAGTTGTGCGTTATATGGAGAATTGCATTATATAGAATCGCGTTATAAAGATCTTCTACTGTA
Organism: Maratus speciosus; assembly: GCA_963932465.1. Classification (NCBI taxonomy): domain Eukaryota; kingdom Metazoa; phylum Arthropoda; class Arachnida; order Araneae; family Salticidae; genus Maratus; species Maratus speciosus. The sequence goes on along the minus strand of OZ010790.1, from coordinate 97,539,564 downwards.
ATTAAAATATTTTAAGCCTAGAAATTTAAAAGACTGAAAAAAAAAAAAAAGATTTAAAAGAATATTAAAAACTAAAGGAGCCCTGGAGCTGGGGAAAATTTAGAGCTCCAGCTCCGGCTCCAGCTCCAGGGAAAACACAGCTCCGGAGCGCTCCGGCTCCGGGCTCCAGCTCCAGCTCCGGGTCCCTGCTGTTTGGGTTGGAAATTTTGGTTGTGGACATCTAAGAGGGTGGGTTCCAAAATTCAATGATTTGTTTGAAACAATTGATACTTACATCTCCTTGTTAAATGCATCCAATTCAATGAACCTATATTTTACAATCCTCATGATGGGCATAGATGAGGCACTGGGATAGCGAATTTTGAATTATTAACATGTATGAGATAGAGGAAAGTTTTGGAATTGTCACATCTGACTAGTTTACCCCTTTTTTTCTTCCTACTTATATATTTTAAATATTAATATTCTATTCATTATTTGATTTTAAAGCAAATTAACAATTTTTTATCTTCTATTATATTTAAAACTAATTTGTGAGAAACACTGACACTTAATTTAAATTCATATAATTTATGCAATTTATAACTTGTAAAATAGTATTACAATTATATTGTATACAAGGGGACAATGTATAGTAAATATAATATATAAATAATATAGAATACATATTACATATATTGTACTTTTGAAAAAACCCGATTTTTCCCGGGGAAAATTGGGTTTTTCATGAAAAAACCCATGTGGGTTTGGGTTTTTTCAAAAAAACCCGGGTTTTTGCGAACTCTGACTTACAGTGACCTGTAAAATTTCACATTAAATGTCACATTTAAAATTCACTATTACTGTATTGTATAATTAGTATATAGTATTAGTAATAATTACAGGGTTTGCAAGTTTTTGACATGTGTCCGTTTATGTCAGGTTCCCCAAAGCAGAATATGCTTAAAAGTGCGACGTACGTCGCAGAACAATGAGATGTGCTGCAGAACATTTCAAGACAAATGCTACTTTTCTTTTTGGAAAAAAAAAAAAAAAAAAGTGCATATTGATGTGAAAGCAAAAAGAAATCGGGGGGGGGGGGGGGTACTACTTTCGTTGTGTTGGAATCTATTTAGGAAGAAATAAGAATGCCGCGCGGCAATCAATCTTTCTCCCTCTCTCCTATTTCACCTACTTTCTGAATAACTAGCGATTTCTTTCCGAACGGGAGTTTTCTTCAGCGCATGGTCAAAGAACGAAGCTGGGAAAGTTTTTCACTAAAGCTTAAAAGCTGGGAATCGCGAAAAAAAAGGTGAATTTCGCCCAAGGACTACGTAAAAAATGCGAATTACGTCAAAACATCGCGGAAAAAACGCAAATTTCGTGAAAAGATGGCGGAGAAAACGCAACTTTCGACAAAGAATCGCGAAAAAGAATCACAAAATTCTTCAAAGTATCGCGGAAAAACGCAAATTTCGTGAAAAGATCGCGGAAAACGCAAATTCCGTGAAAAGATCGCGGATAAAACGCAAAATTCGTGAAAAGATCGCAGGAAAACGCAATGTTCGACAAAGAATCGCGAAAAAGAATCACAAAATTCTTCAAAGTATCGCGGAAAAACGCAAATTTCGTGAAAAGATCGCAGATAGAACACAAATTTCGTGAAAAGATCGCGGATAAAACGCAAATTTCGTGAAAAGATCACAAATAAAACGCAAATTTCGTGAAAAGATCGCGGAAAAACGCAAATTTCGTCAAAGATCGCGGAAAAACACAAATTTTGAGAGAAGATCGCGGAAAAACACAAATTTTGAGAGAAGATCGCGGAAAAAACGCAAATTTCGACAAAGAATCGCCAAAAAAAAATCACAAAATTCTTCAAAGTATCGCGGAAAAACGCAAAATTCGTGAAATGATCGTGTATAAAACGCAAAATTCGTGAAAAGATCGCGAAAAAACCCGCAAAATTCGTGAAAGATCGCAGAAAAAACGCAAAATACGACAAAGAATCGCGAAAAAGAATAACCAAATTCTTCAAAGTATCGCGGAAAAAACGCAAAATTCATCAAAAGATCGCGGAAAAAACACAAATTTCGAGAAAAGATCGCGGGAAAAACACAAATTTCGTGAAAAGCTCGCAGAGAAAACGCAAATTTCGAAAAAAGATCGCGGAAAAAAACGCAAATTTCGTAAAAAAAAAAAATCGCTTAGAAAACGCAACTTTCGTCAAAAGATCGTGGAAAAAACGCAAATTTTGTGAAAAGATTGTGGCAAAAACACAAATTTCATCAAAAGATCGCAGAAAAAACGCAAATTTCGTCAAAAAATCGCCTAAAAACGCAAATTTCGTCAAAAAATCTTGAAAAAAATGCAAATATTTTCAAAGAATGGCGAAAAACCCCCACAACTTTCGTTAAAAAATTACAAAAAAAAAAAAAACTCAATCTTGTGAAAAGATCGCGGAAAAAACGCAGATTTCGTCAAAAGATCGTGAAAAAACAGATTTTGCAAAAGGTCACGAAAAAAAAGTGAATTTCGTCAAAAGATCGCGAAAAAAACGCGAAATTCATTAAATGGTCGCAGAAAAATGCATATTAATTAGTGCCGAGGGGGGGGGGGGGGGGCGTCTCCCCTCTGCTGTAACCTTTCTGAAAATTTCCTGTGAATTTATTTCATTGCAATTAATAGTAAAAATAAAATTTTTCAGTTGAGTGTAATCATATCGAATGGTAAGTAATAGATATTAGTAAATTACAATGTTGATAGTTAGAAAAAACACAATTTTGTATGGAGCGTACATAACTTTGTTACTGGCCAGTGGCCAGTAATGTTAATTTTGGCCTATACTGGTTAGAGAAGATATTCCTGTATCCTGGGACCCTATGCACAGACTAGAGTTGGTTCAGGTACATTCAGATAGTAAAATTGTGGAAGATTCCTCAGCACTTATCAATACTTGCAGGAAAGAATTCATGTGGGGGAAATCATTTGAAAGTCTAAATGAATGTGCAGATGAACTGCAAATGTTTCTCTGCAAGCCTAAAATTTTTAACACTTTGAAATTTGTTTCTCATGCTTTTAATGTTTTTCAAACATTCCTAAATGACTTCAAGACATTAGTCGCAGCTTCTGAAAAATCAAAAAATGAAAGTCTGAGGGACAAACTTTTATCAAAAAGAAATATCTTCAGTATAATAGTTATTGCTGATATAATTTCGGTACTTGCTACCATGTTAAAATGTATTCAGGTAACAGATCTTCTTCCTTGGGAGTATACAGATTTAATTACAAATCTAAACTGTTATTTGCTAAACATCAAATCCCATCTGACAAGCCTTCATAATTGTGAGATTGTGAAACAATTAATTGATTTTGTCAGATCATGTTTTCAGAAGAAAGTACTTTCCAAGGAGTACCTCTGCCAGACCTTCCAATAAGTAGCAAAATGTTAAGGTCTACTACTGATAATTCTAGTATATCGTATTTTATCAGTGACATCAAAGATATAGTGCAATATATTGATACACTGCATCAATACAGTGTCTATTTTGGACAAAGCACAGAGCTTGATGAGATCATGAAAGCAACAAAATATTTATTCAATTTTGAATATCTGATTTTTCCACGTTCAGATGTGACAAACAAAATCTTGGATCTTTCCAATTTTTTAGAAATTCTGAATGCACCCCCTTGTGTTCCTCTCTCCAAAGAGGAAGGGAAGGAGCTGTATTTTGAATACACTGTATTTCTTGATTGGGTTATGAAACTGTCAAAGAGTGCCAGGAGAGTGAAACATTTTCAAAATAAGACCATGTTAAAAAATGCTGTGAATACTTTAAAATCAGAGATCCCGAAATTAACCAGTTTTCTAACTAAAATTTTGTCTATTTCAGTATCTGAAGCTATATGCGAATCATGGGGGTCTACAATTGATAAAAAAATTTCTAAAAGGCCCAATACAACTGATGGGAACGAAACGACCATTGGTACAACAGACAAACGTATGTTTATTTATACGAATGGACCTCCATCTGGACATAAATCTGTTAGGAAACTTGTAAAAGCTGGCCTTATAACTATGTATGGACCAAATTTCCAAAGACATTTCCTTCATAAAAGTGATATGTCTAAATATCTCACTTCCAAAGTCAGTAACTTCTGTGTCAATGCCATGGTTCTAGAAATAAATCTTGCCTCCAGAATATGTTTCTTTTGTTTGCCAGTGTTTTACGAAACACATCTTTAGCATTTTCATAAAAGATGAAATTACATCCTTACATATGTATATAAACATTCCCCCCTTTTTTTCCCCCATTGTGCTTGCAGAACATTTTTGATCATCTGAAATTCCGTTGCAGAACATTGCAAAGTATTCTGCTTTGGGGGTCAGGTTTAAACCGTCATGTCAAAAACTTCTTGTCAAAAACCTGAAATACAAAATTGATCTGTAAAAATTCAAATTAAATGTCACACACGACAACATTACGTGTAATATTTTTAAATTCACTCTTACTGTATATCAGTAATTAGTACATAGTAAAGTATTACTGTTAAGTACAACTTTTTAACAGAGTAAAATTTTTATTTAAATTTTCTTTTGTAAAATTGTGTTTTTCTAAAAAGTAGACACTAAGCTCACTCGAGCTGCACATTTTTTCTCTTACTTAAAATCGTTTTAATTTCGCTTACTTTTGAGAGCTTAAAGCTAAAGCTAGCTTTTTTGGAACAGATGTCATATTCGCCCCATATTGGCGCGATTTTTTTCTGTCGCCAATATCGTATAGGCAACAGGTACTTAACTTGCTCCAAAGTGCTTGATGTGGTAACCCGGATTATGTTGTTTATGCTGTTGATGTTTTCGCCAAATTGGCAACCGAAAAAAATCGCGCCAATATGGGGCGAATATGACATCTGTACCGCTTTTTTTATGAGAAAAAAAAAAAAAAACTTAGAAAAGTGCAGATTTTTTTTGTATATATGTAACAAGATAATGTGCATCAATGTTATTCTAGTCTAGGCAATAACCATTCCATTCAAAATTGAAATTGGATTATTAATTTTAAACATTTACAAAATAAGAAAAGTAATTTAAAAAAAAAAGCTTAAAGTCAAAATTTTTTTAAAACATGCTTCCTTTCAATATATAAAAATGTTCTTGATTTTAAAACTGAACAAAATTGGCTCGGTCATCTAAAAGAAAATTCCTTTAAGCCCATATTGAAAAAGTACATAATAGAAGGGATCAAATCATGAAACCATACCATTGTTTGGCTTATACTTTGCATTCCAACCATCAGGGGCAAGGGTTGACTGCTGTATCAGTTGATTCAGCTCGCGCTTGAGCTACAGGGAGAATTTATGGATGCTTACCCATACTGACTGTGTATGAAGCTAAAGAATCTCCTTTCCAGTTTTCTTATTTCAGTGCTATAGGGAGGACTCCATTGCTTGGTGGAAAGGTATCATTAAATGCAACAGCTTTTTGAGCCTGCTTCAAAACTTGCTCATCTAGCAATGCTTTTGCTATCAAGTCCTACTAGCTCAGCATCAATTAAGAGACAGACTATTTTTAACGCTTCATACACTCTAAACAACTCAAAAATCTTTTGGGTGTAAATAAATGTGCTAAACACGTGGTGTGCTGCAGCATGTTGCGGGGTAAATTGATCCGTATTATTTAATTGTACAAAATTATTTTCTTCTGCTTGAAAAGTCAAAAAATATATATATATTTTATTGTAAATAATATATTTTTAAAATTATTAAATTTCAATAAAAGATACATAAATCATTGACTTATTTAATGTTTACCTATTGTTAAAATGTTTTAGCGTGTTACATGTATTTGGCAGTTTTCGACAGTTTAAACCAGTTTATGACAGTTTTCGACGGTTTAAACCAGTTTATGACAGTTTAAACCAGTTTTTGACGCTTGTCATGTCAAAAACCCAACCCTGTGTGTAAATCCCTTTTCCACCAAATAGTAAATGTCGCCAAGCAGCAATTTATGTCATGTGAGGCTTAACGAAAATAAAATGTAAAACATTGCCAACAAATATCAAAGCATCCAAGATTGCGGCCGCGGAAATATATACAGCAACAAAGCCCTATCAACAATATTTAACCATTCTCATAGTCTCATTTCCCAATGTGAACCTGAATTTAAGTGTGAATAACAGAAATAAATTGGACACTCTCTGTTCCAGTAATGGACACCCTACAAAAAATATGGGTACTTTCGGTTAGCCAGGCACCAGTGTCATATATATATATATACCGGGTGTCCCAAAAATGACTGATGGATTTTAAAATTCAATAACTTGCAAACCAGGGTTGGGTTTTTGACATGACAAGCATCAAAAACTGGTTTAAACCGTCAAAAACTGCCAAATGCAACACACTAAAACATTTTAACAACAATAGGTAAACATTAAATAAGTCAAAGATTTATGTGATCTTTTATTTAAATTTATTGTAATTTAATAATTTAAAAACAATTAAATTATTAATTGCCATAAAATATTTTTATTTTTTAAAATTTTCAATCAGAAGAAAATCATTTCGTACAATTAAATAATCTGGATCAATTTTACTCCCCAGCATGCTGCAGCACACGTGTTCACATTTATTTACACCCAAATGATTTCTGAGTTTAGAGTGTATGAAGCATTAGAAAATAGCCTGTCTCTTAATTGATGCTGAACTAGTAGGACTTGATAGCAAAAACATTGCTAGATGAGCAAGTTTTGAAGCAGGCTCAAAAAGCTATTGCATTTCACGATACCTTTCCACCAAGTAATGGGGTCCTCCCTATAGCACTGAAATAAGAAGACGGGAAAGGGGATTCTTTAGCTTCATACACAATCAGTTATGGGTAAGCATCCATAAATTCTCTCTGTAGCTCAAGCACGAGCTGAAGCAACTGATACATCAGTTAACCCTTGCCCCTGATGGTTGGGATGCAAAGTATAAGCCAAACAATGGTATGGTTTCATGATTTGATCCCTTCTATTATGCACTTTTTCAATATGGGGCTTAAGTGAATTTTCTTTTAGAAGACCAGGCCAATTTTGTTCAGTTTTAAAATCGAAAACATATTTTTATACCGTATTTACTCGTGTATAACGCGCACTTTTTTTCCAAAAATTTAAGGCAAAAACCCCAGGAGCGCATTATACACGATAATTTTGTACTGTTGGATGTAATCACACAATATATATATGAATCAAGAAATTTATTCAAAGAGAGGGAAACTGGAAAAATCTTCCTTAATAGAAGTAATGCTGTATATTTATTTCACTCTTTCGACTTTTTTATACAACAACGCTAGTAACGTTATTTAAACGCTAACTAGCAATTCTCATTACCGCTACTGCTGTTGTCTATGTCAGTACCGGTAACGTCGATATCCTTGTAAATCATAGTCTTCAGTTCCATCCATCTGATTGGAAATTCCAGTCACCTTGAAGCTCTTTATTATCATCTCGGCTGAGATGAAATTCCAAGCTTCACATATCCACTCACATACAGTTGGGAGTGACGTACGCTTGATTCTGCCGGTTGTAGAGAAGTTGTGATCTGTTGTTGTCATCCACCGATTGTAAGCATGCCGAAGTGAAACCTCAAATGGTCGGTTCATGGCAACATTTAAGGGCTGCAGCACTTTCGTCATCCCACCTGGTATCACAACCAAATCACTTGAGCGACAAATTTTCTCTTTTACTCCAGACGTCTTGTGTCCTCCACAGAAGCTGTCCAGTACCAGCATCGACAGCTGACGTAAAGCACATAGCCAACGTTAACCCAATCTTTCATAAGTTCATCCGTCATCCTCCCGTTTTCCCGTCCTCTTACAATTATTTTGACTGGAAAAGATTCTTTAGGGATAGAATTACGTATAAAAATCACATATGGGGACAGCTTGCACATTACATGTGATATTTTAAATTCACATTACTGTATATCAATAATTAGTACATAGTTAAGTATTATTGTTAAGTGCAATTTATTAACAGGGTAAAATTTTCATTTTTTTTTTTTTTTTTTTTTTTTTTAAATTGTGTTTTTTAAAAAAGGTAGACATTAAGCTCACCTGAGCTGTAAATTTTTTCTCTTACCGCATTTTATGGAAGAAACGCCGCACTACTGAAAACTGGCCTGAATAAGATTAAAAATATCGTAATCACCACACCTGTTGTAAACGCTGCACCCGTGGCAATGCTACTTCTGTCGACAGCGTTACATTGACCTAACTTTAATCAAAGTTTTCTGAACAGTGTAAGTGTAGAGTGCCTCATTTTTAATATCTTAGTTAAGATGTCTAAAATTTTATTTAAAATATTTAAATCATGTTTAAAATATTTTTATGTAATTTTTAAATTAAGGAGACGTCAGTTGGTATTTAAACCACCCAGAGTGCAGGACTCAGACCCTCTCCTTAGGCGTTCCATGTTTTTTTTAAGTGGTCACCGCAACTTGGCACGCTTTTTATGAGTGGGTCGTATTTACTTTAGGCGATCTTTAGTTTCTGTTCGAAGCCCTCAAAATCTGAGTCTTCAATATCAGAATGGATGAATTGTAAATTTTCTTCGTCCGCGCTGTCTGGTTCGCTATCATCATCAGAAATGTCACAGTTTTCATTATCAGCAAAGTCAGAAAGTTGTTGGGCAGGTGATACGTTGTCGTTCAGATTGCAGGTTCGGTAAATTCAAATTATTCCAAATTCCGTAGTGCGTCGAAGAATAAGAACGTCTTCATAAATTAGTTCTAATATATATCAAATTCGTACCTTCAATAAGTAAACACGCTCTACAGCTTAAATTAAACAACTTCCTCTTAAAAAAAAAAAACAAACTTATATACATTTATTTACAAAACAATATTAAAATATTATTATTACTATTACTCTCATTTGAGAGTTCTATTTTTACCGATACTCCGGTTCAAATCAAAAGTTACATCTACACTGAAAAGAAAATCGGAAAACAATAAAAGGGGGTTTCCACAGTGCCGACTAACAGAAAATGGCAAGCATCGCCAAGTTGGCATTCTCAACATCCTGCCCCTGGCTGAACACTTAGTGCAGCCTCTATATTAAACAATTTAATAAACATAAGAATATACTTACATACATAACAAATTTTCAGATAACATACTTACATACATAACAAATTTTCAGATAACTTACTTACATACAGCTACAGATGTAAAAGAAAAAATTATAAGAATGCTGCAATCTACAAAATAAAATAAAATACATGAATTGTATGAAAATTAAACAATAATAAGGGTAAATATGAGTAACAAAAGAAATTAAATGTTCGATAATAGTTCTTATTTTTTGTGTAAGAGTTTTAGTGTCTTTTAGGTATAATAGCTGCAGAGGTCGTTTAAGATCGCCTTTTGCAGTCTGTAATACACATGATCTTATTTTCGAGTCACGACCAAATATGAGTTCTTTAACATGACCACACTTCCACATATGTTTTGGGAGCTTTTCATCATGAATTATCACTATATCGTTAACTTTGAACTGAGGCGATGAATTTATGTTTTTCACTTGAAAAGCAGATCTAAGTTCTAACAAATATTCATTCCTCCACCTTTTCCAAAAGTGGTCAGTAATTTGTTGCTATATTTATATTTTCTCATCAACAAAATCTTATTGGATTTCTCTTGCATACAAACTGGTAAACCATAAGAAGGTAAACACATTAATCCAGGGCTTGAAATTCAATTTTTCCTAGGAGGGGAGTCTCCCTACCAACATTTATAAATGGAGGGGAGTTGAGCTATTTGGGAGGGAGAAAAAAAATCTTTAAAACCCTCTGTTATTTTACATGCTATTTAAAGAATTACATTAATACAGACATGACAAAATACCATTGAAACAATTTAAATCAACATCTCAGAATAATTATGCAAAATATTTTTTATTTAAAAAAGGACGAAAGTCAATCTTTTATACAGTCTATTTTTCAACTTTCAACCAAATGTCATGGTATAAAGCTGTGAATTTCGTCAGTCTGTCGTAAAAAAAATATCTGTGAAACTCGAGGATGATTCTAAGTTTAAAGAAAAAAAAAATCTCAAATTCACAGCAAATTTTATGAAAGGGATGGGAAGGGATTGGGAAATACTCTCCTGGAGCTAATTATTTTTGCAGCAGGTTGAATCAAGTGTTTTTGGTTCATGTTGATTTCAGACTGAGTGTAGATTTCTGCAAGTTTGGTTCGGGCTAAACCCATTTTTTCCAAAAGTTAGTTCAGTATATTATTTCAGATTAAAAACTATACCTATAATAATAGACACAGATGTTTGTGTGCTGTTTTTTCTAAAGAGATTGTTGCGTTTTTTCCGCGACCCTTCGACGAAATTTCTGTTTTTCTGCAGCCCTTTGAAGAAATTTCCATATTTTCTGCAGCCATTTGACGCAATTCGCGATCCTTTTTGATCCTTTGTTTCTTCCGCGACACTTTGACAAAATTCACTTTTTCTCGCGATTTTTTCGGCGATCATTTGTCAAAATTCGCGATATTTTTCTGTTTTTTTTTTTTATGTCATGTCCGAATTCATGACTGATTTTTCATAATTTTCGGAAACTGAATGCATTAAATTTTCAGAAAATTCGGAAAAGAATCATCTCTGAACTCGGCAAATAACGCGAAACTTGTCAACCGATCTCAGGGAAAAAATAGTGACATTTGTCTATCGGTCGCAGGAAAAAATCGGGAATTTCAACGATCTTTCGCGGTAGAAAACTCGCAAAATGTGGGTCAATCTGTCGCGCGAAAATATCACGAAATTCGCAAGAGTTGATTGTAGTTTCAAAATGCTAAACTTTCCTGAAAAGGGTGAAATTTTTTAGACGGGAGCCACTCACCCACGGTATTCTTCTGGGCGGGATTTCAAAATTTTGGGCGCGAATCCCGCCATCCCGCCCTGAAATTCAAGCCCTGTTAATCGTTTACCAACTAAAAAATGAGATGGCGTTAAAGGTGATGGTTCAGCATTTTCTTCGTAGAGATAACATAAAGGACGTGAATTAATCACAGCTTCAATTTCTGTAAGTATTGTTTCTAGCTCTTCATAACGGAGACAAGTTTTGCCTAGAACATTTTTTAAAGGTGTTTTAACTGATCTGGCCATTCTTTCCCAGAAGCCGTCCCACCAGGAAGCCCTGGGAATTATAAACTTCCATGTTATCTTATTCTTTCTCAAATAATCAAAAATTTCTTGCTTAGAAATTCTTTTCCAAGCATCTTTTAATACCAAATCAGCCTTAGAAAACGTTTTGGCAATGTCACTGTACATTATTTTGCAGAAACCTCTTCTAGAGAAAAAACTTCGTAGTGCTAAGATAAAGGTTTCAGTACTTAGATTGGTGACTAACTCTAGATGTATCGCTCTCGTTACAGCACATGTAAATACGACAATATAAGCCTTCCCAGTACCTTCAGAAGTTTTATAATAAATCGGACCGGCAAAATCGACACCAGAAGTTTCAAAAACTGGTGTTTTGACGATTCTATCTTTCGGTAAAGGTGCTATTTCCACCTTTCCAGGAATAGCATTAAGTTTTCGACATATCATACACGATCTTAAGACGGATTTTACAAATCTTCTTCCCTTTAATATAAAATACCTGTTACGAAGGTGAGCTAAAGTGACAGCTACACCAAAATGGTACATTCTTTCATGAGCATTCTTAATGAGTAATTTTACAAAATAAGATTTATTAGGAAGTATCCACGGATGTTTTTCCTGCTCTGTAACTTCAGAAAACTGAAGTTGTCCGGATAAAACAAGTAAATTGTTTTCATCGAATTGTGGATTAAGGTTGTATAAAGAAGAATCTTTATTAAATGGATTTTTTTGTTTAAGTGCTTCTATTTCAACTTTAAATGAAGTTTCCTGAGTTTGTTTAATCCAGTATTTTTCTGCTATTTCTATTTCTGAGGTAGTTAAAGGTCCTAAAATTTTAGGGTTTTTCGAATTGGCATTATGAATAAAACGCATTATCCAAGCAGTAATATTATACACGCGATTTAAACTACTGAACTTTGCCATATCAAATACTGGCTTAGGAGTTGAGTTTGATTCGTTACACAATAATGTTAAATTTGGTTTTGCTTTCATTTCATTAAAAGCTTCGGGATCCATTTCTATAGCCCTTTTTGAAGGCCACATATCTTCTGATAGTGATAACCAAGGTGGGCCGCGCCACCATACTTTATTACCCATTAACTTCGATAAGTTTTCCCCTCGCGTAAGCAGATCTGCAGGGTTTTCTTTTCCGGGACAATAATTCCAGTCCTTTGGATCCGTCAATGACGGAATTTCAGTTACACGATTTGAAATAAAAGGTTTCCAGTTTGTAGTAGAACCCCTAATCCAACAAGGAGTTATTTCTGAGTCCGACCATAACTTTATATTTAAATTCGAAATATGTAATTTTTGTTTTAAATGTTTCCACATTCTAGCGGCAACTACTGCACTGATCAATTCCAGCCGTGGAATAGTTAACTTCTTGAGGGGGCTAATCTAAACTTACTCCAAACAAAACTTGTTTGAATTTTGCCAGTTAATGAAATGGAGTGCAAATAAGCAACTGCTCCATACCCTTTGGGAATAGCATCACAGAATATGTGAATTTGTGAATTTTCAGAAATGTTTATAATGTTAGGAAAATATTTTCGGGGTATTTCAAATGTGCGTAAATGTACAACTTCTGAAAACCAAGTGTTCCACTCGCATTTCAAATCTTCGGGTAATTTATTGTCCCACTCAAAACCTCTTTGCCATGTTTCTTGCAACAAGGCTTTAATACGTATTACAAATGGATTTACAAATCCTAATGGATCATAAATTTTCAGTAACATTTTAAGAACTGTTCGCTTCGTGGGATCATCGATATAACACTCTTCAAAGGGCTGCGCATCTAACATCAAAACATCAGATTCAGTATTCCATATCAATCCTAGCACTTTTAAGATACTACCTGTGTTCTCCTCACTTATACCTAAGTTACCAGATTCCCACAGTTCCCTAAGTTTAATAGAATTTGTTTTAAACTTTCTTAAATTCATCCCAGCTTCTTTAAGAATTTCAGAAGCTGTAGCTGATAAATAATAAGCTTCGTTATCTAAATCTGATCCGGAAATTAAATCATCGACGTATAGGGAATTATCTAACACATCTACAGCACTTGGATGTTGATCTCGATATTTCTTTATATGATGTTTAATTGTGGCAGCCAAAATGAATTGTGAGCATGTAACGCCAAGTGATACACATCTAAATCTTAAAATTTTGAAAAGGTTGTTTACGTTCGTCGCCAAGTTGGCATTCTCTGTTATATTCACTACTAACGTAATGAATATAGGGGTTTGATAAATAGCAGAGGGCAAAAAGCAAGAAGGAGCGTTATAGCTGTTTTTATAAACCCCAAATAAAAATGATCCCTAAGAAACATCAGTCCAGACGAGAGAACCATCTTTGAATATAAAAGCTCCACTTTACAGTAAAAACTTCTTTAAAAAATCTAGTAGCTCCTCTTAAAATATAATGAGAAACTAAAACAATCCTACAACTCATAAAGTCCATCATCAGATTACAATGGTTACTCTCTCCACACCACAAGGACAAAAACTTAAAATTTATTAAAAAGATTACCAATGTTTTAAACAGTTTCATCAACTCAATTTCCATTTATTTAAGAACCGCAGAGCCCCCCACAAAAATTACACTCATCAAATTCTTTCACCAGCAAGACAATTCTCCCAAAAGCCATGAATAGTTCTTTTAAGAGTATAATAAAAACTTTAAAAGATTTACACAAAATTAAACTTAACACAAAAATACTTCAAATAAAAAAAAGATTACTCATGAATTTGTGACACATTAAATGAAGGAAGAATGGAAATGTGGCTCAATAAAGATATGCAATACCCGTCACACTGCTTGACCTAATTAACACATGCAGACCCATATTAACCTTGGATAACTGCATAAAACGAAGAAACTTGATCTCCTCCCAAACCTGACACCATTAAATTTCCGAAGAATTCATAAGCTCAGATATTAACATGACTACAGGATATAGTAACAATTACTAGGAAAAGATCTTCCAGTTCCTATAACACTAGCCAAGACTGGAACAGACACCGCATACCATCATAAGCCAACAATTTCCTCAAGGTTATACTGTCCGATGGTGAGCGAGCGTGAACATCTGAACATCAATCCCCACCGCCAGACAGAAAGGCTAAAAAAAATCTAAAGGTCACTTGATATTAAAAAATTTAAATATATCATCTATCTTTATCTATGTAACAGATTTTTAAGATTTCATGAGTAATTACATATTAAAAACAAAAAAATAGCATTTAATTCCGAGAATCTTTGGTAAAAGTTACTCCCATTTAGGATATCCCTTTGAACCACATTGAGCAAAAACTTATTACAAGGCAAACTATATGCCATTTAAAATTACTTAATAATCCAGAAAAACAGACTCCCGAATAAATGCCAATAAAAATTCAATTAACTTTTCAATAACTGTCACAAATTTAATTTATTCTGTCAGACTTCAAATTAAGAAAACTTAAACATAAATAACTTAAACAAAAATTAATTATTCAAGTATATTTACTATCCATAAAACATGTATAAAAATGACCTTTGTCTTACACATTACTCCTGTGCATTAAATATCAAAAAGCATAAAGATTGAGAGAAAAATATAGATACTCCCCTTTATCATAGGAATAAAATTTGCACAAAATTATATATATATCACTTGATTCAAACATCCAGGACAAGAGGCAGGCTAGAAACACTTAAATCTGTAAAAATTTTAATTCATCTATACAGTGAGCCAAGTCAGAAACCCAAAGAAATCAAGCAACAGGTTCAACAAAAAAATTGGTTATATATAACCCATGACACTAAATCTGACTATTTGCCAAACTGTTGTCATTAAAATAAATAGTTGAACACTTGACCAACATGAATTTCCAACAACTGGCCCATCATACAAGCAAATGGATCTAAAAAAAATCAGAATGATGACCTCCTCCCCCCCTTTAACTACCCTTAAAAATATTGAAATATTAAAAGAATTTAATATGCAAGCATTCACCATCAGAGGGCACGGTTCTCTAAAACCTAACACTAATAAAAAAATCCCTCCAAATGATGAACACTAAATTTCTTTTTAAATTTATAAGCCTGTAACAAAAATTAAACATTTTTTAAATATTTTAAATCTGCAACTAAAAACAAATATTGAACAATTTTTAAATCTATAACTTAAAACTGAATAAAGTATTTACTTAATTTAACATAAATTTTAAACTTCCACTATTGAAAAATTCAAGGGGGGAGGGACAATAACTGGAGTTAACTTTAAAATAAAACCTTATTATAAATCTAATATTATAAGACCTTTAGTCAGATTAAAAAAATAAGGAACCCTTTATATAGATATGAAATTATATATTTTATGAATTTATTATACTATATTTAGATATGAATTAAATTTAAAAGTTGAAACTTTAGCACTTAATTTTTAACTTAACTATGGATTAAAAAAAATTTAAATAGCCCCACTCTGTCCTGGAAATGTTTAAAGGGTTTAATATCTTGCCGTAAATATACTTTACCAACATCAGAGGTAACTCAAGTAGAGGCCCCGCTAATTCAATCAAAAATACATATTTGTATGAAATCTAACACAAACATTTATTTTATTAACAAAAACAAGCAATAATCTTCTATAGATGGTGGGGTACTGCATTCAAAATTCAACCCTTACGATGTTTCGTTAAAAATTGGAAAACTGGTGAACACAATTTAGATATCACATCTTATCAAAATATCACGTAATCTAACACAAAAATTAAAAATCCTTGAGTGAATCTCTTTTAAACAGCCGACAAGTTTCTCTCTGTCCTCGTATATTCCAGTGAAAGTTCAATTTCAAGACACGAGTCCCGCCAATCAGTTCTGCTATTTATCACATAGAATGTCATTCAATGATGGCGCTCCAGCACGCTCCATTTCGGAAACGTACTGGTCGTAGGCCACTCAATCACATGATGACTGTCACAACACTTCAAAATCAAATTTGGAACTCCTTGAAACGAAACTCCGATGAGAAAAATAGATTTAGAAAACTTAAATTAAACCATCTTTATCTCCTTTCAGCTTCTTTCCATTCAGCCATTCATAAAACTAGCTATGTCATCTTCAAGATAGTAAATGTTCCAATCATGTCATGAGTTCACAATGTATTTCAATTAAATCTTTAAAAATTTATAACCATTTATATGCTTTAACTCTACAAAAAAATTTAAATATAAATCTGCATATCTTAAATTATTATCTTACTATTTCTTAATATTTTTATAAAAGAAAACTATTAAACTTAAATATTTAAACCTTATTATACTTTATATATAAATAAGAAATATGAAACTTTAGCCTTATTAAAAGGAAAACAAAAAAAAATTGTTTTTCATAAGTTAAATGTCATCTAAAATTCACACCCCCCCCCCTCTAAACTATCGCGAACTTTCCTGAAGGGCCGGAATAATTTCCACCACATTAAATAACTAGACCAGTCAATGTCAAAAGAGTTCATCTATAAAGCCATAATAACAGACAAAAACTTTTAAAAGTAGTTAACTGCAAATAGAAACATAACTTAAAACCATATAGCATAATTATCAATTAACAAAAATTTAAATAAACAATTATTTTAGGCTGCTTTATACTTTAAATAAACTCTAATTACTTAATTATACATTATGGGCTGAAAGGAACTTTATATTTTTAGTTTTAATTAAATTTATATTTGAAGCCCATAACCCATTGTTATATTCACTACTAACGTAATGAATATAGGGGTTTGATAAATAGCAGAGGGCAAAAAGCAAGAAGAAGCGTTATAGCTGTTTTTATAAACCCCAAATAAAAATGATTACTATTTCTAAGAATAATAACCTAGGAAAAAGATAACATTAAAATAACTTTAATAAATGTGGTGGTTTTCAATAAATAAAGATGACGTATTTAATAGTGCACAATAGTTTATTAACAATTTAAAAGGTCAACATATAAATAAAAATATATTTTAAATTAAAATAAACTTTAAATAAAAAAAATATTAAAACCATATTCACTTTAGTTACACATTACTTATCTGAATAACATCAGAACCTCACGACATGATGGCTTGACGGCATAATAGCCCACTTCATTATTAAACCTCACATAACATCGTAAAAAGATGACTAGTCGATCCGGAACTCAAATATGCAATATTATAAGATCAATTTTTAACCAAGTCAAAGAAGATACAAATGTCCAAAGACACGCTTTACTTTCAAACCGGGCTGAACACAGGAAACCAATGCATAACTCCACCACTGAGGAAAAACATGAAAGTATCGCCGAAGCAATCCCCACATGAACGAGTTCCCCAAGATGTCATGACGGCAAGTTCAGCAAAAATACGAAAGATTAAATCCTCTTTCTTAAACAGCACTTCCAGGAAACACACTTAATACGGCTCCAAAGTACTTCATACCAGAACATCCATCTTGACACCCCGAGATAAAACAGTTCAATGACTAGATTACTTTTAAACAAAATTAATATAAAAATGCCTCATGCCTAACAACCTCACTAGTAGAATAATGCAGAAAGTTTCACTTTAAAAGATCTGAAAAACATAATGCCAACTATATAATTAAAGAGACAAAATCAAAGCACTGAAGGAATATATGTGCACTACTAAAATTATCAGAACTTCCCAGCTATTCTATTTATCTCCCGCCGATGTTCGAAAATTGTTATGCATCAATTGTTTATTTAAACATTCAGTAAAGTTTAACTTGAATGATAAAGCTTTAAAGTATTTACTTCCTATTGATGCACGTTTATTTTTCACCCTCTCTTGTTCTTGTTTACATCCGAAACGACCGGCATTTTCATTCATGCGTATTAGCTTTTGAGGCAAGTGCCGTTACTGAGTAACTGTCAGTAACAGTGATTTCGGTATCTCATCTTTCGCCGTGAACGGCTGACTTGTGACGTCATGGTTTGCAGCCAATGGCGTTTAAGTTGCGTTCGTATGATCGGAGTTTCGGATGTATTCTGAGTAAGTTTGTATCTATCGATTGGCAACAATTTTTATGCAAAACAATTGCTGTTACCGGGTGTATAAAGGTCTGGACTGATTGTGGATTAGTAGCTTCGTGAATTATTGTACGTTTGTATAACTTGTCATAATGTAGAATCATTAGATATTAGTTTATTTTTATATTATGATTTGACGGCGAAGTAAAGCTGTTATATTGTATATAATCATATCATCTTGCTTCAAATAAAATGAATTTGTTTTAGAGCTGGTGTCTTAAGTCTTCCACATTAACCACAGCAACTCTGTTTGGCCAATGTTTTAATTGGTCAACAGGTTATGGGCCCAGTGGCCCTGTGGAAGTGAAGATAATGTTTTTTTTCTGCTAAGCGCTGATGAACTTTTCCTGTTTCTTAAAAGATGTACCTCTTTGCTGGAGTTCAGATGTTTCTGAATGACGTTTGTTATGAATTTTTTCGACGTCTCCCATGGACTTTCGTAATGTTTTTCGTCAATTCTTCGGATGTTTTTTCGTGAACCTTACCAACATTGTTGAAGTGTGTTTACAATTGCTTCGACGGAGGCCGTGTTAAAGATGGAATTATCTAACATTGCTCTTTTGACCTCCACGAATTGGGAAACATGGAAGATAGAAGTGAAAGTCCTGTTAATGCATTTTGGAGCATGGAACTACATTGAGAATCCTGATCCAGAGAATGAGGTGAAAGAAACGGGGGAATCGTCGGAACCGAAAGCAGGGAAGGAGGATAAAACAGTTCCTGTAACAGACCAGTTGACTTGGAGGGAAAGAAGCGAGATGAATTTAAGAAAAGCTAGGTCGTATACAATAATCTATCAGACCTTATCGCCTGAGTTTAAGCCTTTAATCGCTGGTACAACTAGTGGAGCTGCTGCCTGGAAAATTTTAAAAGATCATTTTGAACCAACTACAAGAGCCCGAGTGATACATTTGCTGGATGAGTTTTTTAGTGTCCGATATAATTCGAGTGAGAATCTTGGCCTTTTCCTCTGTCGAGTGAAGCAAGCTGCCGAACGCCTTCGGGAAGTTGGACATACTTTACAGCCTCTGTATTTGGGTTATCAGATGATCCGGAGTTTACCAGAGGAGTTCCAATCAACAGTACAAGCGATTTATCGTTGGCCAGATACCGAATTTGTTCCAGACAAGATTGAATCTGAATTACTGCTAGAGGAGAACCGCCTGAAATTAGCAAAGAGAGACCTTGCAGATAATGTTGCTTTTTCTGGTGAAATAGCTAAATGTAAAACAGGTAAATCTTCTTATAAATCTGACAATTATGTAAATCAAAATAAATTTTCTAAAAATAAGAATGTTAAGCAAAGTAAATTAATAGGTCCTTGTTATTGTTGTAAATCTTATGGTCACTTAATTGCTAATTGTAAACTTAAAGGTCAATCTAAAAATTATCAACCTAAAGGCTCTCATTCTAGAAATTCTCAATTTAAAAATAAATTTTCAGAAACTAGTAATATTGAATTAAAATGTAGGAATGTAAAATGTAGTAAAGTAAATTGTGATAAAGTAAAATGTAGTAATGTAAAGTGTAGTAAAGTAAATTGTGATAAAGTAAAATGTAATAATGTGAAATGTACTTTCTCTGAACAAGAGGCTAGTTTAATTGAAATTTCTCCATATGAAGCTAATTCATCTGACTTTGGCCAAAGTGGTAGCTGGGTCTTTGACACAGCTGCTACGGCTCATTTTTGCAATAACAAAAATTTGTTTTTGGATTTTGAACCTGTTTCAAATATGCAGATGTCACTTGCTGTTGGAGAAAAAGAAAGTCCTGTTCAGGGAAAGGGTACTGTAAATTTTTTTGTAAAATGTAAAGATGGCAGTTTTAATCAGATTATTTAAAAAAATGTTTTATATAATCCAAATTTACGAAGGAATCTCTTGTCTGGCAGTAAACTTGAAAAGTTAGGAGCAAATTTTGTAGGTAGTAAAAGTAAGCTTGTAGTATATGACAAAGAATGGAATTGGTTATTTTATGCAGTTAGAAAAAATGATTTGTATTTTTTAAAACCTTCTCATTATAATTCCATGTGTAAAGGAGAAAGCAACTCGGCTGACATTTCAGCTAATCATTCTGAAAAAATTAATTTGAATGAATTATGGCATGAAAGATTTTGCCATGTAAATGAATACTTAATTAACACATGTAAAAATGAAAGTGTTAAAGGACTTCCAAAGCTGTCAAAGTTGGCCGAGGATTGCATCTCCTGTAAACTTGCAAAATCTAAAAGAACATCATTTAGGGCAATAAATAAAGTAAGGTCTAAAACTGCTCTGGAGCTCTTACACATGGATTTGTGCGGGCCCTTACAAGTGGCATCGCATGGGGGGAGTAGATATTTTTTTACCATCATTGATGATTTTTCTCGTTTTGTTACTGTGTACACCATCAGGAATAAGTCTGATGTATTTCAGACGTTTTTGAAATTCCAGAGTAGGGCCGAAAGGTACTTAAATAAGAAAATAATTTCTATCAGAACTGATGGTGGCATGGAGTTTTGTAACAAAGATTTTGAGAATTTTTTAGAAAAGCAGGGAATTGGTCACGAGAAAACGAATCCGTATAGCCCAGAAATGAATGGCATTGCGGAGCGTTTCAATTTAACTGCTCTTGATGGTATAAAAACTCTCCTCAATGCTAGTGGCTTGTGTCAAAAATTTTGGGCTGAAGCCTTACATTGTTTTTCATATACCTGGAATAGGGTTTGTCACAAACAAAATAAACAGACCCCTTTTGAGATGTATTCAGGCAGAAAACCCTCGGTTTCTCACTTTAAAAAGTTCGGTTGTGTAGCATATGTTGGAGTGCCCAGGCAGGTCAGAAAGAAGCTTGATATGCGAGCTAAACTAGGGATCATGTGTGGGTATGCTCATACAACAAAAGGCTACCGAATTTGGTTAATAGAGGAAAATAAAGTTGTTGAAACTATTAACGTTAAGTTTGATGAAACTAAAAGGGGGGTAGATATCGTTTCAAAACTAAAAGAACAAAAATTTAATTTTTCACTTTTTGACTTTCCAGAAGATGGAGATATTTTTGATGAACCTGAGAATACACCTCAATTGGGGAATGACATTGAAAGAGTTAGTGTGTCAGATCAAGACCAGAGTTCAGAGCGGTTTAGTTTAAAACCTTGTAGATCTATTCCATGGACCCGTAAGGCAGTAACACGTAAAACAGGAAGGGATAAAACAGACATTTATTATGGCATAGAAGGAACAAATACTAGAATTAGATCTTTTAATGAATTAATAGATTATTGTAAAACAAATAAAATAGAATGTGATAAAAACTTGTTTGATTTCAGCAGTAAAAATAAAGAATCTGGTAAAGTAACTAATCTTTTAAATATAGGTGAGGCCAACTTAACTGAAATTAAAATTCCTCAAACCTACAATCAAGCCATTAAAACACCTGAAGCATCAAATTGGAGGGACACAATGAACCAAGAGTTAAATGTTATGCATGAGCGTAATGTATGGGATCTTGTGATACCACCAAAAGATGCTAAGATTCTTGGTAACCGTTGGGTGTATACCTTAAAAAGGAACGAGAAAAATGAAATAGTTAGGTATAAGGCTAGATTGGTAGCAAAAGGTTTCAACCAAGTTAAAGGAGAAAATTATGAGGAAGTTTTCAGTCCAGTCATAAGTTTTTCACTAGTTAGATTATTCTTTGCCATATTTTCATGTCTGTTAAAATGGGTTAATGTCCAGGTAGATGTCAACAACGCTTATCTTTATGCTAATCTGGATGAGACTGTATACATGCACCAACCTGAGGGTTTTATTAAAGAAAGAAATAAAGTTTGTAAGTTGAATAAGGCCATTTATGGTCTGCATCAATCTGGCAGACAGTGGTTCTTTGAAGTGGATGATGTTTTATCCAAATTAGATTTTCATAAACTCGATTGGTGTAATTGTGTATACATGTTTCAGTCCAGATTGATTCTTTTACTTTATGTTGACGATATGGTTCTTTTTGGTAAAACTCAAGATGATTTGGATTATGGGTTAAATTTGCTGCAAAAACATTTTAATTTAAAAATTATGGGGACAACCAGAAAGCTATTGGGCATAGAGTTTGAAGAGATAGGAAATCACCTGTACATTCACCAAACCTCGTATATTGAGAAAGTTTGTGAAATGTTTGCAGAATTTAAATTTCCTGTAAGCTCTGTACCTATTCCCAAGGGCTTGGTTTTGTCAAAGCAAGATTCACCTTCCACTAAGGAAGAAATAGAAATTATGTCTAGGTTTCCATACAGAAATCTTATAGGATGTTTGTCTTTTATAGCTGGGAGAACTAGACCTGATATAATGTATGCAGTTAATTTATTATCCCAATTTCAATCAAATCCTGGAATTACTCACTGGAATAGTTTACCAATTGTTAGGTTATTTAAAATATACTAAAGAATATAAACTTGAGTTATCCAGAGTCAGTCAATTAAATCTTTCATGTTATTCAGATTCAGATTTTGCAGCAAACAGAGACGATCGTGTTTCTATGGGTGGGTATATTTTGTTTCTGGATGAAACGCCCATATCATGGAAGACTTTTAAACAAAAATGTATAAGTCTTTCTACCATGGAAGCCGAATATGTCAGTTTAACTGAAGCTGCAAAAGAATTAATTTGGGTCAAAAATGTTTTGCTAAATGAGGTGCTAAACTTGAATTTGAGGGATTGTACTCTGTTCTGTGATAACCAAGCTGCAATAGCCTTTTCTAATTCTCCTTTTGAAAATCAGAAAACCAAACATATTCATATAAAGTATCTTTTTCTTAGAAATCTAGTTTTTGATAAAGTATTTAAACTTAGATATATTGCTAGTAAATTTAATCTTGCAGACAGCTTCACAAAGCCACAGATTAAAGAGCAGTTGTTGAAATTTTGTAAAAGTATTTTTAATATTTAAAGTTTTATTGGGGGGTTATAGTTTTTCACTACAATGTTCTTCACTCTGGTCAATGCCTTGCCAATAAAGTCTTATATGACCTGACATTGATCAGATTGTTGTTTTTAAATTTAAAGTGTAACCTTTTTGTTGTTGAACTTTTTGAAGTTTTACATTTTTGAATTTTTCATGTATTTGTAATTTTTTGTACCTATATGACCTTTTCTATATTTTTGTAAAGCTCAAGAGATGGTGAAAAAGGAGGCCGATTGTTATGCATCAATTGTTTATTTAAACATTCAGTAAAGTTTAACTTGAATGATAAAGCTTTAAAGTATTTACTTCCTATTGATGCACGTTTATTTTTCACCCTCTCTTGTTCTTGTTTACATCCGAAACGACCGGCATTTTCATTCATGCGTATTAGCTTTTGAGGCAAGTGCCGTTACTGAGTAACTGTCAGTAACAGTGATTTCGGTATCTCATCTTTCGCCGTGAACGGCTGACTTGTGACGTCATGGTTTGCAGCCAATGGCGTTTAAGTTGCGTTCGTATGATCGGAGTTTCGGATGTATTCTGAGTAAGTTTGTATCTATCGATTGGCAACAATTTTTATGCAAAACAATTGCTGTTACCGGGTGTATAAAGGTCTGGACTGATTGTGGATTAGTAGCTTCGTGAATTATTGTACGTTTGTATAACTTGTCATAATGTAGAATCATTAGATATTAGTTTATTTTTATATTATGATTTGACGGCGAAGTAAAGCTGTTATATTGTATATAATCATATCATCTTGCTTCAAATAAAATGAATTTGTTTTAGAGCTGGTGTCTTAAGTCTTCCACATTAACCACAGCAACTCTGTTTGGCCAATGTTTTAATTGGTCAACAAAAATGAATCTCTACGCATGTCGGAACTTCATTCCACTGAGCTTCCGGAACACGGTATGCAAAACTAGAAAGGATGACGGGAATCGCGTAGCGATCTATACTTACGTCATATTACAACGCCATCTATTAGCACCAATGGGAGTTAATCAAATAAACATGCAATTTTAGACTGGAAACGTGTACATAAAGTTCTATATATTATCGGCACATTCAACGAACAAAGTAAGTAAATTATAGAAAGATATAAATTACTTTAAGCTGAAATAAATTAAGGAGAACCAATAAAATAATAACTTATGGAGAAAGGTAAGTACGTTTATTTCAATAAAGTTGCTTTATATAATAAACCATTGAAATAAAATATAGATGTAACAACAAGAAGAGATAGATTAAATGCAGAAAATATATACCAAAGCAATTGTGCTAATGTAGGTCAACGCAAACGGTCAATTAATATTTCCAAATAAGGTTTGAATAGAGTTAGTGCCAGGACAATAAGATAGAGTGCTAAATATTTCTATCATTCTCAGCAGCAGGGGACTTGAAAACAGTCTAAAGGAATTTTTATTTTATCCCAATTTTACGCGCATGAACAAAAAAAAAATTGTAAATGCCGCACTGGAAAGAAAATTAACTTTTAAACCCGTAAGCGCCGCAGCGTTTCTTCCATAAAATATGGTACTTAAAATCGTTTTAATTTCTCTTACTTTTGAGAGCTTAAAGCACTAGCTAGGTTTTTTTTAATTTTTTTTTTTTTTTATAAGAAATAAAAACTTAGAAAAGTGCAGATTTTTTTGTATATATAACAAGATAATGTGCATTAATGTTATTCTAGTCTAAGCAATAACCATTCCATTCAAAATTGAAATTGGATTATTAATCTTAACCATTTACAAAATAAGAGAAGTAATAAAAAAAAAGCTTAAAGTCAAAATTCTTTTTAAACAGCTTTCTTTTAAATACCGTATTTACTCGTGTATAACATGCACCCCTACTTTAGAAGAAAAAATCGCGAATTTTTTTTTATCTTGTATAGAATGCGCACCATAAACTTGACATGCATGTGAATGAACGACTAAATGAATTTTAGTATAGAAATTCGAAACAAATGTTACGTCAGGCCAGGAAAGAAGGCGAAAATGTATTTTTAGACTTCAGATTGGGAGTGAATGACGATGGTAGGAATGAGTCTCGTATCATGTTGTATTGACGTCACTCACTTAACGAAATATTTGAGAGCGTCTTTTGACAACGTGCGAGTGATATGGAGAGCCTATGTAGATATACTGCCACATTTAAGTTGAAAATAGTTCAATATCTAAAAGAAAATGGTGACCTTGCTTTAAGTCAGAAGTTTGGGATTGGTGAATCAAGTGTGCGAGAGTAGCGTAATATGGAAGAAAAACTGAAAAAAGCACCATCCAAAAAACGTGCTTTTCGGGGAAAATCTAAATATCCGCAAATGGAGAGGCAGCTTTTATATGAATATTCAGAGAAGAAATTTCAAGGGGAGTTATGGATGCGTACGACGCTTTATGATCCGTAACAGTCTCTGTATCAGGTGAAGAATAACGCTATCGCAGAAGCTGCCGGAAGAATACGAAGAACAGCATATCAAGTTCTTCCAGTACGTTATAAGATATATCAGATGTCGCAAATCGGCAATCCAGATCAAACTCCATTGTAGTTTGATGTGCTGGAAGCTAAAACCGTTCATCTTGTTAGGGATAAAGCATTGAAGTGTTTAAAGTGTGCACAACAGCAGAAGACAAGCAACGATGCGACATTCTGCTGGCCATTACGGCTGACAACCGCAAGCTGTCCCCATATGTGATTTTTATACGTAATTCTATCCCTAAAGAATCTTTTCCAGTCAAAATAATTGTAAGAGGACGGGAAAACGGGAGGATGACGGATGAACTTATGAAAGACTGGGTTAACGTTGTGTGGGAACGTCGGCTATGTGCTTTACGTCAGCTGTCGATGCTGGTACTGGACAGCTGTGGAGGACACAAGACGTCTGGAGTAAAAGAGAAAATTTGTTGCTCAAGTAATTTGGTTGTGATACCAGGTGGGATGACGAAAGTGCTGCAGCCCTTAAATGTTGCCATGAACCGACCATTTGAGGTTTCACTTCGGCATGCTTACAATCGGTGGATGACAACAACAGATCACAACTTTTCTACAACTGGCAGAATCAAGCGTACGTCACTCCCAACTGTATGTGAGTGGATATGTGAAGCTTGGAATTTCATCTCAGCCGAGATGATAATAAAGAGCTTCAAGGTGACTGGAATTTCCAATCAGATGGATGGAACTGAAGACTATGATTTACGAGGATATCGACATTGCCGGTACTGACATAGACAAAAATCCCTGCCGGCCCGGCCTACAGGCAGAGGTAGATTTCGAAGTCAAATATACTAATTTCACAAACAAAAACTAAATCATGATTAGAGATAAATCCACTTTAACTTTAACTAACTGGCATTTTATCAAGCCGCTTTTGACGAGTTTTTATTTCATTTTTATATAATAGCTGTTTTTATCAGAATCGTGTTAGGGCGGTATTTAAAAAAAAAAATACTTTTCCATGCTCAACAACTCGAAATTTTCTGGCATAATTCCAGATTCATTTTTAATTAAAAAAAAAATATGAAACTTGCTGACGTGATTTTTGAAGAGATTTATAAGCGACCTGTGTTTTTATTTTTTGTTCAGTTAATTAAAACTTGATATATATACAATTATTTTCTCCGAAGAACAATATTTTTCGTTTCTAACACAATCGCTTCGGGAAATTCCGTTCAAAATGCCCACTTTGACATAATTTTTTTGAAATATATTCTGCCTCTATCAAAAACTCGATCATTACGGTACATTATATAGTTTCTGAATAAGCGAATCTACCAATTAAATGCGTTTGAGAGCAAAAATGAATTTAAAAATGAGTCAGAAAATAAGCAGTTTGGATTTGAGTGCATCCTTAATACAATGATTTTTCCAACACAATCCGCTTCGGTAAATTCGGTTCTAAATGCCCTTTTTAACAGCATTTTTAAAAATATATTCTGCCTCTATCAAAACATCGACCATTACGGTACATTATATAGTTTCTGAGTAAGAAAACGTACCAATTGGAAGCCTTTGAGAGCAAAAATAAATTGTAAAATGAGTCCGAAAACAGGCAGTTTGGATTTGAATACACCCTTACTCAGATGATTTTTTTCTTCAACCGCTATGTATTTTTAATTTGTTTTTGCTGTAAGAATTGGTCCTATCCAAAACTTGTCTATATAGATGTTGTAGACAATACTAAGAAGATATATGATAAATTCATGGAGATTTTATATCTTTTGAATTGACGGAGTTATGGATTTTTTTCTTCTTTAAACCCAGGGGGGAACCCTGAAGGGATCAAATCATGAAACCATACCATTGTTTGGCTTATACTTTGCATCCCAACCATCAGGGGCAAGGGTTAACTGATGTATCAGTTGCTTCAGATCGTGCTTGAGCTACAGAGAGAATTTATGGATGCTTACCCATAACTGATTGTCTATGAAGCTAAAGAATCCCCTTTCCTGTCTTCTTATTTCAGTGCTATAGGGAGGACCCCATTACTTGGTGGAAAGGTATCATGAAATGCAATAGCTTTTTGAGCCTGCTTCAAAACTTGCTCATCTAGCAATGTTTTTGCTATCAAGTCCTACTAGTTCAGCATCAATTAAGAGACAGGCTATTTTCTAATGCTTCATACACTCTAAACTCAGAAATCATTTGGGTGTAAATAAATGTGAACACGTTGTATGCTGCAGCATGCTGGGGGGTAAAATTGATCCAGATTATTTAATTGTACGAAATGATTTTCTTCTGATTGAAAATTTAAAAAAAATAAAAATATTTTATGGCAATTAATAATTTAATTTTTTTTAAATTATTAAATTACAATAAATTTAAATAAAAGCTCACATAAATCATTGACTTATTTAATGTTTACCTGTTGTTGTTAAAATGGTTTAGTGTGTTACATGCATTTGGCAGTTTTTGACGGTTTAAACCAGTTTATGACAGTTTAAACCAGTTTTTGATGCTTGTCATGTCAAAAACCCAACCCTGGTTTAAACTGTCATAAACTGACACATGTCAAAAACCTGCCAACCCTGTTGCAAACGGTGACATATATTTAAAAAATTCTTGCAGGATGGTTATGTATGAAGTCAGGAGTTTTTATAATGTGATTCTAGATTTTAGTTCCGATTTCAAACAATAGATGACGCTGAGAGCAATAGGTGCTCAGTCCAGACCCGATTTTTGGTACTTCGGGATCCATTCAATACATTTTAATCTCCTTTTATCGCATGGAAGTAGAGAGAGGCAGGAAAATCGAGCCTGGATTTAGCGGTTATAGCTTGCAGCGCCATCTATCGATGTTATTTGTAACTAAAGCTGAGAATTGCAGCATAAAATCTCCTGATATCTTACATAACTATCCTATAAGAATTTTTTTTAATATCTGTCACCGTTTGCAAGTTATTGAATTTTAAAATCCATCAGTCATTTTTGGAACACCCGGTATATACACACATACACATTTGTATATATACATATATATGTTAGAAAATAAGGTGCCTTGTCCTTGTGTCTTATCACCTTGCATATATTTTTATATTTATTAGCATACTTGCCCATAAGTATATATGGCTTGTATTGCATGTATGCATATATATTCCTGCCTCTAGTCTTTCCATTGGTAACTAACTACTCCATTTATTTTTTATTAAGTACAAGTTATATTTTTATCTGTAAAGGAAGATTGAACTTACCTTTCATAATTTCTTTTTATAAAGTTTCTTTTTATCTAAATATAAGGAAATAGTACTCTTACTTTATAATTTCTTTTTCCTATTTACAATGAAAGCTTGCATCGATATTTCGCCGTAACTCTTACATGTCCAACTCTATCATCTGTTTTCCTTAGCGGTTACTGTTATTGCTGATAGATGGCGTTGTGAAATGACGTAATCGTGGCTTGTTCTGTGATTTACTCCGCTCCGTCGATATTTGCATATGACTCTCGGGAGACAGGTAGAAAGTAGTTCGGTCATGTGTATTGACTGGTTTTCGGACATCGGCAGAGGATAAAAGGATTTACCTTCAGTCTCTGTCAACCTTTGATGTCTCTGAATGTCTCGTGAGATGTGAGCGGCCTGTTCGGCTACGTTTAACGATGTTAAGTTTCTTTTCCTGAACGTTTAACAATGTTAAATTTCTTTTCCTGAGGTCATCTTTAAATATGTTTAATCTAAATTAAAGGAGCCTTTTCGGTGGAATATGTTTACGGCTATTAAGATAAAGTAATGAAGTTCTTTGAATAAGGTACTTAAAGTCGTGCTGTATAAAGATGGATAATTATCATCAAGTATATTTTTGTTGGACTAAGTTTTTCATCTAAATCTATATCATCCCCGTCTTTTATTTGAAGTTTTGCCTGGAGGTCTCTCATGTAATTAAATCAACGTTTTTCTGTCTGACTGCGACATCAAGTAAAGTAGTCTTTCTATAAGGACTGGAATATGTACTTGTGTGCAGTTAAAGTTATAAAAGTTATTAGAGTTTAAGGGTTCCAGACGTTAACGTTACATACCTTTTTATGTGATGTGTTACAAAGAGATATCGTGTCCATCACGCCATGATTATCCTATATTCAATCAGATAAGTCTAATGTTGTTTTCCAATAGTACTTGAGTAATCTTATTAATATATTTTTATTTGCTTTTAAAGGTTTCATTTAAAGTATGTGTATGTTGTTTTTATCTTTTAAATGTTAATAAAATATATTACTTTAATTTAACTATGTCATATTTGCTTTAATACCACCACATTTATTTATTTAAGTTATCTTTATTTCTAGCAATTTCTTTAATTAATATTCATATCTTATTTGGGGTTACAAATCAGCACTTAACGCTTTTACTGCATTAAATGCAGCTCTGCTTATTTATAACCCCTGGGGAATACTTTTGTATTTCCCAATAATATATGTATGTATAACACTGGCGCCTGATTAACCGAAAAGTACCAAAATATGGTACTTTTCCGTTATATGGACACCATGCCAAAATGTTACACTAATGCAGCAATTATTTCAACCCTGATCTTGAAAAGGATTTTTATTGTAAGCCATGTGAAACATTGTACCTTGAACTCGGAAAGCTTTTTAATTTGCTATTATTCGAATTAAAAATACATTTTTTTTTTTTATATAAAGTTATAATCTACTTCTACTGCTGACTCTTAGATTGATTTTACCATTTGGCAATTACCAGATGATGAGAAAGTTGTGATAAAACTGTTTCAGGAATTTTGGAATTCTGCATAATAAAAGGTTGTGTTAAAAAAATTATGTATGAGTTCTGGAAATGCGAAATGGAGATGTAGCTTACGATCATGCCGAGAAATCGTAGAAATACGACAGAAAACATGGTTTGAATGATCGCGGTTGTCTTTTCTTAATGCTTTAAGGTTTATATATTTATGGTGCCAAGAGTTGACATCGATTGAGTTTTGTGAGTTGCAGCTTGATATGAACCACAACACAACAGTGGACTGGAATACTTATTTGAGAGAAGTTTGTGCAAATGCTTTATTTCAGAAAAATTGGTGGACCTAATAAAATTATAGAAGTAGATGAAAGTCTTTTTACCAGAAGAAAAAGCAATGTAGGATGTGTTCTTCCTCCTCAAGGGGTTTTAGGTGATTTATGTCGTGAAACACTGTTATGTTTCATTACTCCTATTCCCGATCATACAGCTGAAACTTTAATGGCGGCAATAGAAAACGATGTAGCTGATGTAAGTATTATTTAAGCAGATTGCTGGAGAGGATATAAAACAGATGTACTGCGAGATGCTGGTTATGATCATTTCACAGTAAATCACAAATACAATTTTGTCGACCTTAGTACTGGATGTCATACTCAAAATGTTGAGAGATTATGGGGCATTGTAAAATGGCCCAACAAAAGACATCGGGGAACTGTTCGTCATCATGTAGAATCATGTCTCATGGAATTCATGTGGTGACACTTAATATGAGTTTTATTTTATTACTTTATTTATTGTATAGCAGTTATTTGTTCACTTATTTTAAGTATATATTTGTGATTTAATAAAATAGTTTGTAAAAGTCTGTAATTTTCAAATGTTATATTTTTAAAATGCTCACTTTACTATCTACAATGTTTTTTCTTTTATTTTTCAAATGTTTAAATTCACGGGATTTGCTTTTTGCGCCAACTATTATGCTTGGTGATAATGGTGTCCGTATAATGGACAAGTATCAAAAATATTAGATATATAACTGTTTTTATGATTGTATTTAGAACAAGAATTTATTGAAAGCGTATTAATGAAACAAAATTGTCATTTTCAAATAAATTTAACAAGATATCAATAATTAACGAAATATTTGAGAATTCATTGTTTAAATTAATTGTCATTATCACACAATATTTTAATTACTTTAGATGAGAATTAAAATACTAAGTGTCAGAGAATTACAGTTATCAAATTATTTAGACAATAGGGGAGAGGTAGTAGGGTTAGTTAAAAAAAAAATTTAATATCTTGTAGTGTAGTGCATGGAATTTTATATTTCCCATTATTTTAAACATTTAAACTGCCCGTAACTACTTGATATACTTGTAGTAATGGTGTTACAAATATGAAACTGGGTTGAATGTTTTAAATGCTAAATAAAATGATTTCTAAATAAAGTCTGCAGAACTAACATTTGAGGGCACTGGTCTTCAGATTTAATAGTTTCATTACTAAATTACTACTATAAATTTAATATTATAGTATTTTTTTATGTACAGTTTTGTCAGAGATGAATGATCAAACATTTAAGACAGAAAATAATATATTTTTAACAACTTGTGTAACTTATAAACGATAAGTGTAGGCCATGAGAGTTTTGTTTTGTAATTGTAGCTGAACAGACTTGCTAAATTATTATCTTTTTTAATCTTAAGATTTGGGCACAAAAAATTGTGCTGATTTTATATAGATATTTAAAATTTGAAATTTATTTTTTTATTTCAATTTTATAGATTTGTTCATCCTGCTAAGATGTTATGTGGAATCATGGCCATAGCAGCTGCATTTGGTCTATTTTGTTACATCACAAACTCTAAAAGATCAGCAAGTAAATTTAAACGTGATCATCCCGTTATCAGCTTGATAGTTATCTTTTCTGGTAAACAAATAACATTTTTATAATATAATATTTTTTTTTAAATTTAAAATTATGTAGTGCTTTATGTAACTTATTATTAGAAAAGTAATTTACTGTTAAGTGTTTTAATTGATATATTTACTACTTTCTTACTTTTCTTTTTCAAACTTTCATGGTATGATAATAAAGGGCGAAACTGGCAGGGTTGTTTCATTTAAATCAGATGATTTAAAAAAAAAAAAAATCTTTGATTTAAATCATTTTATTTTTAACATTAATGTATACAGTTTAAATAAGAATAAAATTCAACATTCATGTTAAAATAAAAATCATCATTCATGTCAGCTTAAAAATTACGTTTTAATAATGTTAAATAAAATTTTCATAAATTAAAAATACTCTCATTTTATCAAAGTAAATGCAACACAGCATTAAAAATATTATCCATCCATAGTGTATTTAAAAAAATAAAAAATACTGATAAATACGCCCTAATTTTTAAACCTTTTTTTTTAATTGATCACTTAATTTTTGCAAGTTAGATGCTGAAGCTAAAGTTAAATCTATCTATTCTAATACAGGGTACCTATGGGTCAGGGAATTCGAAAATTTAGTCAAAAAGTCAGGGATATTTTTAAATATTTGAAGTGGTCAGGGAATTTTTGATGTACTACTTTCCATCAGAATCTCAATTATCGTTGTAAACAGGGTTGGTAAAAAACCCGTTTTTTTTTTTCAAAAAACCCCAAAAAACCCGTTTTTTTTGGGTTTAAACCAGTTTTTTTTGGTTTAAACTGGGTTTTTTTTAATAAGTTTTCCTATTACATATACATTCATATTTATTGATAAAAATAAACATCGTTGGATATATAAGTAATATAACTTCATTTAAAAATAATTTACCAAATTAAATAATTACAATCAATTATGTAGTAAATTGAAATCATTTAATATTTAAACATTTTTTAGTAAAAGCTGTCTTATGTTCCATGAATAAACTGCTCTACATAGAGAAACATTGATACCTTGAAAATCTTAATAAACAATCTTTTAATTACTAGTAGTACTATAAATAAATATATGATGTAGTTTCATAAATATAATATACTTTCCCATGGCTAATCAAAATACTTTCTTTGAAATATTTGCAATCTGAGATATCTGATTTTTCTGTTCGAACACTACAGAACAATTATCTTTTATTGAAAGTAAAGCTTTTTATAAAGAATTCCTGGAATGATTTGAATTTAGCAGTAGAGTCTTTACACATTTCAAGAAGTTAATGTGTATTGTCATTTGACACTTCTCCTCTGAAACTGCCAGGTAAAAAAAAAAGAAAAGGCGACAGTAAAATAAACAGAAATACCTATTTACCAGCATTTTAGACTACTCAAAACATTCATTTCAAAATGGAAAGTAGATTTATAAAAGTTTTCATTCACTAAAACATTTAAACAGCTATCAGACTTAATACACAGGCTTTTTTTCTGAGCTATGTTATAATACATAATACTTTTAAATGTCTAAACTAAAAATTAATAATATATCTTTTTAGGCATTTTTATGAGACTTTTTTCTATTATGTCTCAAGCAAACCTTAATCTCGATTTCCCCCCATTTTTTTGTCAGATCTAAATAGTGGATTCGATTATGCAATAGACGATTTAAATGTATCTTATTGCATGTTTTAGTTAAAGTAAACAGGTGTTTCGCTAGCACCCAATTTTTGCGCCCAATTTTGTCACAACAATGTTCTCTTATTCAACTTCATATCTTGAGGTTTTTTTTTTTTTAAAGGCTGTTCTCAAATCCGAAAGGGCAACTTTATGACATAAGTTTTAATTTATTTTTGTTCGGAAATGCATGAAACTAGCAGATGCTGTTGTTCAGATACTATGTAATCAAATGGTGTTTTCCATTTTTTTTTCCCAAACATCTTTCAGAAAATGTTGTCAAAGTGGGCGTTTTGAACTGAATTTCCACACAAAAGAAGAATAACCACTCAAGGAAGGTTATAAACATATCACCTTTGCCCATTGATCAAAATTGCTCATAACTCAATAGGTAATTAACTTATCAAAAATAGAAAACACAGTTCGATTCCAAATAGCTTCCATAGTCAGGGCTTCCAATTTTATATCTTTCTGTTAAAAAATGAATTTGTACATCTGTCAAAGTGTTTAGTGCTTGTTGAGAACAGCCCTAAAAGATAATCTCCCCAATCAAGAAAATTTTCTTTTACAGCTTGACATCTTAAAGCACATTTTATGTTGTTATAAATAATCTACGTTTTCTCAAAGGAAAATATTTTATTCAAAATATTGAATATTTTTAATCTATTTTATCTTTGCTAAATTCACCTGTTTTAAATTTTCTCTTTAGAGCTTCAAATATGTTCATCAACACATGCTATTTGCATTTTGCATGCATACAAATATAACCTAGACTCACTATGTCTCACGGTGACTGCTGGGATAAGACTGTTAACCCCTTGAGGGGCGGTAGGATAAAATATATCCCACCTAATTTAAAACAAGATTCTCACCAGAAAATTTTAACTAAATTTTATATTTTTAAATTTGGAGGAAAATCGTTGAAAAATTGCTTTTCCTTATTAAAAAATAAAATTTTTCGATTTTTCCGGTGAGAATTCAATATTTAGAGACATTTTTCCTTGCCCCTCAAGCTGTTAAAAGTAGAAATTATTTATATCCAGTAATTTCAAAAACTTAAATTACAAAAATGAGAAAATATTAGATTAGATTTTTTCTAGAAAAACAGTTGGTTAACTAATTGATTTAAACCCTTCCAACCCTGATGGTAACAGAATAAAATCATAATGCAAAACCCCAATCCCAATGTAGAAATGCAAGAAAAACAAAGGCTTACTAAACCCAGTAGACATACAGCAAAGAAAACTCACAGCCAATCATTCATTAGCATACAAAACAAAGAGTAATCAATGGAGAGAATTACTTATGATTATGCCATCATTGAGGCATAATGCAATCCTTAGTAAATCTTAACTAATCAAGCAATCTAAGTAGTAAAAATGTATTTTTAGCTCAAACGAGCCATTTTGGCTATTTTTAAAAATAAAAGGCTTAAAAAAAAAAAAAAAGAAGAAAGAAAACTAACTACTTGTTTTTTTCTTGCCAGCTAATTTTAGAATTTAAAGCTTATAAGAAAAGTTTGATTAAAAATGCTTGTCACTTTACAAACTTATTAATTCATCATTTTTCTAAAGCTTTGCTTGTAGCTTCTGCATAACTTGGATTTTGCATTTTTCAATAATGTGTAAAATAAATGCAAACATTAGGGGAAAAGAGAAAAAAACCAGATGAAAAAAAAACCAGCATGGTTTTTTCTAAAAAACCATTTGGTTTAAACCAAACAACCCTGGTTGTAAATGAACAAAATTTGAATTAATTATTCATCCAATCTAAAAATTTGTACAAATGAAAATAAGTGTGAGTAGTAAGTCAAAATTACGTCCACTACTAACCATATCACAATATTAAAATATTTATTTGCTTAAAAGATGTTGTAAAAACACATTAAAAGTAAATAAAAAATCTATATTTACATGTTTCAACTCTTTTACGGAGTCGTCATCAGAATGTATAACAGAAAATCACAAATGCATATGAAAAATGAAAACATCATCGAATATAAACAAGTAATCATATAATGCGCCCTACATTTTCGCGATTGCTCGTGTTCTCTCTATGTCGCGACGCCGTAAGTTGTTCAACTATTCAACCCATAAATTCGGGATACGAAAAGATAATGTATCGTTACAAACTCCTGAACTTCTTAAATAAATTTCAATGGACTCTCTTATAAATAATTGTAAATAAAAATTAGACCTGTAGGTGAATAATATGAAAAATAATTAAAAATCGGAAATTCATACAGCACATACTTTTTTTTAGCTTTTATCTAGATTAAAGTTGTCTGTTATGGAGGGTTTTACAACAACATATAAGCCGGATTTTTATTGAGAAAGGTCAGGGAAATTTTTTACCAGAATGGTGTAGGAACCCTGAAGTAATAAAAGAACAAATCACTCTGTGTGTGTGTGCCTGTGATAGCTAGCAAAATCTATGGCATGTACGAGGCTCAAAATTTTTGTGAGGAAAGTCAAAGGCCTCTCAGGGTGTACCTAAGCTTCAGAATTTTAAATTTCTCATAATTAGTTGAGAAATTAATTAAAAACCACAAATTAAAAGAATGGAAAAGTATTCATAATTCAACAAAAACATAGATTTTTATGAAACCGCAGAATAAATTCTCTCTCAATGAGATGCGTTTTTCGAGCGGGACTCTAAATTATTTTAAAGTAACATGTGACTAAAGAGACTAGGCAATTTTGCTGCTCTATAGAATTTTTGCAATTTTGCAGCTCTATAGAATTATTTTAAATATTGCATTTATCAATTTGAAATTAACACATTTATGCGTATTTTTTAATTAACAATTTTAAATTATCGTGCGATTTTATCTGAAATCATTTGAGCATAGACAACTGTCTGTGAAATCGATTTTTTAAAGGAAAAATAAGGCAATCACTTTTCCATGCAAGACATATTTTGTAGTATTTGTTATATTTGCTGAGACAGGGAGGGGGGGAGGGAGAAGTACTTTCGATTAAATATAGCAATTAGACCATATGAAAAAGGTTTGTTTAGAACAAAATGCGGCAACGGGCATGGAAATTGGAACTAACAGATTTTGTAGAGCGTGCACAGCATGCCTGATTTACGGTGCCACAGCTGCAGGGGACCCGTTTCGGATGTTCATATTAAACATATTGGGACCCCTGGCAGTGGACGGTGGAACTAAAGGTTTTTCTGCAAATTTTTTGAATTCTTATTTGATACTGCTACTCCCTCGAGTAATATATCTAAGGAAAATTTGAATAACGGAGTTTCGTTTGGATATAGGTTTGTTAAGAACACAGCTCGCCACATGGCAGTGGAAATTGGAACTAACAGAGTTTGCATCGCATTCAGTGCAGATTAAATAATTTTAGCCCTATTTTCCTTGACGTTTATACCTTTTTGAGTTAAATACTTTATTTCAATCATTTCACATTTTTACTTTTCAAATAAGTTCATTCTAACATTCTACTTACGTTTCATTACCTTTATTCCTTTTAGTTTATCCCTATATCTATTCATATTTTACTTACCTGTTTTCTTTCCACCGTAAACGTGGTTTAATTATTCGTTTTACGATTCGATTGAGAATCGATCCACATCATCGACTCGTTCAATTCCAATCATTCCTGTCTCGTAATCCATTCTTCCACGCAACTCGAACGCACTGCGATCGCATTTCTCCCGTTCTGGAGTTGAAGATTAGTTTTTCCATGCAGCAGTACGTGTGCTGCTCAACTCCGCTGAAC
The DNA here is from genome assembly GCA_963932465.1 of Maratus speciosus. Classification (NCBI taxonomy): domain Eukaryota; kingdom Metazoa; phylum Arthropoda; class Arachnida; order Araneae; family Salticidae; genus Maratus; species Maratus speciosus. Next base: position 97,501,940 of record OZ010790.1, on the reverse strand, counting down.
GTGTGTTTTGTAAGAAGTGGTCGTTTTCGCCGGTAGACATGTGCTTATAATTGGATAGTATTTAAAGGGACGTTAGTCTCTGTTCATGTGTCTTAGCTGGTTGTGTTAGTTTTTGTTCGTTTGTGTTCGTGTTTCGTTCGTTTCAAGTTTGAGTTTTGTATTTTATTGTTGCTTCTTTAGTTGCATATTACTTCGAAATGGTTTCTAATAGTTTTGAATTATAATTTTAATGAAACCTCTCGCCAGCTGTTAAAGTTTAAAAAATGATATCTTTAAATGTTCAAGTCATCTTTTAAAACATCGTTTTTCGTAAATATTTAAACAGGGTTGGCAAGTTTTTGCCATAGGCGGAAAAAACCTGGTTAAAACCGTCCCGGCAAAAATAGGTTTTTGCCAAAGTGGTGGCAAAAATAGGCTGTCCATTTAATTTTTTTCCCAGAAAAAGAGAAAAAATAAAATTTCATGAAAGAAAACAAAAAACAATAGTTAAAAAATCAATATTCTAAATTTATTTTTGAAGTTAAATAAGTATAATTATGCATTTTATGAAATAACACTTTTATAACAAAATTATAAATGAAATAAAATACTAATTTTATATAAATAAACAGAAAACTTTATTATTTATTCATGTTTATACAATTATTAATTATTATTCACATAATAGAATTGTGGAGGTTCTAAATGAGTAAAGCATTTGTGTTTATATGTGTTAGAAATTCAAATAAACAATTATATTCTAAATTCAATTTTTTAATATAAAATTATATTAAAGCAGAACACTATTCATTTTTAAATAATTCAGTGATATCTCCATCACAACCTAATTTTTGCTGTTTTTGCATAGCATAACAATAAACTAGTTTAGATAGAGTATTTGTTGACAGTTTATTTCGAATTTTAGTTTGCACAAATGAAAAATTTGAAAAAAATCTTTCAATAGCAGCACTACTTGTTGGACATATTTGAAGGTGTGCAACTGATGAACAGAAGGCTTTTGAAAACTCACAAGCTTTTTCGATACTTCACCACCAATTATAAGCACTGACTCTACTAATTGCTTCTTCTGCAAAATATGAATTAGAGAAGGGTTTTTCTTTTAGCTCGAAATTAATAACATAAGATATAACAGACTAGTTTCATCAGCTATATAATTATAAATTAGTACCAAAGACAAATATTTACATATTTTAAGAGTCATTACATAAAACAAAAGTAGCAAAGTTATATAAAACCTTTTGATAATTAAAAAAATATTAATGGCTGACAAAATACTTTAAGAAAAAGGAAATTAGATATCTGATTTTTAATTTGGTTCTTAAATTCCTAAGTATTAGACTGAATCACACCTATTTTATAAAGATTTAAAATAGATAAAAATATTTAATTACATTTATTAATTAGCAAATTAAAAAAAATATTAAATTATATGTTATTAAATTTAATTGTTTATACCATCATTATCCTTATTAGCTTATAGATTTTATTACACATTAAAGACAAATAAGAATTTGCCATTTTTGCCGGTTTTTTCCATTTTTGCCCTGGTTTTTTCCAGTTTTTGCCACTGTCCTGGCAAAAATACCTTTTTGCCGGCAAAAATGACAACCCTGTATTTAAATGTTGTCTTAGGACTTATCTTTATGAATAAGTAATGAAGGATAAGCTTCATAGTTTTTCAAAAATAGTGCAGCGAGCCACAGACTTTACCGAATCTGAAATGTAATATTTTTCAAGCTGTGATATTAACTTTATTTTGCTGGATAAATTGTGCATCTTTTTTTGAGATTTTGTTACCATCGTGTGTCACTTAATGCCGTCGACATTTATCTCTTATTGTCATCAAATCTTCAATGAAGTACGGAGGTACGGTGATACTTTTTTAAAATGTTTTGGTGATGTGGTGGTTTGCCTCAACAAAATGTGAGTGAATATTTGTCTACTTATTTTACTGCATATCATAATTTACATTTTGACTCGGATAGTATATATGCTGCAATATAATGCAATACTGAATTGTTATGGTGTCATTGTCATTAACATGTCTTTAACTTTATTTGATTTTACTCTTAATATATGTACTTGTTTATTTTATTTAATTTTGTTTATTTCTGATGAATAAACGTTAGTTTCATGAAAAACTTAAATACTGCTTCTTCTCTGTTCTTATCTACCTTTACATACCTTGCCACTTACTATTAGTTCAGGTCTATGCCATACTTTGCCCAGCTTTACTATTTTTACTCTGCTACCTAATTTTAGACTTGTTTCAGACCCTGGTCGATATACGGACCAGGACAACAAATAATACAAATTTAAGGTTCATTTAAGAATATTATCATGGACCAGGGCAACGCCGGGCAGGTCAGCTAGTTTAATATAAAATTTAATGGAGAAAAAATAAGTTTTGTATAAATTTTAATTTAAAGTTTACTTTAAAACTTTAATTGCAGACAATACTACTGACAAATGATAACATTTTAACAGATTGAGTTTTTAATTCAATGTAATTTTGCATAATAGTTATTTTTTGGAAAAAGAATAGTTTAACTATACGTCCTTGCCAATCCAATCCCCATTAATCTGAAATTTCGGATAATCCAAACCGAAAAAGTTAATGAAGAAAAAAAATTTTTATTTGAGCATTAAAAAAAATGGTTCAGGAACAAATTTTACTAAGAATATTTATAAGTTTCCACAAAGTAATACAAAACATATAATAATTATGTAGCTACGTATAAATGAAATACAATTACCAGTACAATCAGTTGCTTATCGATATGCAAAAAATTTCAATTACTAATGTTTAATTGCATGGAATCAGTCACTTTTTATAATACAGTACGTACAATATACTTGTAAACCATTATGATTGTCTAAAGTACTGTATTTATTAAGTTAAATATTTATTATGTAAATATATAATTTAATTATTATGCATTATGTAGTTTAACACGTTCGCTGCTAAAGCTGAGATGGTGCATCTGTTCATACATGCCAAGATCATATCTGCAGCTTAGTGCTTTTAAATTATTTTCTGTTTTATTTTTTAAATATATATATATGACAAATTACTTTTAGCAACAAATAAATTCACAAGAGTATGCTCGTTGTTGGCAAATGAAACATTGCAGCTATTTTCTATGACACTATGCTCGTAATTGGTGATTTAGATAAGAAGATCAATAACGAGTTATCTCGTAGATGACAAGGAAACCCAGTTTGCTAACTACGAGTATTCTCGTAGATGGCAGCAAACGTGTTAATAAAAATAATTTTTAATTTGCATTACTATAATAATTTATTGTTCGGTTAATCTGAAAAAGCAGCGAATCTGAACGGGCTGTGGTCCCAATTAGTTTGGATTGCAGAGGTTTTTATTGTGTAATACAAAACCAAAACACAAATCAAACTTTATTATTCTTAATAATATTTCAGAATGACCTGTTCAACACAGCAAACTGTTGCCAGACTTGTATAAAACCAAAAACTTTCTGCACACACAAATATTGGGTCAAAAATTTTCTGCAAATTAATTTAATGTTCTTTAATAAAATAATGTGGTATATTATTTTGACAACATGAATTAAAAACAATAGTTTTAAAATAATTACCATTTTGCATTAAAAATTAATTGATAATAATAATTGTTTTGGTTAAAAAAAAAAAAATAATAAAGCTGAAAATCCATGTTAAGAAATGGTAAATTCTTACCAATTCTTTTGTCGATGCATTTAGAAACAACCCAATATTGTGACCTCTTTGCACAAAATGCCAGTCACTCTGTTTACAGAAATAATGTGGCAGTGCTTCTGAAACAACTGAATCACATTTTATAGGGAGAGGTCCATTCATGGGTATCGTCATTAAAGAATCAAATGAGTTTTTACTGCCGCCCTTTGACGAAATTCCTGTTTTTTCCGCGATCATTTGACGAAATTCCAGTTTTTTCCGCAATCATTTGACAAAATTCCCGTTTTTTCCACAATCATGTGACAAAATTCCCATTTTTTTTCGCGATCTTTTGACGGAATTCACATTTTTTCTGCGATCTTTTGACGAAATTTGTGTTTTTTTTGCGATCTTTTGACGAAAATCACGTTTTTTTCTCGATCCTTTGATGAAATTAGTTTTTTCCGCGATCCTTTGACAAAATGTGTGCATTTTCTGCTATGCTTTTACGCAGTTCGTTTTTTTTTTCCTGCACTCTTTTTACGAAATTTGCGTTTTTTCTGAGATTCTTTGACGAAATTCATGTTTTTTCAGCGATCTTTTCATGAAATTAGTGTTTTTTGTGATCCTTTGACAAAATTCGCACTTTTTCCGTGGCCCTTTGATGAAATTTGTATTTTTTCCGCGATCCTTTGACGAAATTAGTTTTTTTCTGCTATTCTTTTACGAAATTTGCGTTTTTTTCGCGATCCTATGACAAAATTTGGGTTTTTTACGAAATTCGTTTTTTCCTGCGCTCCTTTGACAAAATTTGTTTTTTCTATGATTCTTTGAAATTATTATTATTTTTTTCACGATCCTTTGAAGATATTCGTGTTTTTCCGTTGTCCTTTGACGAAATTCGTGTTTTTTTGCAATGCTTTTATGAAATTGGTGATTTTTTCTGTGAACGATTGATGAAATTGTTTTTTTTTTTTCGGCGACCATTTGTTGAAATTCGCAATATTTTTCAGTGATATTTTTTTTTTATGTCTGAATTTTCGTACTGATGACTGATTTTTTTAAATTTTCAGAACCGAATGCCTTAAATTTTCGGAAAACTCGAAACAGAATCATCCCTGACAAACAATAAATAAATTGTACATAAAATTGGAGAATATTTTTAATTTTTAATTTTTCGTTTTTTTTTTTTTTTAAGTTACAAGAATAAAAATTAAGTTTTTTTTTTTCTGAAAAATTTTCCGCAAAGTTCCGAATTTTGCGGAAATTTTTCCATGCACGGTGTGTGCGCGTGTGTCTATATTATACAACTCTGACTGTTGCCTTATACATTTTTTTTTTAAACTGTGTCTTTACATTCTGAGTATACATAGTTTAACATTGATATTATACTTAATATTTAAATTTAAAGATTTTTATGATTCAATTAAATAATACACATTTGATGTAATTAGTTTGTGTTTTGTTGTACATGTGTATGTATATTACATTTTTCACTTTGAATTGCTAAGTTTTTTGTTTAGTTTTTTTTTTTTTTAATTTTCATATAAACACTATTGTTTTCATGCATTTGTTCCACAATGTGGCCATTGGATTTTTGGGGTTTAGGAGCCACTGGCTCCTTTCAGATTTTGGGAATCTGCACCCATTGTGAAAATCTTTTATTATTCATTTACAGGGCCACACAAAAAAATTCCATTACATAATAGTCGATGAAAAAAAAAAAAAAAAAAGATTGCAGTGTATTTTAATTCTGTTGCGCTATTTCAAATATAATAAAATTGATATACATTAAACCTGCATTTGTTTTTTGGAGAAAGTAAAATTTATTCTTTTCTACAAAGTAACAATATGTAACACATGTATCCTGTATGTTTATATATTTTATTATGCTTGAAGATACATTGTTTAATAAATGTTAGAAACATTATTTAATTTTAATTATTGTGCTTGAAATTGAGGGTTTTCAAATATTTGCATATACCACCAGAAAGCAACTGTATTTGAATTTTAAGTATGGGAATGAATGAGTGAATCTAAGTGAATGAGTAATATAGAAAATGGTCTTAACACGAAAAAACTTGGAAAACAGATTTGAAGAGCGATGGAGTAAAAATCTACGGGAAAAAAACTTGATTGTTTATAGTTGTACTGCCCATTATTTAAATCTGGTAGACAATTATGTTTCACCAAGAGTAATATTAAAACAAATAGTTGAAATTCAGCGGTACTTGCGGTACTTTAGGAATCATCATCAGCCTTCAGGATGACTGTTAGAAAAAAAAGGTGTAATGCCAAAACTGCCAAATTCTACACGATGGAACAGTCAAAATGATTGCATTGATAGTTTTTTTTAAAGAATTATATAATACCAGAAATATGCATTGAACACAAAAATGACATTGATAAAGATATCATCAAGACAATGAATGATGCAGTACTTTATATGGAAACTATAAATCTTCAACAGCAACTGTGCTTAGTATCTACTGCACTGGATAATTTTCAAAGGGATAATTGTTGTCTAGGAGAAGTTGTACATATTTAGTTATTTTTACTGGAAGATGAAGTACTTGCTTCATGCAAAGATTCAATCCCAAAATGATATAATCAATGTATTACACCTGTTCGTATGATAGCTTATCTAGCTCACCCCAAATATAAAGGGAGAAAATTGTCAAGCACCGAAGAAGAATTGGCTTTAGAATGGCTAAGGAGCATTAATAGTGATTATGTAATACTGTTAATGTCATTACAAATAACAGATAATGAATATTATTCAAAATTAATGTTACATCCTAGTGTCACAGATTTATTGACCCCATCTAAATGGTGGAAAATAATGGAAAAAAAGCTGAAAAATCAATTGGTCTTCTGAAGCAAGATTTTTGTTACTATTGTAGAACCCCGCTAATCCAAACTAATTGGGACCAGTGCCTGTTTGGATTACAAAAAATTCGGATCACAAGAAATTCTGATAAAAATAGAAAAGGAAAAGATGCATGCTAAAAAATGTAAGTTATAAGTTCTCAGTAGTACAGTAAACATCCTCTAATCCGGCACCTTTCGAAAAAAAAAAAAAAAAAAAAAAATGGTATTCCTTGTTTAATGACTCCTAAAGATTTTTATAATAATCCAATGGAATTTCAGAATGAGGAATTACCTAACAACTCATTACAAACGGTTCAAAATCGAGAATCTATAGCTCAGTCACCACGTCGACGAAAGAGGAATTAAAAAAATTTTTTTAGATAATTTGTGAAATAAAACTATTGGAAAGAAAAATTAATTTTTATCATATGATTTCTTTTTGCAAATTAAAAAAAAATTATACTCGCTGGCAAACAAACTGATATTCGAGATATTTTAAAGATGGCTTCTACGGGTAGGCTTGCAGTACATGTTTACATTTTATATTCGTGTACATAAGTAATATTATTGAGTACTTTTTTATTCTATTCAAGCTGTTTAAAGAATAAATAACATGCTTTATTGCCATTTTTTATTTAATTCTAACTTCTACACGTTTTCCACGACAATCATCCTGTAATCCAGAAAATTTCATAAGTTAATCTTTTCAGTTGATCTGTTTAATTTCTGAAAATAAAATCGGTTAGGATTAACCGGAATTTCGGATTAGCGGGGTTCTACTGTATAATGTATTGTTAAATTTATTGCCTGCCAGTTCTGCGTCAGTTAAGCGTCTTTTTCCAATTTTTGGCCTTGTTCAAAGTAAACTTCGTAATAAGTTAGGTAATCAGAAAACAGAAAAACTAGTTAACTGTCACCAATTATTCAAAAGTTCAAATGAAGAAGATTTGTAAACGTTTGAATTTTTGTACTGTGTAAAAATTTCTTGTGTATTATAAAAAGTCAATATCATTAAAGTTTTTTTTATTATTCTCCTTTATTGTAGTGCTTTTTTTTGGGCATCTGCTTTATTTAATTATAAAAGTATCTTATTTTTTCATATTTAATTTCAAGAAATATGTTTTCGTAGATGTTAAATGTACTTTTCTTTATTACTTTGTTCAGTTATTTTCTTTTATTAATCGTATGACTGATTTTTTCCTTAGTCCGTCAATTTCAAGTTAAAGAATACTCAATGTAATGAAAATAATAAATCTAATAAATATTATATGATAGTTGATAGCCAGGAAGATTTTGTGCATGTATATATGTATGTTTATATGTAAAGAAACATTTCACTGTTGTATTTTTTCATTCAAAAAGTACTTACTATTACAATATGTAGTTTTATTTGATAAAAACCCAGCCCGGTGGAGAAAATGGGTACCTACCCGGACAGCAAATCTGGCAGTCCTGTTACAGGGACACGCAAACGATTGGGATACAGTAATGTATTTGAAGCACTGACTATTAGCAATAATTGCTGGTAGTGCGATTTCATTTATGGCATGCGTATTTCAGTTTAAATAAATTTTTGCTTACTATGTGGTCTGTATAAATGCTATAGATCATATACAGAGCTACACAAAAGAATGCATCAAGCATTGCAGAGTGTCAGTGGCTTAAAGGCGGCTTTTAATTGAATTATGCACTTTCAATTTGAACTATATTTAGTATATTAAGATATGTTTAAATAAATAATGTAAATAAGATAATATGAATACAATCATATGCTAGGTCACGCAGAGGACTGGATACATGGCTGGCCTCCCAGGGATGATAATGTCTGGAAATGTGATTTCAATCGTTTTAACTTTTAACCATGTTTTAGCCTGAATTAAATTGTAGCTTGATGTGTGCCACATATACAAATTTGTTGGTAATATGCAGGGCTGTACAAAAGAATTCATGTATGTTTTCGTATATTGGTAGAAATTGCTGCTGATGAATTTTCAACCTATTCTGCATTTTCTTACTGAAGTACCTGGTAGACCGAGCCTCGCTCGGTAGTTTTTAAGCATCTGTTTATTTTTACACTTTTATTTAACTCAATCTGGTTTTTCTATGCAAAGATGGAATTTTGCAATTGATTTTTACCCCATTTCCTGGTATGCTGGAATTATATAAATTATGTACAAAGGTGTGTTTCCGATGACAGCACAAAATTATAATATTTTTACAACTTAATTATACATTAATTTTAAAGAATTTTTCAATTAGGTGGCCGCAGGTGATAAATCGTCAAATATTCTCTGTAACGCGTGCAATTGTGTGGGAGTTTAAAGGACAACGGTTTTAATTATGCGCCAGTAAATACCCGCCAAAATATTCCAAAGCTCTGTGAAACTGCAACAGTGAAACATGTTAAAGACTTAAAAGTGGGAAAAAAAAAATAAATAAAAAAGAGTGTGACATAAAAAATACATTTTTATCAAATCAATAAATTTACAATTAAAGAATGAGAAATCAATTCGAAGACGAAAAAGATGATTTAAATAATGTTTAATTTTTTTCTTTCTGGTTCTGTTTTGTTGAAAATTAAACAGAGCAAAAAGTATATATTTTTTGATAAATTCATTTTGAGTGAGCTTTCTAGCAATGTGTAAAGAAAAGAATTGAATTTTTCATAATCAAGTTCCTTGCCCATACCAAATTAATGTATTTTAATGGATATTTTTTGGAAAAAATATAAGTTGCACTAAAAAAAAATCGCCGGTATTTTTCAACAAATAATGTTAACAAAAAATGTGACAAAATGACAAATAAATGTTTATAAAAAAAGTAGTTTTTATGTTTTTGGTATTTCTTCTTTATTCTATCAACCACTTTCCATAAAATAAACTGTTGCCAAACTATTTGCCAGACTCTAATGCCCAATAAACAAATGGAAGAATGTTGGCAATGGAATCTTAAAGAAAGAAAGAAATTTGAAAAAGCTTTACTTACTAAAGTGTCAACTATCAATAACATAAAAAAATAAATTTTACTAAGATTTGCTGCTCGGGAAGGTACCCATTTTCCCCACCGGGCTGGGTTTTTGGGGGAAAATGGGTTTTTATCAAATAAAACAAGATTTTGTAATATTAAGTACTTTTTGAACAAAAAAATACAACAGGGAAATGTTTCTTTACATATAAACATACATGCACAAAATCTTGTCTATCAACTATCATCCAATATTTATTTGATTTATTATCTTCATATACAGCGAGTATCCTTTAACTTGAAATTGACAGACCAAGGAAAAAAATTAGTCATATAATTGTAAAAAGAAAATAACTGTTTAAAGTAATAAAGAAAAATATATTTAACATCTACGAAAACATATACATCTTGAAATTAAATATGAAAAAATAAGATACTTTTATAATTAAATAAAGCAAGTGTCCAAAAAGAAGCACTCTAGTTTAGAGTAGGGATTGACCGAAGCAGCAATTTTGCCGAATACCGAAGCTTCGGTCAAAGTGTATACCGAATATTCGGTATTCGTCAACCAAATACTTAATTTTTAATACACATTTTTGCATATACAGTCGGACCTCTATTTAACGAACCTCTATTTTGCGAACTTTTCCTTGGAACCAAGAACATTTTGCGAATTTCTTCGTAAAATAACCTCCAAATAGCGAAGTGCATTCTCCATTTAACGAACTTTTTCTTGTGATCAATTTTTTTTTTCCACCATTTCTCAAAATATTTCTGTATGCTTCAAACTTATTCTTTCTTTAAACACATTTTATGATTTTCAAAAGCCTTGAACTGGTTTTAATAGGCGCCTTCTTTGTCAGCAGTGAGAATTCAGTAAGTACGGAGGACGAAGACGACAATCCCTTAGAGTAACTTTAAAAAATGTGGATACAGTGAGAAAAAAAGAAGAAATTAACCATAATGGGCTGATTGATGATTGTATTTCACTTAATTCTGAAATTGAGACCTCGGAAACACTAACCCAATTGGATATTTTCGACAGTGTGAAAAATAAAAACAATACAGCAATGAATTGCGATGAAGACGAATACGATGATGATGGAAATGATCATTATGCAGAAATTAGCAAAACTGCGTATGATGAAATGCTAAAATCATTTGAAACAATCTGACGCGGATTATAGTTAGAAGAGAATACGCATGAAGGGGTTTTTGGTGCATTGCAAAGATGCGAGACGTATTATGAGATAAAGCACTTTTTAAAAGAAAAAACTCAGGCAAAATTAACAGAGTTTTTCAGAAATTAAATTTAAGGATGCATATGTTAATGTATGGTTAAAATTATTTGTTATAATAATAATAAATACAATAATGTCATTAAAATTCCGTTAATTTCAATGTAAAACTATTTACTTTAAACAGAAAATACAGTGTATTCCTGGACAATGTTTTGTTTTCCTTGCAGATTTCAAAGATTAAACACATAGAAAAAATGAATTGATGATGGATATTGGTGGGTAAAATAAATAAAACAAATCGATATAATTTATTTTAAAAATGTGATTAATTACTTTTAGTAAAAATATTCAGTGTTTATGAATTAAAAATTTGTTTTATGTAGTTTGAAGTATTTTAAAAGGTGAATCTCTATTTAACGAATTTTCCATATAACGAACTTTTTTCCGGGATTTAGCGACTTTGTTAAATGGAGGTTCGACTGTATTAGCTTTTTTAATAAACTTTAATTAAAATTAAATTTTTAATAATTTAATTCCGTTCTTTTTTTATTCTTAAATCTAATTACACAAAAAAATTTAATGACTTCTTTCGACTCCCAAATTCATTAACCCATCACTTACTTTTTGTTATTTTATCACTAGTCAATATCCAAAATAACATATGAAAGTATTAAACTATACAGGCTATTATTAAGGATAGGGACTGTCAGAAAAACAAAAGTTCATTCAAATAAAGAGAAACAATGTTGTCATTAAGTCTAATTTATAAACATATTGAATAGGAATGTTCTCAAATACAATATCAATTTCAATCAATCATATCAGTTTGTACATTTAATTATTTTCTGTCAAATTATTGATACATATTTCTATTTTGATTAATATTTTAACATTGTGATGATGAAGATAACAAATGTGAGCAATTTTAATTTCATGGCAATAAAAGTTATAGGATAGGTATAGGCTATAGGGGTGGGGTATACTTATTTGATATGTGTATTTCCTTTAATATACACCTTAGATATAAGAGAGATGAACTCGGATATACTTATTTGATGTGTATATTAAAGAAAATGCAGATTAAATAAATTTAAGTTAAAAAACCTAATCTAGAAATCTAATTAAAATTAAATGATAAGGGAAAGATGCCCATCTTCCTTACTTTTTTTCTCTCTATTGTAGACCGTTTTTTTGATTTCACCCCTATGTACACTATTTTAGGTAGGGAAAAGTTTCTATTTAAAATTAAAATGGCCTTTTATTTGTTTTTTGTAGTGCAGCTGAACTTTGAACTCATGCTCATAATATTGAAACTCATCGTTTAGCCTATTCTACTTCTGAGTAAAAGAGAATTTTTCTACATCTAAGAAAATACTTATGCGGCTGAATACTTTTAAGTATTTGGCCGAAGCCAAATATTCGGTTTACATGCCGAACCACCGAATACGGAATCGACTATTCGGTATTCGGTCAATCCCTAGTTTAGAAGCTTAGAATCCAAACCAAAACTTTTTAGATAAGAACAGTTTTGGTTTGTATTTGAAGAAGTTAAAGTTGTAGTTACATTATATCTTATTTCTGTTGTTATGGAAAGTTTAGGTTTAGAAATTTAAAACCAAACCAATACCAATATTTTTGTAGTATGTTTTGAGAGTACCTATTTAATTTGTCTATATCATTCTTTTTATATCTAAATGAAAAAGTATATTATAAAATTAGTTAACAGAATAAATTCCTCAAAGTGAAAATTAAAAGCTTAATTTTATTAATACAAGAAAGCAAGATTACCAAAAAGAAAACCCTCTCCAATAAGAAAAGATAACCAACAACAAACTTACATTTGTGTATTTTAGTACATTACATATAATTTTATTAATGACTTTTATTTGAAGATTAAAAGGATTAATAATAATTTAGTTAATAATTTAATAAAATATTAATTTTTCTTCAAATTTATTAGTACCTATATCCTCAAGCTGTCTTGTTTTTTCTGTTTCCATATTTAAAATTCAAACACAATTGCTTTCTGATGGTATATACAAATATTTGAAAACCCTCAATTTCAAGCAGAATAATTATATTAATTAATTAAATAATGTTTCATGCTTATTAAACATTGTATCTTCAAGCATAATAAAAGATATAAACATATATATACATGTCTTACATATTGTTACTTTGCAAAAAAGAATAAATTTTATTTTCCCCATTTAACCCCAAAAAACCCAGGTTTTTTAATAAAACCCGACCAGGCTGGGTTTTTTACAACCCTGATATACTAATGAAAACAGAAATAAATAATCTTGAATTTTTATTTATTTACTACATTATTTTCCCCCCTCGGCTGGTGAATGTTTGTGACATGAATTGAAAATTATCTATTGTATGTAACTATGCATTGCAACATTTTTTCAGTGCTTTTTCTTTTTTTAAATCATGTCGTTGCTGTTTAAGAATGCAATTGTTATTTTAATTAACGAAATAACAAATAGATCAGTAAAACATCATTAAAAATACAGCTCATTCAAAAATCATTCCCAAAACTTTCTAGTATCTCATGTATGTTAAAACTTTAAAATTTTATCACAGTGCCAAATTTAACTGGTAATGTATGTCCACCATGAGAATTCTAAAGGTATGAAATTCAATGCAATAGTTCTTGAGATGTGACAATCACTAAAATCGTGTAAATCCTGCAAAATGCAGCATAGAAGCACAACCTGTTGGGTGATTTACACCAACACCTAATCAGCAAGAACTTATGTCAACGTCTAACTGAATCTGAAGTTGGATGAAAATCCGTGCATTCGTTTTTGAGATAGAACTATTCTGAAATTCGTGAAAAATCTAGCATAGCAATGCCACATATTGGGCGAATAAGACCAAAACCTTATCAGTAACAACGTGGTACTGAATCTGAAGTTAGATGAAAATTCGTGCGTTATTTTCTTCAGATAGAGCTATTACAGAAATCGTGAAAAAAACAGAATAGCAGCACTGCTTGTTAGGCGATTTTCATCAAAATATAATCAGCACCACACCAATATCTATCAAGGTGTCCCTGAATCTGAAGTTTGATGAAAATTCATGCATTAGTTCTTGAAATAGAGCTATTGAGGAAATCATGGAAAACGCAGCATAATAACGCCACCTGTTGGGTGATTTACAAGCAAACGTAATCAGCACCATTTCATATCAAGGACTAGCTGAATCTGAAGTTTAATGAAAATCTGTGCATTAATTCTTGAAGTAGAGCTATTGCAGAAATCGCGAAAAATACAGTGTAGCAGCACCACCTGTTGGGCTATTTACACCAAAATTAATCAGCACCAATTTATATCAGGAACTAACTGAATACAGATTTTTATTAAATTCTGTGCATTAGTTCTTGCACAGAATTTATTGTTTGCCATTTATTAATTGCATTCTTGAGATAGAGTGCCCACAAAATTTGTGTCACATGCAGACAGACAGACTCACAGGCAGAGTCACAGACTCACATTTTATAAAGACATCTTTATAGGGATATATGGTCCCTAAAATGTGTAAATGCTTCGAAAACCATAAGTTGAAAATATTCATGAATCCAATACTGTATTCTTGTAAAGGTAGAAGAAAGTAAAAATACAGTTAAACGTCAAATTGAAAAATCACTTGATGATGTAACAAATGCGTGTAACGCATCTGATGAGAAGTGAATGTGACACTACGATCATGCAATTTTGACGTAAAATCATACAGTTTGGCGACAGTTCGTTATGGAAAGTGATCAACATGATAGTGGGGAAGTACCCTATTTTTACTTTTATTCTTCAAGAAACATAGAAAAGGAATAGTTACAATACACAAAATATCAATAAGTTATAAAAGATCTATTTATATCTACGGCTCATAGTCGAATGTGAACACGATCAAATGTGAAAAGTCAGTGAAAATGATGTCGAAGTGGAGCAAAAGGGATGGCATGTTTCAATTTTAAATATAAAAATGCGCTCGTTTTCATTTTAATATAATGTCATTTATTCCAGGGGGTCGGGGAGCGGTAGAATTTAATTCCTAAGCATTCATTCGAGTACGTAAAAAAGAAAATTAACATAAAAAAATCTTTGTATATAGCAAGAAATTTCGATTGTTATTTATAAAATAAACGTTCTTTATATGAATGTGATCATCTCAGACATGTCCTGAATGCCATTCTCCATATTTTATAAAAATTTAAATGATTATTCTACAACAATTGTTGTCCAAGTCAATAATTGCCATCAAAAATAAGCTATTTCGGGAGATATGTTATAAGTTTGGCAGACAAATTGTTGTGCATTTAAAATTGAAGCTAATTTTGACCAGGGTGTTTCGCCATGGCATCAAACTTTTGCAGTGTTTGTAACAATATGGTAGTGATTTTAAATATAACAAAAGAATAAAGTTATTTATCTATCAGGAAATGTTAGAGTATGTATAAAATGTTTATGAAAATATTTAAGTTCACGAAATCAACATTGGCTAAAATGAATTATTTATTTCTTCTAGCCAGTTAAAACGAATTCTACAATATTTTTGAACCACATAGACCTGTTATCTAGTGCCCAATTTAGTAGGGTTGGCAAGCAGTTAATGCCGCCTTCAAGATAATTTTTGATTTGTGTTTATGATAAAAGACTAACATTGGCATGAATTCCGATTACGGAAAGATTAATTATAAAAATTTGCTTAAACCTCCCCAAAATTTTTTTCCGAAGCCAAGATTTAGTTGGATAGTTTTCTCATGATAGAATAAAAGCATATTTCATATAAATCGTCGGAATTGTTTTCGATTGATACCAGTATTTTGAGTAATGATCATGTTTTAACCATAGAAAACAAATTTTCCGGAATTATCGACCTAGCTAGATCGATTTCTTGTGCTCGAATTACCACAGGTATCAAGTTTTGTGAAAATCGTTAGAGTTGTTTTCGATATATAGCAGCATTTACAGTGCTGAGTTTGTTTTAATTGGTCAAAATGAACTCTTGCGAATTTGAAACCTATCTAGATGGGTTTCTCGTATTCGAATTAGTATAGAAAACACGTTTTGTGTAAATCGTTTGATCATTTTTTTCATTTATAGCAAGAAGCATTTTCAGCGCTCAGTTTGTTTTACCCTGTAAAAACAAATTTTCTTGTATTCGGGACCTAGCTAGATCTTTTTCTCTTGCTCGATTTAGTATAGGAGGCAAGTCTCGTGAAAATCTTCCCTCTCATTTACGATATCATTCACAATCAGGAAAATCGCTTGCTCGTTTAATATATATGATTAAGTTTTAGTATACTATGTAGAAGGTATACAAATCTGTAGATTAAATACAGTGCTGGACAAAAGAATTGGACTACTTTTCTGGCTATGGATGGTAATTCCTGAAATCTGGTTTTCAAATGTGTTAAGCGTTTTCTAAAATGTTTACATAGATATTTTTTCTTTATCTTATTAAACAGTGAAGTCTCATTAAGGAATTCTGGAAGTGTTGGAAAGTGTTTCATAATCTGTGCTTGATGCATAGTTTTTCTTTCTTGTAAATATAAAGCATGAAGCATGTATATTTGAAATAAGTCTCAGAAGCATTTTTTATAGCTTTAAACAATTCTTTTTTTAAAATAATTTAACTTCAGACATTAAACTTTTTCACCATACTTTATTGCAGAAACATGCCGGTTTGTTTTCTCCAAATATGTGATTTTTATAGTCTCGAGCTCAAATTAAAGCGAATATTGTCTATTCTTTATTTTTTAATTTTTTTACAGAAACATCCACTGCTTCAAAAGTTAGGAACTAAAGATTATTCTTAAAGAGATTTATGTAATTATGCATTAATATTATCACAAAAACCAACATTTTGCAATAAAAATTGCTTGCTGAAATAGATTTTTGATATTCTTTTTAATTTGTCATTTCTTTTTAGTTTTTGTTCTGTATATCTTCCCATATTTTAGGAAGGTTTAAAAAATATATTGGACTAATCTTTCGTAATGGGGTGACCTGTCATTTGGTGTTTTTACTATATTATTGGAAGAGTTTGAAAAAACTCTGGACGATGAATGCCTGTTAGTATATATGTAAATCATTGTTTGAGTGTATGTTCTTTTATATAAATCTACAATTTGTGAGAGATTTGAACACTATTAAAAATTTATCAGACAACTCTTTATCCATTTTTTCTGACCACCACCTTTCTTAATTTATCTTTACAATTTTCTTTTTTTCTAATAATTTTTTTTCTCTGTTGCTACAAAAACCTGCATATCTACAATATTTTTACCAACAAAAAAAAAAAAAAAAAAAAAAAAGCCTCACTCATCATATTTTTTTCACCCAAAATTGACATCATACAGAGTAGATAATGCACATTTTTCACATATGAAATTTAAAAGGTTTTAGGGTCAGGTGGGGTAAAGTGGTCATAATTCATAAAAAGGGCTAGAATCCTGACTAATATAGAAATTTGAATAATTTTCTTTTAATTTTAGATTTATTAAGTATTGATCAAAGTTTCTCACTCAAAAAAACATTTTTAGTAACATGTTTGAGCCACTGAGCACTCATTTTGTCTGTCTTTGTTACACCTTGTTCTTTTAACTCTTTAACTTTTCTGCTGCATTTTGTTTATCCCAAATTTTGTTAAATTGGCAGTTCAGAAAGCTTTTCACATATCTCAAGAACATATTTTCATTTATAGCTAAGTTATATTTATCACAGATTTTATTTCATAATAGTTTTAGTTACATGGGGTAAAGTGGTCATAGGGTTAGGCTTAACTTATAGAATTTTTGATCTGAGTTAAATTATTCATTATATGCAATGCCAGTTTATTAAATACTAATAATTATTAAAAACTAACTGCAAATAGTTATTATTTAATAATAGTTTATAATATGGGGGTTAAAAAAGGTTAGATTTAATTTTTAATAGGTTCAGAATAGTGAATGAATTAACTAAGTGTAAACCCGAATTGCTTGCAAAGGTTACATCAACTAATTTAACAACCAACACATTTAATTTTCTAATACCTATACTTGTATTATATAAGAAAATGGTCCACAAGAAAGTCCTGAAAGAATTTTTAATGTTGATGAGGCTAGAATGGATATGGATAGCCAAAATAGTACAGTTTAAAAATTTTTACGCAATGCAATGCATTATATAAAATTCAGAAACCAAAGGAAAGATAATGTTTAGTGTTCCTTTTGGTATATCAGCTAGTGGTTATTACATTCTTCCATTCGCAGTTAATGAGTGAGTATATATGAACTATGGATAAAGGGTGGTCGTGCAGGAGCATTGTATAAATCATGGAATCTGGATCGATGCAGGATTCTGTACTTGAATCTTGGATGGATCATTTTATTAAGTAGATAGTACACCGAAAGCTTACAAAAGCCTGCCCTTTTGTTTATGATTGTGATGGACATAAATAAATTATGACACTGTGAAAAATAGCTAGTGATGTAACGAATAGTGATTTGGCCGAATAGCCGAATACCGAATATTCGGCCAAGTTTTAGGCCGAATACCGAATATTCGGCGGCCGAATACTGACTTTAATATAAATGACTTTTATTTTAATTGTTTAATTTTTTTTTTCAATTTTAAAATAAAAAATTAAATTAAGGACTAATTGAAATTAATTTTTTGTTTGAGTTTTCAAAAATCATAACAGCTGAATGTATTTTTTGTTGTTCTTTAAATGTCTTAAAAAATACTTTAAAGATAACATATGATTTTTAAAAATGTAAATAATAATTTAATTCATAATTTTTTATTTAATCCATAGATAGCTCTAGTAATTTATATGTATATACTATCTAAAATAGAACTCATTACCTCTGTAAAAATGAAACTTTTTTTATTTTAGTAAAATCTTTTCACCCCCTAAAAATAAGAACTTGCATGTGTCCTCTGTCTTTTTATATCCTTTTTCATGCAACTTAAACTTAGTAAATTTACACTCTGTATGTCAAAAAAAAAAAAAAAAAGGTTATTTTTTTAAAATATAATTATTCATTCCATTAAAATATTATATATTCTTTTCTGCTACCAAGATATACTTTTCTCTTTTCTTTCCTCTCAAAATTAACAAGCCCCTCATAATACTTCCTCCACCCCATATTTCAGAATGAGATCTTTTTCTTATAATAATTAATGTATTTAGGTATAATTTTTTAATATTGTTTGTCGAAAATATTTAAAATCATATTTTGTTTTGATTTTCTGGAACATATCTAACCAAATATCTTAAAATATTCGGCCAAATATGCCACTATTCGGCTTAGAGGTCTGCACGGGCCCGGGCTTGGCCCGAGGCCCGTACCCGGCCCGGCGGAATGGAGGAGAATTTTCAAACGGGCCGGCAGAATTAGGACAATTTTTTCAACGGGCCGGGCCGGGCCGGACCGGCAAAAAAATTGAACGGGCCTGCAGGGCCGGACCGGGCCGATAAAAAAAATTAATCGGGCCTATCGGCCCGATATAAGAATTTGAGAGAAGCAGATAAAATACGAGGCCATTTCCAATGAATATGACTTTTTCGAGAAGTATAAATGTGCGTTACGAGCCGATGCGAGTTTATCAACATCAATACAGAAATGTAACATGTCCATCGTAGAGATCGGCATCGTAAAGTTACATGATGCCTGATTCCGGGTTTAATTTTTTCGGCAGACTTGTGCCGGGACGGAACTGGTCTTAATCGTTCTCAGGATGTGTAGGACAGGCATTATGTTTTGTAAAAGTATTGATAGCAATAATGAACTTCTGTTAACAGTATCTTTGGAAATGTACCTTAAGGTGGTTCTCATATTTACTGCTCAACAATGCGAAACTTTCAGACACATTTTCTGACTCATTTTTAAGTATAAAGGCATGAAATTGACAGGCCTAAGCATTGAAGGCATTTGGAATCGAATAGCGTTTCCATTTTTCATAAATTACGTACAGAGATAACAGAGACTTGTCACGTGACTGTACATTTTTCTCCTTTCCTGTACTATCGCTTCCGGAAATTCGATTCAAAACCCTAACTTTGGCAGTATTTTCTGAAAGATATATTACTTTTATCTAAGAAAAAACGGCATTTACATGGTTTCTGAATAAGAATGCCTGCCAATCTCATGCGTTTCCGAAAAGAAATGAATTCATAAATGTATCAAAATGTAGCTCCTTTGGATTTGAGAAAAGCCGTAAAAATGGCAGAAATATTTTCACAAATCTACTTTTATTATAAGCTTCAAAAGTTATCATGTTTTTTAACCCTTTATTCTAAACTACATTAATCTTTTAATGAACCCTTATTTAAATTTTGAAACGTCTGTAGAGACGTTGACTAAAACACTGTAAGTAATCGTTAATGTTTACTATTGTGTGTTTTCTATTTTGCGAACTCATAGTAATTTAAAATATACTGTAAAATTGTCCCATAAATATGCATGTAGTATTTATTAAAAGAATCTTAATTGCATGTCGAGAAAAAACGGAATTTTTTGTAGAAATTGAGTCGGGCCGGGCCTGTTTTCACTGATTTTTGTACGGGCCGGGCCGAGAACGGTAAAAATGTAAACGGGCCGGGCCGGGCTCGGGCCGAACTTTCAATTTTTACACCGGGCCGGGCCGGGCCAAAATAGCTTTCCTTCGGGCCGGGCCGGGCCCGGAAATTCCGGCCCGTGCAGACCTCTAATTCGGCTACAGGTATTCGGTCAAATGTCCCACTATTCGGCCACAGGTATTCGGCCGAATATCTGTTCAATATTCGGCCGGCCGAATATTCGGCAAAAGGGCCGAATAGGCCGAATACCGAATAGTGGCCGAATATTCGTTACATCCCTAAAAATAGCTATCGACAATCACATTATAATACTCTGCCTGCTACCTCATACTAGTCATAGTCTACAACCGTTAGATCTAGGTGTATTTTCCCCCATTAAAAAAAGCCTGGAAAGGAATTTTAAAGAAACAGTATCAAGAAAGCCGACTGCAAAATATGTAAAAAAAAAAAAATTAAAATAAGCTACATTGGCAACATTATCTACACTCATTTCAGATCTGAATAGAATCGTTAGACATAGTTTTGAAGGAAAAGGAAATGTGTCCAGTCCAAGATCGGGATAGTATTGACAGAAAAAACACTTGCATTATATCTGCAAAAATAACAAGAGGAATGGGATACTTAAAAGTTGCTTAAATTTCCAAGAGGAAAAAAACACAACAAAATATCCCTAGTCAACATTCTCTTTTGAATCCATTTATAATCGCTAAAGATGACATCTCAAACCATATCTATAGGACCTTGAGTGTTGCTAAGATATGAAATGAAGAAATCAATAAAGCAATTTATTGGGAAAAAACATGATTATTTTTCTTAAAGTATGTTAAAAAAATCCAAATTTGGCAATCATACTTTTCCAGAATCAGATGTGATCAAAATCCTTGAAGAACCAAATTTTAACAACAAACAATTTTAACATTACAAATTTACACTTTAATAAAATAACATGGCAGATAACTTATTATAAAGGTTGTTTAAAATGTTTGTAAATAATAAAATGTCACTTTTTATTCATTAGTTTATTTTTTTATTACACTTTTTCAATGTGACCACTTTACCCCACCCCCTGGGGTAAAGTGGTCATAAAAACATGCCTGGAAAAATATGTTATAAAAAGGTGTTATTCCCCAAAAATATTTCTGAAATGGATATGGATGTACTCTAGAGTAATGTAATGTAAAATAACACCCAAAATTTTAGAAAACATCACAGAAATTCTGATGTTTATATCCTCTGAAAATTTGAAAAGCCTGTTTTTATGACCACTTTCTCCCACCTGACCCTACTGTAAGTGAGTTATAATGACATAGAACCTTCGTTTGAATCTATTTGGAGGTAAAACATCTACTGTAAAGTTAAGGCATTCCAATTAATTTCAAGAAAGGTATTTTCAGTGTGATATCAAACTGACTCGAAACAAACTGTTGCTATGTTTTATTCCCACTTTGTTTGTGTGCTGCTGCTATATCTTATAGTATACCTTACAGAAATCTAAGTGTTTTAATACTTTAAATGCAGTAGTAACATTTTCTACAATTTATATTAAGTAGGAAATGAAAAATAGCAACCTTATTTTAGTCAATTCTTTCTCTTTTTAAACAAAACTTCATGGCTGAAAGCATACAAAAAGGACGTCATTGTCAAATAGTCATTGTAGGTTTTTTTTTTTTTTTTTTTTTTTTTTTTTGCTAATTATTTGGAAAATGTATGTTTCCATTTAAAAATAATGCCATACGGAATAGAATTTCATTAAATGCTATGCCGTTTGATTAAATGTTTTGCATATTTTGCTGTATTGTCAAGGGAATCGTATATTTTTCTGTTACACACACTAAAGAAAACTTGCATTCTCTTTATAAAGCTGAGGAATTTTACTTTGATTGCATTGTCTTTTTAACAACTTTTTATGACCATGAAGGCAAAGAGCTCTGTTACTGTGATCGCTATATTCTGACATTTTTATTTATTTTACCTGTAAGTCCTTCATAGTTACATGTGCAAAACTGGATAGTTCTTCTAGTAAGTACTTTTGATAGTCTTTTTTTATTATTATTTTATTTGCCGCCGTGGGTGATCTCTTAGCCTCAGCTACCTCCTAAAGTCATCTCCAAGAATACTTATAGAAATTGAATTTTTACGCTGGCCAGGTTAATAGGATAAAATGTGATAGTATATTCAGTAGAGAAAGGAACTTATCAAGTGGTTGAAATCCTTGAAACTTATCCTTAATGATTTTTTTTTATGTACAAAGTATAAAAATACTTTTTCTTAGTAAAAATAAAAAATCTTGCACTTTCATAAATGCATGCAAAATCTGATAATATCCCACACTGGATTTTTTTTTTTTTTTTTATCCATGCGAGAATTCTTTAAAAAGTGCGAGATTCTCACTCTACATTGGGAACTAAACATTAATATGTTCTTGGCAGTTATTGTAAAGTCTACTTTCATTTTATCATATTTATATAACATGATTTTGTTTATTTTGCCTACTAGAATGATTTAAAAGTTATCTAAAAAGTATTTGTATATCAATATCCTCTTTATTTTTTTTTTAATTTTAGGTGGCTATTTTGTGGTGTATATGTTGAGTTCTGTTCTGGTTTTCCTATTTGGAATAATGTTTCCCATTGCTTGTAAGTAGCTTTAAATAATTATAGTATTTTTATTATGAATTTCTTATATGCTTGTAAAATAGAAATTGTTTTAAATCATACAAATTATCAAGCTTATATGAATTGCCTTTACGATTTTGACATCCAGTAAAGTCTGAAAGAAAACAAATAGGAAAATTATGTTGCTTGTATGTGCATGTCCAGCAGTTCTAACTGTGATTTCTGATATAGATTCTTCATAGATTTTTAAACTATACTTTATTGGCTATGGCGAGATAGAGAAAATGGGTTTGGCGAGAAGACGAAATTTTTCATGCATTTTTTTATGGCAGTCTATTCACTGATGCATATTTATACAATTTGTTTAATATAAACAAGTTGTTTATCTATTTTTATATACAAACAGAAGAAAATTTTATACAATTATAATAATTATAATATATAAATTAAATGTTATATATATATAAACTTTCTGTACAATAATACCATTGAAAAATAATGAAAATGACCAATAATTTGAAAACACAAACACCACATAAACCAGATGTTATTTAAAAGGTATTATCCCATGTACTACTTTATGAGGATTAAAATATATCTCACTTACGCAAGGCCCTTATACTAGGAAAGTACCTTTTAAACTTAATGCATACAAGTAAATAAACTTAATACACTGCTGTTGTATATACAAGCTACATATGCTTGCTTTCTTATTTCTTTTAAATTTATTGATTGTCAAAATTGTAAATATGATTATTATCTACATCCTATAATTGCTGTTTTTTAAACTAAAGATTATATCGGGTGTCCTAAAAAGGACTGACTGATTTTAAAATTCAATAACTTGTAAATGGTGACAGATATTTAAAAAATTCTTGCAGGAGGGTTATGCATAAGGTCAAAAGTTTTTTTTACAGTGATTTTCAATTTTAGTTCCAATTACAAACAATAGATGGCGCTGCGATCAATAAACACTAAATTCAGGATCGATTTTTGGTACTTCGTGGCCCGGATAATACATTTCCATCTCCTTTTTCCGCATGAAACAAGAGAAAGGACCAAAAATCGAGCCTGTATATAACGACTATACTTACAGCGCCATCTATTGTTTGTAATTCGAACTAAAATCGAAAATCACTCTAATAAAACTTTTGACCTTATGCATAAACCTGCTGCAAGAAATTTTTAAATATCTGTCACCGTTTGCAAGTTATTGAATTTTAAAATCAGTCAGTCCTTTTTGGAACACCCGGTATATATATATAAAAAAAGTCAGTTTTACTATTTTCTTGTCACAAAACTCTGAGAATCTAAATAAATATTTTTTTTTTGTTTCTCCCCCTTTTTTTTGGTGTCTCTTATTTTATTTTGTTTTGTTTTCTTTGTTAGTTCTTATGGTGTTAAGTGACAGTTGTGATATATTTTACATATAAATGAAATGCAAATACGTTAATTTTTTGAAAAAAAAAAAAAAAATAAATAAATAAATAATATTCAATAAAGATAATTTTTTGTTTTATGTTTGGTATAATTTGAAAATATTCATAAGAACAATAAGAAAGCCTATTTAATTTTTTTCTTACGTGAGCATATTCTATTTCTGCTGTATTTAAAAGAATATAACTTTGATTTTCTTAAATTTAATAATACATATTTTTAGAAAAATGCATCTTATTTCCATTTTAAAATATTTAAGAAATTATCTTTTCATACATGAAATTTACTCAAGGGTTACTTAATTCATTTGGATTTTTTATGATTCCTCTGAATTTTATATTTATTAAAATTTATCAAATTTCAGATTTCATAATTCAGTTTCTTATGATGTATACAATAAATTTATTGTACATATATTTTATAAAATTGTATTTATAATTTTATATTGATTTGAATTTTAGATTTCATAATTGGGTTTCTTATAATGTGCACCTAAAATATCAGTATTATAATTGAGTATGAGTCGAAGCCCGTTCAATTTGATGAATAAAAATGTTTAAAAGAATTGATTAACTGAATTTATAAAAATTAACAAAATTAATTACACCATTATATTGACTAGCCTAACTCTTAAGACAAATACTATTTTTAACTGAAGTTTAATTTGAACTTTTCAAATTACTGAAAAATGAAACCTTATTCCTATGCATAATCAGTAACATGCAATTAAGATAATGAAATTATGAAGTTATTAATTGAGTCTTTGATCTTTGGTATTACGTAATGAAAAATCAATGAAAATTGCACCATTATAATTTTTGTTTTCAACGAAATCTAAAAGTAACATATTTTTTGCCAGTGCAAAATTTACTTGCATACTTTTCATACTCATATTCTCTATTTTAACAGTATTTTAATGTGCAGTAGATTATTAATAAATATATTCCCGAAATTTGATGTCATGTTTGCCAGTTACAATTTTGCATGTAAACATTCGTACCCTTTACTTGAGTTTCTAATCTGAGTGCCGGCAAAAACCAGAAATTTACTTTTAGATGCATTCGTAGTAAAATATTTAGTTTTATCAAAGAAAATACTCATTTCATTTTTGCTATGACTTCATTTTCACCCACTGAAGCCCTTTGAGATTGATTGATCAAACTCAGAATCAGCGGAATAAAAAAATATTGAAATGTAACAGATTTATGAGTAAAAATGCCTTATTTTAAATTGTGACGTCATATTCTGTCCAAAAGTTTTAAAAAGTTATTTTTAATTGTAATATGGAAATGGCATCCATATAGTCCAGGGGAAATGTACAAAAAAAGGGGGGTTACCTTACAAAAAATCGGGTAGAAGATTTTTTTTTTTCTGAATTGTTTATAATGATGCCAACATGGAAAAAACAAGTTTTCCAACATAATTTCTTAAGGCTAAATTTTCTGTGGCCGAAAAGCAACAAAATTTTGGGACTTTTTTCGATTTTTTTTAAATATCTCAATAGTCGTTGCAATAGCATAATTTTTGTCAATTACAATATTAAAGAGGACAAAATTCTCTACAACTTTCATATTTACAATTTTTTTATACACCCAATAGCCAGAGTTGTATAATATAGACGCGCACGCCGTGTGCGGAAAATTTTCCGCAAAATTCGGGACTTTGCGGAAATTTTTTTTGAAAAAACAAAAACAAAAAGAACGTAATTTTTGTTCTTGTAACTTTTTTTTTTTTTTTTTTTTAAATACCGAAATGTTAAAAATGTTCCCCAATTTTATGCACGATTTATTTATTGTTTGTCAGGAGTGATTTTGTTCCGAATTTTCAGAAAATTTAAGGCATTCGGTTCCGAAAATTAAAAAAAAATCGGCCATCATCCCAAAAATTCAGACATAAAAAAATATCACTTTAAAATATTGCGAATTTCAAGAAATGGTCGCCGAAAAAGAAACAATTTTGCCAATCGTTCGCAGAAAAAAATCACCCCTTTCGTCAAAGCATCGCGGAAAAAACGCGAATTTCGTCAAAGGACTGCGGAAAAAAAACGTGAATTTCTTCAAAGCATCCTGAAAAAAAAAGGTAATTTCGTCAAAGAATCGCAGAAAAAACGCAAATTTTGTCAAAGGAGCGCTGGAGAAAAAACTAATTTCGTAAAAGAATAGCGGAAAAAGCCCCAAAATTTTGTCAAAGGATCGCGAAAAAATGCAAATTTCGTAAAAGAATCGCGAAAAAAAATTAATTTCGTCAAAGGATCGCGAAAGAAACACAAATTTCGTCAAGGGGCCGCAAGAAAAGCGCTAATTCCGTCAAAGAATCGCGAAAAAACACTAATTTCGTGAAAAGATTGCTGAAAAAAAACGCGAATTTCGGTAAAAGATCACAAAACAAACAGCCAATTTCGTCAAAATACCGGGAAAAACGCGTCAAAAACCCGCGAAAAATACACGAATTCCGTCAAAAGATCACGAAAAAAACATGAATTTTCTCAAAGGATCGTTAATTTCGTGAAAAAAAAGAATAAAAAGCGGTCAAAAGATAGAAAAAAAACCCTGAAATTTCTTCAAAAGAACACAAGTTTTGTCAAAAGATCGCAGAAAACGCAAATTTCGTCCATAGATCGCGAAAAACAAGCGAATTTAGTCAAAAGATTGCGAAAAACACGCAAATTTTCTCAAAAGATCTCAAAAACTGTACGAATTTCGTCAAAAGACCGCAAAAAATACGCGAATTTCGTCAAAAGATCGCGAAAAATAAGTGAACTTAGTCAAAAGATCGCGAAAAATAAGCAAATTTCTTCAACAGATTGTGAAAGGAGTTCGAATTTCGGTAAAAGATGGCAAAAAACACTCAAATTTTGGTAAGAGA
Source organism: Maratus speciosus (assembly GCA_963932465.1). Classification (NCBI taxonomy): domain Eukaryota; kingdom Metazoa; phylum Arthropoda; class Arachnida; order Araneae; family Salticidae; genus Maratus; species Maratus speciosus. Next base: position 97,474,702 of record OZ010790.1, on the reverse strand, counting down.
TCGTGAAATCACGTGAGTTTTGTCAAAGGATTGCGGAAAACACGCTAATTTCGTGAAATGGTTGCGAAGATTTTATTTTATTTTGTGATTTGATGAATTTAGGTCCCTAAGGGTTCCTTTTTAAGCGAAATATATGGTCTTTTTTGGTCCCTTTTTTGAAAAAAATGGTCCCTTTTTACCATTTTTTACTACAAAAGTTGAGTGGGAGTCCTGCATGTTGTATTCATAGGCTTTTCTTTGATTAGTTAAAATTGCTGCTCTAAAATAATATTTTTTAAAACCAAATAAACTGGTTTTTTCCCCTTCCTGCTGCTAATTTTTCATTATTGCAATCTGTACCCAATTGTTGTTTAGAATGCCCAGAGTTAGCAAAATGTGTGGAGAAATTTTACCTGAATAATTTTTCTTTTAAATGTGAAAATATTTTCAAGATAGCAATCATTTTAATTTTTAGGAGTTTATTAGCATTAGAATTTCAGTCTGCTCCAAAAATAGAATTTTAATTTTATTGCTACAAAATTAGATTTTTGCTGCTACAGAAATGGACTTTACTGCTACAAAATCAGATTTTTGCTGCTCAAAAAATGGATTTTACTGCTCCAAAAAGGGATTTTACTATTCCAAAATCAGATTTTTGCTGCTCCAAAGGTGCTCCAAAATGGCTTTAGTGCTCTTTCATCCCTGCATCAGTCTCTTTAATGATGATACCTATGAATAGACCTCTCCCTATAAAATGCGATTCAGTTGTTTCAGAAGCAATGTCAGAACAGAGTGACTGACATTTTGTGCGAAGAAGTTACAATATTAAGGATTGGGCTGTTTCTTAATGCATTAACAAAATAATTGATAAGAATTCACCTTTTCTTATCATGGATTTTTAGCTTTATTATTTTTTTAACTAAAATAAATATTCTTTAATTAATATTAATTAATTTTTAATTTAAATGGCAATTACTTTAAAACTACTGTTTTTAATTAATATCGTCAAAATAATATAACACATTATTTTATTAAACATTAAATTAATTTGCAGAAAGTTTTTGACCCAATATTTGCGTGCGCAGAAAGTTTTTGGTTTTATACAAGTCTGCCAATAGCAAGCGCAGTACGCCATTTCAAAAGTAAGACAATTTTTTCAATTTTCTTAAAAACCATAAAAAACGTAGTTCTCCCCCCATTATTCATATGTTTCCCTCGGATTTAATCATGTATGTCAACTTCTATATATTGGTAGCAATAAATTATGTGTTTGAGGGCCAAAACTAGCCTTTGGGGGGGGGGGGGGGGGGGGGCAAAATTCATGCATATTTTGCCCCACCCCTCGTTAATTATTTTAATAAATCTCTAATAGCCAGATTTTGAAATTTTTAAGTGTGTAATCATTAAATACGTAATCAGATTTTTCAAATATGGATTCATTAAAACCTTGAAAACCGAACTGAAATATATTCCGCTTTAAACAGGTTTCCATCTTAGGAGGTATAACTGGTCACATTCTTTCTCTTAAAAATATATAATTTTTTCTTTAAGGACCAGATTCCGTATAAAGATTTTATTTTCAAAAATTTTATGATAGTTGTAGTATTGAGGCGTTTAATGTCATAGTTATATGAATTATGAGACTAAATTAGTCATACAAAGACATCGTTAGATATCGACCTCGGTATCATATGAAAAAAAAAATAAATATTCTCGCGTGAGACTTCACTACTCACTCGAAGAAACTGGAATGCTAAGGTTAAACCGATGGAAGCTTTCCTTTTACAATTTCTCGTTTGCAATTTAATAGTTTTAAATGATTTTTTTTTTTGGAGGGCCTTAGAATTGCTGACGTTGTATTCCAACCGTATTAGTGTTTACTTTTTCTATTTTGATTACAGTTTTTATTATTTTTTATTTTTGGTCAGTTTTATGGCTGCAAGACTTTTTTTATCCAAATTTCATATATGTATATATATATATCAGGGCCGAAACTAGAGGGGACAGAGGGAGCATGTGCCCCGGGCACCAGAGTGGAAGGTGAAGGAGCGCCAAATAAAGATTTTTTTGTCGTTTGATACCAAAAAATATATAGTATGAAATTTGGCTAAAATTGTCTCACAGTCGGAAAATCCAAAATGCAGATTGAACCAAATGCATTAAAACTGGATAACAGAATCATGTTTTAAATGAAAAAATTGCGTGTTAATCCATAAGAAAATTTGAAGCAAATGCATTAAAATAGGATAACAGAATCCTGTTTTAAATGAAAAAAGTACAAGTTCCCAACAGAAAGAATACTAGCAACTGCTGAGAGGGAAACCTGTATAAAGCGGAATATTTTGGGTTCCCTTTTAAAGGTTTTAATGAATCAATATTAGACAAAGCTGGTTACGCAGATCAGCATTACGTATCTCATGATTACATTTAAATTTTAAAATAATTCGGCTATTAGAAATTAGTAAAATTCTTTTTGTAAATTTCTTTTGCGGAGGTTTGTGAGGGGGGGAGGCGCCAAAATGCATGTTTGTCCCTGGTGCAAGAAAGGTTAGTTTCGGCACTGATGTATATATATATATATATATATATATATATATATATATATGGCTATTTTTTCAACTTACATACACACTCGATGCAGAGAACGTGGAAGGGGGCACGGTGGTGGACAGTCGAAAAATAATTGCGAGGGAGTAACCGAGTGTTCTTTTTATTATTGATATAAGTAGAAAAAAAACTGACAGTATTTATTAAAACTAATCTTTTAAATATTTTTATAGTGATCTCAAATATGTTATTGACAAAATTTTTAAATTTTACAGGAGATAAATATATAACATCAGTTAGTGAAATAACCTGTTGTCATTTTTATTGTAGCTATTTTATAAGGTAAAAGCATTTCTTACATAAAATATATTTATTTTCTGAGTGCCTCCCCTCCTTCATTTTATATGAAAGTATAATCCAATGTTTACTATCTTTAAAAAAAAAAAGCATTAAAATATATGTTATCAGTAATTGGTAAATAAAATGTACCATTGTATGTTAAGTGTGTAATATGTGGAATAAAGTATGTTTTTCGCAAATTTTCATGTCTATCCGATTGTTTCCTGGAAAAACATGCATGCATTATAAAAATTATTACAATTACAAAATTATTAAAATTAAACAAAAATTCTTTCTTAATTGAAACTATAGTACCAATAAGTTATTAAATACTAAAGTATTCTTTTAAACAATGCTTTGAAATTAACATTATACACACTTAAAATTACTGTCGATACGAAAATTGTTTTATTCATCTACACACTATCCTATTTTTAAAATTATATAATTTTATTGAATATAAAATGTATGTTGTGATGAAAATAAAGACGTGGGTGTGCAAATAATATTTAATTTACTGCTACCAATTTTTAGAAGTTGACATACGTGATTAAATCCGTGGGAAACATATGAATAACCGGGAGAGAACTACGTTTTCATGGTTTTTAAGAAAATTGAAAAAATTGTCTTATTTTTGAAACGGCGTATTGCGCTTGCTGTTGAGTGTATAAAAAAGTTGTAAATATGAAAGTTGTAGAGAATTTTGTCCTCTTTAATATTGTAATTGAAAAAAATCATGCTACGGCAACAAGTTTCGAGATATTTAAAAAAAATTAAAAAAAGTCCCAAAATTTTGTTGTTTTTTGGCCACAGAAAATTTAGCCTTAAGAAATTTTGTTGGAAAACTTGGTTTTTCCATGTTGGCATCATTATAAACAAGTCAGAAAAAAAAATCTTCTACCCGATTTTTTGCAAGGTAAAATGTACATTTCCCCTGGACTAATATATGATGTGGTAATTCCCATTGTTTCCCTTCTCTCTTCAATAATGGAAGTAACCCGATTGCCACCAATATGAAGAAATTTCATAAAGAACTTTTAAAATTAAAATATAAAAATGGATTTATTTAAAAAAAAAATAGCGAGTGCAGGCACATTTGTAAATAAATTGCTTTCATTTAAAAAAATGATTATCAAAATGGGTTCAGTAGAAAGCTCAGGCCAGATGACTGAAGAAACAAACCTTTTCTTTTAATTATACGTATGATAAATGTGAATATTTTTGTATTATGAATGTTATTTCCTTAGTTTTAATTGTAATTAATTTGAATTGATGGTTTAATTTTTTTTTTTTTTTAAATGCTGTTTTACAATTATTTTTGTCATTTTAAAGATTGCATGCATAAATTTGCTTATGAAACTTTGTGTTATGAGTATTTTCTTGTATTACAAGATTATTTGTACTTTTAATTGTAATTAATTTGAATTGATGGTTTATTTATATTTTTTTAAATGTTGTTTTACAATTATGTTTGTCATTTTTAAAGATTGCATGTGTTAGTGTTTGCTTATGAAATTTTGCATAGCTTCCGGTATTGTCTTTTTTGTAAAAGCATGTTTGCATTTGCATGAATTAGAGTATGGCTTTTTAGGATAAACAAAAATGCTTGCTTAAAGCATAGAGGTCTGATGCGTTTTCATACCCATATGTATGCATTGTATTAAGACCTGTTTTATTACCCTGCTTTGTTTCCCTTTACTTAATCCTGTTTTGACTATCTAAGTTATTATATTTTGTATGGGAATTTTGTAGATTCCATCAGACATTTAAACAACAACAAAAATAAATAAAACCTTTGAATTATAAGAGATATTTAACAAAAATTTTAAAAGTATAATTGAAGCAATAACTGCTCTGTACTATAACTATAAATATGTACTCCAATTTTTTAATATGTTTTCAGACAAAAGCCATTATGGTTATAATGAAAATATTCAACAGAGTCTATTTTAAAGTCTATTTAAGCATCTGATTAGTACTTCTTAAAGTTTAAACTTTCAATATTCAAATAAAAATCACTTTTAGACAGTATATTGCTTTATTTATTGAATTATTATTTATTGCATAATTCAAGTTAATTCTAGTTTTAACTTCTTTGCAAGAGTTAAATGTGTGCAAAACTTGGTGTATTATTCTCTACAAGGGAAGAGTAAAAAATTATATTCAGTAAAATATTGGATTGTGCAGAAAGTTCTGAACATTTTTTGTCTTTAGCAACAATTTATTTTTATAACATTCTCAGTTATACGTGAAGAAATTAAGGAATGTGGATGTGTGAAGGAATGTGGAAAAAATGTGGGAAGAATAGGAGTTTTTAAAGAAAAATACTATGCAAGCTATACTATGTATAAGTGCAAAAAGATATCAAACATTGGTTACTTTTTCTAAAATATTTCTATCTAAGATATATATATTTTAAGGATGCTGTGTGAAGAAATAGGTATAAACATTGATTTGTTGCTTTCTACATCTGTTTGTACTTTAATTGCTGCTTCTATACCATATATGCTTTAAATTTAGCAATATTTTTATTCCCACACACTTTAAGGTAGTTGTTGCAATAATCATTAATATCAGTATTAATTCATTGATGTATTGAATATTAAATTTTTGATATCATCCAGCTCTATATATAACCAACATGAAATCCATGCATTTTTACTTTCTTCTATCTTTACAAGAAGAAAGTATAGGATTTGGGAAAAATTTCAACTTTCGATTTTTGATGGATTTATACGTTATAGAATGTCCTGAAAACGATTTTATATTTTTTAGAAATTGTCTGTCAGTGAGTCTTGTCTGTCTGTATGTGACAAAAATTTTGTGGCGTTCTGTCTCAAGAACTTACGCACAGAATTTCACAAAACTTTATATTCAGTTAGACCTTGATACAAACTGCTGTTGATTACTTTTTGGTGTATATTTGCCCAACAGGTGACACTGATATGCTGCATTTTTTACAATTTTTGCAATAATTCTATCTCAAGAACTACTGCATGAATTTTCATAAAACTTCAGATCAGGGTTCTCGGTGCCGCTCGCCATTGCACCAAATCGCGACAAAAGTCTTCATTTGACGAGTAAACCAACAGTCAAATTCGCCAATTGCGAATGCTCAGGTTGTACGTATTGTGTGGTTTGCCAATACCGTCGAGATTCTTAGCCGCGTTACTGAACGATTGATGTCGTTTTAACATGTTCGATCGCACCGTGCAATTTACATTGCTCTATTTATAGAGATACTGACTCAACACCAATTGAGTTTAGCAACAGCCAAAGACACAGAAATGATTATGCCATAAGTATTTCTCGATTGTCAGTTAATCACTACCTATGCGCCAGCGTCGCGCCGGTAAAAACGCAAACAAAATTATTCGTATCAAGTGCCAAATAGAGAAAATTTTTGCTGGAAAGCGGCGTTGAAATTAGCTATTTACCATACCATTTATTAGTTGTATGCAAAGTATTATTGGTTCGTGAAATTTTCTCCATCGGTTAAGAGTCAATCTCATAGAAATTTTTAGAGTATATTTTCACAACGGTAAATCAGAGATAGCTGTTTGTAATTTTTATTTAGGCAGCTAAAAGAATGTCTGAAACATTTACACAATTAGGAGACATTTAGAATGTACCGTATATACTCGTGTATAAGTCAACCCCCCCACCCCCCCAGATCTTAAGCAAAATTTTGAAAAAATTTGAATTTTCGTGTATAAGTCGAACTACATTTCTGGTAGTATGTTGAAAAATAATTTGCAATCGAGGATAAAATAATTAATAAAGTTTCATTAAATTGGTAAACTTTTTTACGTTTCTAATCAGACTTTTTTTAACGCTTTAAAACTGTATAATTATGTAAAACCAAAGAAGCTTAAAGCATTTTGAAACCTATTCACATCAATTCACTGATACTTAAAAAGAAAAATTCTTTCTAAAATCTATTCACACTTTATTACAATATAGTACTTCTATGTATTGTAGTACTTTTAAGAGAGATATATCTAGAAGCATTCTCAAGTGGAATTCTTTTTAAAAAGGGGGATTAAAATGTTGAAAGGAATGCCGCTGTATTGAAGGAAATTCCGCCCCAAGAGAAAATGCATGCAGAACAATAACAGGAACATTATTGTTGAGCTTTTTTAGTCAATCACAGGGAAATGACCATTGTCCACTTTTATCTCTCATGTGGTTACTTAAAAGACTTACCCATTCGCCGATTATCTGCAATTTTTTTTTCTTTTTTGCACTTTCTCGTGTATAAGTCGACCCCCCATTTTCAACTCCCAAATTTTGTCTAAAATTCTTCGACTTATACGCGAGTATATACGGTACTTATTTTTAATAGTTTCTGTAGCGGATAGTCGAATTTCTATTATATAAGCAATCATAAAATATTAGGTTATTTTAGAATTTATTGAAAAAAAATGGATACAATAAATGTTAAAGATAGATTTTTCAGTGTTTCAAGCCGAATATATTTTGCTAACATTTCTGTTCATTTGGCTACTGTTTTATATTTCTTATTCGCCAAATCGCTAATGTTGGTCAAAAGCCAGCGAGAACACTGCTTCAGATTCAGTTGGTCCTTGATATGAATTGGTGCTGATTATGTTTTGGTGTAAATTGCCTAACAGTTGGCACTGTTACGCTGCATTTTTCAGGATTTCTGCAATAGCTCTATCCCAAAAACTAATGCACAGATTTTATTCAAACTTCAGATACAGTTAGATGTTGACATAAGTAGTTGCTGATTAGGTTTTCAAGTTAATTTCCCAATAGGTGGCTCTGCTGTGCTTGATTTTTAATGATTTTTGCAATAGCTCTATCTCAAAAACTAATGTATAGATTTTCATCAAATTTCAGATTCAGTTAGATGTTGACATAAGTTGTTGCTGATTAGGTTTTGGTGTAAACCCCCAACAGGTGGCGCTTTTATACTGCATTTTGCATGATTTACACGGTTTTAGCGATAGTCATATTTCAAGAACTAATGCGCAGAATTTCATATCTTCAGAATTCTCATGATGTGGGCATAGATTGCCATTTAATTTTGGCACTGTGATAGCAAATTTTGAAGTATTAACATGTATGAGATAGAAGAAAGTTTTGGGATTGGCACATCAGACTAGTTTTCTTTTCACAGATTGGTGGTTCCTAAATATTATATAATAAAACCTATTTTAATTTTACTAAATATTAACCACCAGAACTTGAATTTTCATAAACTTTTCAAATCTTAAATGTTTTGGTCAATTTTGAGTTTTGGTTTTAGCTTTATTTGCTGCAATGAATTGTCTTCACTATTCCTGATCTTGTAAGTTTTAAAATCTTACAAATGACTGTTGATTCATTTAAAAAACAACTTCATTAGACTAAACAAATGTTTCTAAATTTTTCTGAAACATTAATCTCTCTTTTTAACAATTTCCAACAAAGTTGAAAAGTGTTTATGAGTTCTGTTTGTCTGTCCGCCTGTCCACACATTTAAGTAACGTAAATATACTCGGATTTCTATTCAGTTAAAGTATGTTAATGATGCTTACCATGGCATGTTTGGAATTGCATATGAAGTGTGTACCATTAATAGTTCATTTACAGGGCAACTCAAAATAATTCCATTACATTATCATATATGGGGAAAAGTCGTTTCCAGAGTATTTTAATGGCATTATGTTATTTCAAATGTATTGAAACTGATATAAATAACTGAATTTCACTGCAAGATGATTACAATAGAATAGGGCATTCATAGCATTTGTCTTTTATTGACAGGGACACGCAAAAGAAATTGGTTATGGTACTGTCTTTGAGCAATAATTGCTGGAAGTGCGGTTTCATTTTCAGTATGCACTTTTACAGGGCTGCACAAAATAATTCATGTACCATTCTCCTTATCAGCGGAATTGCTGAAGGGGAATTTTCAGCTGAGGTATATATTTCCTAACTGAGCTAAATTTTTGTATGCATGTAATTAATAGATCAAATCTATATATCATATACAGGGCTGCTCAAAGAATTTGGATAATTTTCCAATTGTAGAAGGAAACAGCTGAAATTGGGTTGTCAGATGTGTTATGCGTTTCCATATGGTTGAATTAGACATAATATTTTAATTTATTAAATGGTGCAATTTTGTTACATTATTCTGAACGTGTTGGAAAGTGTTTCATAGTCTATGATTGATGCATGATTTTTCCTTTATTGTTTATTAAATTAATTAAAGTGTATAAAATGCAGCTTTTTGTCATTTATAATGAACATCTTGTAAATACAATCAAACTATTCTGATAATGATAAATTTTAGCCCATTCAATTTTTATAGACTTTTCTTTTTATCATTCTGCTCTAAAATGTTAATTTTCAAACGATAATAAATATAAAAGTAAAAATAGTTTTTTAGAAGACACTCTTTTATAAACATTCAATGTTCATCTTGAAAATCATGCCTAATGTTTTGACTGTAATTCATGTTTTTTCCCAACATTTTCGTTAGAATACATTAATTTGGCATGGGCATCAAACTCGATTATGAAAAATTCACTGCTTTTTTACACTTGGTAGAAAGTGCAAGCGAGAGCAAGTGAATTTATTTTTTAAAATGTAATTTTTACAATTTTAATTAATTTTTCAATTAATTTTCAGCACTGAAATTACACTCGAAATTACTGAATATATTTAATATGTGATTTATCACATTGCTAACTAAGCGTAGAACCAACAGAGTGGAAAATGTCCAAGCCAAGAATCGAACCCCCAACCCTTGAAATAGTGCTCTACTATTTAAGCTACAAGGACGGTACCCAGCTAAGCATCTCTCACTCACATATGTTGGTAAGTCTACAGCTGCAGCACAAGATGGAATAGTCTTCATGAGCACACAATCCTGTGGCGAAACATGAAACACAAATTGACCCAGCATCGGAGAACACATATATAAGTTTAATTAATTTTCAGCTGTGAAATTACGCTCAAAATTATTGAATATATTTAATACGTGATTTATCACATTCCTAACTAAGCATGGAACCAACACAGTGAAAAATGTCTAAACCATGAATCGAACCCAGAACCCTTGGAATAGCGCTCCAAGTGCTCTACCAATTATTGGTATGCTTAGTTAGCAATGTAATAAATCATGTATTAAATATATTCAACAATTTTGAGCATAATTTCACTGCTGAATATTAATTGAAAAATTAATTAAAATTATATATGTGTTCACTGATGCTAGGTTTATTTGTGTCTCATGTTTTCCTGCAGGATTGTGTGCTCATGAAGACTATGCTGCAGTTGCAGCCTTATCAATATATGTGAGTGAGAGATGCTAAGCTGGGTATTGTCTTCGTATCTTAAATGGTAGGGCACTTGGAGCATTATTCCAAGGGTTCCGGGTTTGATTCCTGGCTTGGACATTTTTCACTCTGTTAGTTCTACGCTTGCTTAGTTAGCAAAGTGATAACTCCCCTATTAAATATATATAATTTTTGTTCTGTTTTTTTTTTAAGACTGTTATCAAATCCAAAAGGGCAACTTTATGTCATACATTATGTCATACATACTTATTTTTATTTGCAAATGCATGAAATTAGCAGGTGTTGTTGTTCAGAAACTATGTAATCAAGCTGTGTTTTCCCTTTTTTTTTTTCACAAACGCAATAGTTTTTTCAGAAAATATTGTCAAAGTGGGCATTTTGACCTGAATTTCTGCGCGAAAGAAGAATAACCACTCAAGGAAGGGTGAAAAATATCTTTGTCACGTTATCAAAATCACTTATAACTCAATAGGTAATTTATTTATCAAAAAATGGAAACACAGCTCTATTTCAAATCGCTTCCATAGTCAGGCCTTCCATTTATATTTTTCCATTAAAAAATGAATTTGTAAATGTGTCAAAACGTTTTGCACTTGTTGAACAGAGCAGTTGAGAACAGTCTTAAGATGATAGTACTTTATTTAAACTATCTTTTTAGGATTTCTAAATTGATTTCTCAGCATATAATCATAAATTAATTTATATTGAACTATTAATTTACAAAAGCATATATATATTAAATATTAAAATCTTCATTTTTTGTTTATAATTTTTTTTCTACTTTTGATTCTTTAAAATGTTTCATTGTTGCAGTTTCACAGCCATTTGGCCTATTTTGTTGAGGGTTTATTGGCGCATATTTAAAACCATTGTTGTTTTAACTTCCATACAATTGTATGAGTTACAGAAAATCTTTGGCTTTTTATCATCTGTGTCGGCTAATGGAAAAAATGGCTTAAAATTAAGTTATTAATTTATAATTAAGTTCTAAAAATATTAAAATGTTGTATTGTTATCGGAAACGCATTTTTGAATTTTATTTTTAAAATTCTAGCATATCAGGAGTGGGTTAAAAATTGATTACAAAATTCCATCTATAAATACAAAAACCAGGTTGAGTTAAATAAAAGGGTGTAATTTTTTTTTTTTTTTTTTTTTTTCACCTGAAATTTGCACCTGCAGAAAATGTTCAGAACTTTCCAAGCAGTCCAATCGATTTTGCAAGTCACAAAAAGAAATTGTCTTATATGCCAAACATTTTTTTTAAAGTCTCAATTGCAATACAGACTACGTTGAGTGATGTTGCTGAATCAATGCAGGCACTATTTATTAGTCAGTCATTTAATTCTTCCTTTAACAATTTTAGGTGCTTATTTTTTGAGATACTTGATAAAGTCTGTTCTAGTTTGTCTGTTTGGTTTAATGCTGCCTATTTTTTGTAAGTTTTTAGAATTTTATTTTATTAATTTTTTTTTTAATTGGTTACCACGGCTTTATTTGGCCTGGTTAGATTTAAAAAGCTCTTTGCATGTAAATTCTAATTAAAAAATAATGCTGCACACCAGCTGGCTTTTCCTGTTTCATTTTGCTAACTGCATTTTCTTTTTATGTACTATGTAATTGCTGAGATTTATATAAACAAAAATCAGTTTATTATACATTTGATAATGATCTTACTTACTATAAGAATTGGAATTTCTTAATTAGTTTTGCTATTGAATCTTTAACTAAATAAGATTAAGAAAAAATAAATCTTATACATTTTTTTAATCTCATGAGATGAGAACTATAATTCTTGTGCTGTAAAAAACTGGCTATGCTGTCATTACGTCATCGTCGCTTTCTATTTCATATAACATAATAATAACATAATCATTTGATTTTATATATTTTATTTTGCTTTTCTTACTGATAATGATATACTAATATTTCTTCCACAAATTTTATTTGTGAAAGAATTAGCATTTCTAACATGAATAAAAAATGTAAAAATGTATAATAACCCCCCAAAAATTAACCTTCATGTTAGGTTCTTCTGTACTGTACAAAAATTGGTTTTATATTTTATTATAAAATCTTTAAATTAATTGTTATTTACTAAAAGTTATTATTATTATTTTTTTTATAATTCTTAGTTGTTTAATGTGAGATTATTAATTTGGCTTCAATAATGATGAAATATTGATATAGTATAACTTCTTTAATCCAAAATCATCGGGACCACAGCAATTCTGGATTATGGAAATTTCCAGATTACAGAAATTTTGAAAGTGGAATGTTAGATAATTACTAATACTATTAATAGTAATTAATATTGCATAAAAAATGCAAGCATTTTGATTATTTAAAAAATTAAATGACATTAAGAAATTTCCTCTCAAAATGCCCCCCCCCCCTCCCCCCCCCCAAAAAAAAGTAATGTGTGTAAATAATACATGGTGTTGTCATTGTACATTAAGCAAAACAATAACGGTAGAATTTAAAAAAAAAAAAAAAAAAAAAAAAAAAAATATTATTTTGTTTTTTATAACTATTTCTGATTTGTAAATTCTGAATTTTAAATGACACAAATCACAAAAATGATAGATAGAAAATATTACAAATGAAATTACATAAGGCTAATGTTATGCAACACTAAATGTATGATACTTAGAAATATCAAATTCAAAGATCTTAAATTTGGAGAAAGAAAAATAACAAAATAATAAATTAGTATTAATTTTGAACTAACAATGGTCAAAATGAATAACAGAGACAAAGCAATTTAATTTCTGTTGCTATTGTTGTACATTTAAAAACTGATTTCGATTTAATTTTTTGTGTAGCAAATGAGCAAAACGTGAAAATAATTTCGAGTTTTTAAGTTTGGCAGTTGGAGATAGTTGGCATCTGCTGTTGACAATGAATTTTTGTTTACATTTTGGAAGATTCATTTGAAGAACATAATACACAATAAATTTATATGTATTGCACTATTTAAAATGTAAAAACGTTTATAAATTATTAATATTTAAAATATTCATTTTTTAAATATTATTTACTTAAAAAAAAAAAAAAAAAAAAAAAAAAAAAAAAAAAAAAACATGCCCAACTTAAAGGCACAGAAAAACACATTTTGACTTTTCGCTTTTTTACATTTCGACTTTTTACTTTTATTTACAAAAAATAACACAGGTTCTGAAATTTCCAAAACCGTATAAATTATATAGTTTTAGTAAAAATTAAATACCCACACTAAATAAAACTATGAATGCAGAAAGCATTTCTTGTGCTATACATAAACTAAAATACATTTATTTAAATTTGAGAGAAAAAAAAATGAAGTATTATATTTATTTATAAACAAATTGTTTCTTTTTCTCTTCGAAAGCTTCACAGTATCACAATCACACAGCTTATACTTCACAATATTTAAGAAAATAATTTTTAACAATTATCAGATAGAAAATGAACCATAGGATTCAATATTTTTAAACTATCCCTAATTTATAATGCAGAACTGAACAACAATTATTATTGAAAATTTCACCATTTTTGCATTGAAATTTTCAAAGAAAGTAAAAAAAAAAAAAAAATGAGCATATGATATACCACTTCTATTGAAATATATGTATGATTCAAGCTTAATTTAATATCTGCACTGAAGAGATTGTTATTTACTGCTACTTCTCTTTGATATATTTTTAAATATGTACGTCTGGTAAATATATCGTATTAGAATGAGTGTTGTTATTAAAACATTAAATGACAGGTTAGAAAAAAATAAGGGAACTGCTGTGTATAGAAAGAAATAAAAAATATGAAAAAACAAAATCTATAAATAAATCAAAATCTGATAATTAAATAAAATCCTGCTGCTGAGATAGCTCAAAAAGGTATGACAAAAAATATAAAAATTCAGGAAAATTCATTTTTGTGCTTTTTCCTTAATGGTGCGAGCAGATATCAAAATATAGCAACCTCTTTCAAAAATTTCGTCTGCCCTCCGATTAGATTTAAAATGTTAACCCTGCAATTCATTCAAATAAAAAAATTGCATTTTCTAAAAATTCTTATTCACTAAAGTGAATAGTTATGTTCTGAATGACTCTCTGAAGGCATATAAAACAAAGTTTTCGTGATTTTAATACAATAAAGTGTTAGATGCTGATAAAAATACATTGTGTTCTGCTGCATTCCATCTGCTTTGGAATTTACATGGCGAAAATTTTGCCAATGTCCAATCTCTCTCTAATGTATGATCTCTAGATTTCTTGTTGTTTTGTCACCATCTATTACAACTTTAGAGAAAGATATTAAGATAATTATAAAATGTTAGCATTAATTTTACCTTTTATAGGCCATTTATCAGACATTAATTGCATATTTTAAAAACTTTACTGCCTGTAAGACATATTGGTCAGTCTATAAAAACTGTATTAAAGCATCTTATATAAAATTAATAAACGTAACATAAAAAAAAAGTCCACACGTTCACACATAATACAAAATATACAACAAGAACGTTTTTGCTCCTGCCAGATCATCATTAGTTGTAATTTCTAAATGCCTTTGCTTCCTTATTTATCTTTTTTAAGGTCAACAGCTTCTCTAATTTTTCATTTATCCCTTTCTTTTTTCCCTTCTTCCACCAACAGTCGAAAGTTGCATGTGTCATGTCATTGCAAACTTCAGTTTTAGAAGAACAGGCTTCAATTGCTTTTCGTATTAGGGCATTTTGTAAATTTTCATAATTCACTGATTTCTATTTTTAATTCTATTTCTAATTCTATTTTTATGGTTTCAATTTTTAAGGGGTTATTGTATTTTTTCTGGCTAGAGCTTTATTTAATTTGAGGTCTCTGATATGCTCTTTCTTTCATTCTTCTATTTTTCTTTTAGAAATCTTAAAAATACAGAAAATAGCGAATTATGAAAATGCAGTAAAATCTTATTACAACAAATCTCTGGGGAGTGCTGATTAAATTCGCTATAATAAAAAATTCCTTAAAGTGAATATTTTTACAATGAAATAGGATAATATGATTTTTATTTAACTATCAAAATAATATTCAAGTGACAATCGTTGTAACAAGATTCTACTGTATACATAATGCCCTAATACGAGAAGCAATTGAAATCTGTACTTGTAAACTGAAGTTTGCAATGGGCACATGCGACTATCGATGCAAGAAAATGCTGGAAGAGGAGAAAAAAAAAACGGATAAATGAAAAATTATGAAATCTGTTGATTTTAAACAAGATAAATAAGGAAGCAAAGGCATTTAGGAATTACAAATGATGATGCTACTGCAGCAGGAGCGAAAACGTTCTTGTACTATATTTTGTACTATGTGTGAACTCGTGGATATGTTTTTTTTTTTTTTTTTTTTTTAAATGTTACATTTATTAATTTTATGCTTTACTATATTTTTTATAAAGACTGACGACTATCTCTTACAGGTGTAGTAAAGTTTTTTTAAAATATGCAATATAAATGGGAAAATTGTAAAACAGACATTAAAAACTAAAAATGTAGATCTTTATTTTTTATAATATGTTAGTATTAATTCTGAATTTATACTTAATATAATAAAAAGTTATATCTATAAAAATTATATATAACTTAGAAAGTTATAACAGTACATTTTAAAATTAAATAAATGGTTGTTTAAAAAAAGTTTTCTAAGCGGTTGTGCATATTAGAGATGGGCAACACTGTTCCTTTTAAAGAATTGTTCATTGAAAGGAACGAGTTTTTTGAAGTTGTTCCTATGAAATTAACAATTCCAAAAATGGAACGATGTCAGAAAGGAATGATTTTGAGAAAAAAAAAGAACAATTCCAAGAAAAAGAAATGCTTCCGAGTTAAGAGGAACAATTTCAAGATAAAAGAAATGATTTTAAGAAATTAAGGAATGAATCCAGACGCAATGGAACAAACATGAAATCCATAATATTAATAATACTAATTTATTTTCTTACATGTCCATCCATTTCCTTGCATATCTATCCATTTTCTTACGCATCCATCCACATTAATTTTTTAATTTTTGGGACAGATGATTTTGTATTCAAAAGTTTATTTCATTGCTCATTATGTGAAATTATTTCTAATCACCATAATACAAGTATTTCCGGACTTTATGATTTATGGCATTAAATTTAAATTCTCTTGAAAATTTACCTCTGGGTGACATTTCATTTATTGCAATAGTTTATCCAGGAAATTTTACTGTAGCTTCAGTTTTGGCCACTAGGGCAATGAGCTGTTCGATATTCAATATAATCCTTGGTTTCCTCTTGAAAGTATACTGTTAAATGACCCTCTATTTATACTATTAATTATTTTATGTAGGAAATTTTATTCCAGTTCTAATGTTTGCCACTAGGGCCTATACAATTTAAGTCTTATAATTGGACTCCCCTTCAAAATCCACCCTTAGGTAACTCTTTGTTTATATGTCAGTTCTCGGAACCGGTAGGAGTCTGTACATTTTTGTACGATTCCTCGGAAATGAGTCTTTTTCAGAGTCTGTCTATTTCGAAACAATTCCTAGGACTCTGTTTTTTTAGGATTAAGTTTGTGTGTGCATAAAATCTTTTATAAAATCAAATATGTATATCTGTCGTTTTGGAAAAAAACATAATTGATTAAATGAATGTATTTGAGAGTCTTAATATATAACATGGTCTTCCTGACTACATCAACAATGCATAGCCAAAACTGAAATGCCTGCAACTAAAATCATAAAATTTTAGTTGTTACTTCCTATTATAATATAAAATCCATTAAAAAAGTGTTTTCTGAAATTCGACCCATATGTTGTTGAAAATGGGATTGAAAGTTTTTGGAAAGGGTTACAAATGAAATGATCTAAAATCAGTTGTTGTTAATTGATTGTTGATTAAAATGCTATTATGGTATGGTGATGCATTTCTTATTTTTTTCCAAACTGTTTCTAACCAAATTAAAAAAATATTTTTTTTTTCCTGCTATTGTTTAAGCAAGCATTTACTTTGTTTTTCTTAAAAATTACATTAAAATATTTTTCTTAAATTATTTCTTTTGGATTAATTTAGCACAAAAAGCTTCAATAGTCATATAATTAAGTCACAGGTAATAATTACATAACTACAAAATAGACAATATTTTAACTGAAGTAAAGTAATATATTTCGCTTTAACAGAATCCAAATCTGCTATTTAAAAATAAAATAGCATATTTTAATTTATTGAAACTGGCCAGTCTACAAGATCAAGGACCAATTCCAAGGAATCGGTCCTTTTTGGAATCTTGCTCAACATCTGTTTTTTTTTTTTTTTTGGAATAATTTTATTTCTGACCGATTCCTTCAGTCCTTTTTGAAATTGGTACATTTCGGACTAATTCCAAGGAATCGGTCCTTTTTGGAGTCAGTACATTTCTAGACTAATTCTGAGGAATTGGTAAATTTCTGGCCAATTCTGATAAAATCGTTTTTAGGAATTGTTCCTCGACAAATGACATATCTATAGTGAATGTATAACATTATCACTTTAGGAGTGAGGGCAGAAGCCTGGCACTTGATATCATAATTTCTAGGAAGGGAAAGGATTTTGTCTTTTGATATCGTTATTATTTTTAATCTAATCAAAATTTTCTCTTTATTTGTAACTTAATTATTATTTTTTTTTTTTACATCAAAATAGTTTTTAAAACAAGACTGAGAGAAAATAAAAGAGTGTAAAAAAAACTTTTATTTAACTCAAATCTGGTTTTTGTATGTAAAGATGGAACTTTGTAATAAATTTTTAGCCCACTTCCTGATATTCTAGAATTATAAAAATAACATTCACAGGTGTGTTTTGGATGACAATTCAACATTTCAATATATTTAATTATAAATTAATACATCATTTCATGGAAAATAATCATTTTAAGGCATTCCATTAGCCTGCCACAGGTGATAAATCACCAAATATTCTCTGTAACTCATACAATTGTATACGAGTTGAAACAACAATGGATTCAATTATGAACCAATAAGTGCTCACCAAAATCGGCCAAATGGCTCTGAAACTGCAGCAATGAAACATTTTAAAGGCTAAGAAGTAGAAAATATAAAAAAAATTGAGTGTAATATTACATTAAAAAATTATTATTTAATGATTTGATTAATAATTAATTAATGATAATTAACTTACGATTACAGCTTGAGAAATCAATTTAGAAATCTAAAAAAGATAGTTTAAATAATGTTTTAATTTTTGTTTCCTGTTGTCTTATTTAAAAAAAGAAACAGAGTGAAAATTATATATATTTTAACAAATTGCTTGTGCTTTCTACCAAGTGTAAAAAAAGTAGTGAATTTTTCATTCGATGTCTAGTTCGATACCCATGCCAAATTAATGTATAGTAACTGAAATTTTTGAATAAAAAAAACATTTATTAATGTCATGAAATTAGGTGTGATTTTCATCATGAACATTGAATGCTTATAAAAGAAGGTTTTTAAAAAACTTTTTATGTTTTTTTACTTTCTTCTATCTTCAATTGAAGAAAGTATTGTAATCGAAATTTTTTTTCGACTTCCGGTTTTCAACAGATTTACACGTTTTAGGGGTCAGATATCCCAAAAATCATGTTTATACAAAATGTCTGTCTGTCCATGTATCGCTGTACCATCAAAAATTGTATGAAGTTATGCATAGAATTGAACCAATTTTTTTGTGTATGTATTTGGCTGTGGCAGGCAGGTCCTCCTTGAATTTAGCATATTCTGCCGGAAGGGGGCACTGTAATAGCAATCAATTAAAAAAACCCTTAACGGGTTAAAAGTTTGTGATGCAGCACTTTATCTTATTGCTATAAGAATTTTAAATATGGAACTTAAAAATAATGATATCAAATTTTAAGTGACGCTATATTATTTATTTTATCATTTTATTTTTGTTTTATTTATAATTGCATGCGTAAGAAATTATGTTAAATTTAAAAGGATGTATAAAAATTTATTCATTGATGCATTATCATTCACATTTTTCATAAATTCAAACTATGAGTTTTAAAAGATATGATATCAAAATTTAAGTGATGCCTTGATGTAGCCTTAAACAATTTGTTTTAAAATTCAATTTTAATTGTTTTCGATTTGGCTAAATATATTTACACATCTAACCGAAGCTTTTAATTTTTCAATACACTGTTAAAAATACCACTTTCACTGAACCTGTACAATGCACTGTACATTATTTATATGAATAAATTGATTTATCTTTTGTGCCACGCTATCCAAAATCAAAAGTAAAATTTATGTAAGTGATTTCTTTACGTCATAATATCCATTTGCATATATTTCGCTTAGTTTGGATACAATGATGCAAAGAAATTACTTACATAAATTTTACTTTTGATTTCGGATAGCGTGGCACAAAAGATAAATCAATTTATTCATATAAATACATTACAGTGCATTGTACAGGTTCAGTGAAAGTGGTATTTTTAACAGTGTATTGGAAAATTAAAAGTTTTGGTTAGATGTGTAAATATATTTAGCCAAATCGAAAACAATTAAAATTGAATTTTAAAACATTGCTTAAGGCTACATCAAGGTGTCACTTAAATTTTGGTATCATATCTTTTAAAACTCATAGTTTGAATTTATGAAAAATGTGAATGATAACGCATCAATGAATAAATTTTTATACATCTTTTTAAATTTAACATAATTCTTATGCATGCAATTATAAATAAAACAAAAATAAAATGATAAAATAAATAGTATAGCGTCACTTAAAATTTGATATCATTATTTTTAAGTTCCATATTTAAAATTCTTATAGCAATAAGATAAAGTGCTGCGTCACAAACTTTTAACCCATTAAGGGTTTTTTTAATTGATATCATTACTTTTTTTAAGTTAATAATAAAAAGATTAAAAAAAAAAATTAAAGACTAATGATAAGAACTTATAATCGGGATTTCCATTCACCTTTAATTTCCTCCCCCCCCCCCCCCCCCTCAAAAAAACATACCTCATACTTATATTGTAAAGAGTGCTGTGCTATTTGATTCTTTTAAAGAACTTTTTAGTAAGATATGGAAGTAATATACAAAATGTGTGTGTGTGTGTGTGTGGGGGGGGGGGGGGGGGGTTATGGTTTGTTTCACAGATATAGAAAGCTTTGTTAAAACTTACTATGTAAAAAGTTTACTTTCTTAAGAAAAATATAAAGAAATATTACTCTTTAAACCTTTTTATTTAAAATACAATAAAATTGTAAGCAAAAAAATACTTTCAAATAAAATTTATTTGGAAATTACTGATTTTTTATTTTTTAAGAAACAATTTCCCATCATGTAAGTTTTTAATCTATAGTTGTATTGGGGTGGTAGGATATTAGATTTACTGGATACAACTGTATAAAATGCATAAAATACATTATTATTGCTCCCATTATTGAAAAGAAGGTTTTATTGTGATATCCCCCCCCCCCATTTATTGTTAATGCTGAATTTAGGCAATAGATGGTGATACCATGCAGAGAAGCATTTAATTATTGATGTATTTAACTAATCATGTAACAAGCAACATAAATTACTTCAAAAACAGATTTTAATTATATTTTGTACCTTGAATTTTTTAATGCTTGGCAACGGTTTAATAATTTAGTTAGCCAAATGAATTATTTAATTTGAGGTTTTATTGCGCTTAATTTTTTCTGTGAATACATTTCCCATTTATTGTTAATGCTGAATTTAGCCAATAGATGGCGATACCATGCAGAAAATCATTTAATTATTGATGTATTTAACTCTCAGACACAGGAAAGAAGACTAGACTCGGCAACACCAATTCAGCCTATGTTAACGAATGAAGTAACTAAGAGCGTGATCTAGGGCTCAGACACAGGAAAGAAGACTAGACTCGGCAGCACCAATTCAGCCTATGTTAATGAATAAAGTAACTGAGAGTAGTGATGGGCGATTCTCGAGAATTCGACAATCGAGAAAAATCGTCATCGTAAAAAATCACAATCGATACAGCCATCGATTAATTCCTAGAATCTACAATCGAGATGTTTTACAATCGATTATAACGAGAAAAGCTAAAAACAGTTATTGGAAAACTTAGCTATTATTCTGGCCGACAATTTCATAGTAGTGATAGGGCTTAGTGATGGGCGATTCTCGAAAATTTACCAATTCGAAAAAATCGTTCTCGTAAAATACACAATCGATACAGTCATCGATTACTTTTGAGAATCTACAAAGGAGATGTTCTGGAATTGATTATTGAAATCATTGTTTTTACATATATATAAAGCAGATTTTATTAAATATAGGGTAACTGAAAACAGATGGAATAAAAAAACAACAAACCAAAGGGAGGCTATAAAGGAGCCATAAGACTGGAAAAGTCTTGTAAGGTTGCCCCCTGGTTGAAAAAAGGCTGAAAAAACGCGAGTAGCTATGAAGCGGTAAGGGGAGTTTAAGTATCAAAAATTAGAATTTTTCAGCAATTAGCACCAAAATGGCCAAAGAAATAAGAATCAAAAGCACACCCTAGTGGCAAAAACATGAACTAAAGGATGATAAAAGGGATCAAAATTTTTTATTGATTTTTCTACGTCATTTGAGATTGGATCTTTAATTTCCCCATTTTTAGAAAGTCTTCGACTGGAATACATTAAACGAACCCCCGCGGGGAGCAAAGTAGGTGGGGAGGGGCAAGGAAAGTGCATAATATGAATAAGTGGTCACAGGACTTTCCAACGATATGTCACATGAGGGGTGTCGGTTAAATTTAGAAAAGTGCCCCCGCACGGGGGCAAAGTAAGGGGAGGGGCACGGGCGATATATAAAATGAAATAGTAGTCACAGAGTTTTCCAATGATATATCACATGAGGGGTATCAGCAAATGATAGAAAAGAGTCCCAATTCCCAGGATTCCAATTATCGTGCCCCCTGAAATATACCCTGCCCATCCTCCTCTTTGAAATTTTCATATATTAAAAATTATTTATCGGAGGGCTCCGTAAAAAAATTCGATCTAAAATGTTTAAAAATGCTACGATTTCAAAAAAGTTCGAAAAGTGCCTCTCTCGGGGCACCAAGCTAGGGAGGGAAGAAGAAAGGTTCATAATATAAAAGAGTAACTTTCCGATGATAACCGAAAACTTTCCGATAATATATCAAATGACTGGTCCAAAAAAAGTTTGAAATCTACCCCTCCCACGTGGGTTCCCTCTTTTATCCCAGAATATACCCCGGAAATCACGCAGCCCCACTTTTAGTATTTTATATTTAATAAATAATATTTATCGGAGAGCTCCATTAAAAAACCTCATTTAATGATATTTATTGTAGAAATCTCTACAATTCAAAAAAAAAAAAAAAAAAAAAAAAATTCACCCTTGCACCGCTCCTTGCCCCCCTCCAGAATTCAACTCTGGGAGGAGAAAAGTTCATAATATAAAAGAACGGTGAAAGGACTTTCCGATGATATGTCAAGGAGAGGTTTGGTGAAAGTTTGAAAAGTACCCGCCTTCCCTTTGTCCACTCTCGCACCCCCCAGAATTCACTCACCTTCCTCTTTGAACTTTTTGTATTTAATAAATAGTATTTATCTGAGTCTCCAGGTATGGGGCAGCTTGGCAGAGCTAAAATAAGAGAAACATTGAAAATTCGGGGCAAAATGACACTAAATTTAACAGTAAAGTTTGAAACTAGGACTATACAGAACTGAATACATAAACCACTATGCTTCATAACCCACATCGGTTAATAGCAATAAAAAGATAAGTGCCAGTTAAACTGATGGCAATGAGCTCACAGGTTATTCACACTAATTGCATATTATACTCTTATTTCAAAGAATAATGTCCCTCAAAAAATAAATGAAGGGAAATATCCCCCGTTTGCCCCTTTTATACTTAACCAATGAACCTCCAAATCTAATCAGGGACACTCCTTAACTATAATAAATCAGTATATCAAATTTGAAGCAAATCAGATAATTCTGCATGAAAAAAAGAAACATATCGCTAAATTAACGGTGGTCTAACCAATTTAACCCTTTTATACTTAACTAATGAACCTCCAAATCTAATCAGGAAAGCTTCTTATCAGAACGAACATAGAAAAATAAAATCAAAGTAAATTGAATTATTCTCCATGAAAATCCATTTATCTAAATTAAGGGGAGGGGACTTGCCCCCTTTTCGCCCTTGTATACTTAACCAATGAACCTCCAAATCTAATGAAGGAAGCACCATATCGGAATAAGTTGGTATATTAAATTTGAAGCAAATCGAATAATTCTGCATGAAAAACCCATTTATCTAAATTAAGGAGGGGGTCTACCCCCCTTTCCCCCCTTCATAGTTAACTAATGAACCTCCAAGTTTAATCAGGGAAGCTCCTTAACATAATAAACCAGTATACGAAATTTGGAGCAAATCGAATAATTCTCCATGAAAAACCTATTTATCTAAATTAAGGAGGGGAAGGCAGCCCCCCTTCTCTCCCTTTATCCTTAACCAATGAACCGTCAAAACTAATCAGTTATCAGAATAAACATAAAAAAAATTGAAGCAAATCGTACATTTTAATCAAGAGTTATCGCGTTACGTACATACATACATACGTACGTACATGCATACACACAGAACCGACGGGTACATTAGCTCTCAGGCTTAGATAGCCTGTGAGCTAAAAAGAGATTGGATAAGCAGATGGACTCCTTTGAGAAATTATGACTTAAACCAAAAATGCAGTAAGTTTGACTCTGAAAGCTTCATTTCCATCTCGCATTTTGGCAAATCTCATCTCGATGATTTTTCCAGCATTTCGACGTTTCCAGATGGGAAGCTGCTCGACGGTTGGTTCTCTCGCGGTTTTAAACCTTTCGGGATGGGAAGTCTCTCGAGAGTTTCTCTCGCCGTTTTCAACCTTTCCCGATGGGAAGTCTCTCGCTGGTTTCTCTCGTCGTTTTCGAAATCTCCCAATGAAAAGCCTTTCGAGAATTTCTCTCGCGGTTTTCAACATTTCGCTATGAGAAGCTTTTCGAGGATTTCTCTCGTCCTCGGCAGAGAAGAAAAGTAAGAAAATTTATCAAGAGTACCAAGGGACGAGATAGAGAAAGAGGCATGACAATGAGCTGTGAAATGAAGCCCTAATTTTCAAAGTTTCTCTTATTTTAGCCCTACCAAGATGTCACATACCTGGAACCCTCCGATAAAAATTATTTATTAAATATAAAAATTTCAAAGAGGAAGGTGGGTCGGGTGATTTCGAGGGAGGAGGACGTGAGAGTAGAGGTCTGCACAGGCCCGGGCTTGGCCCGAGGCCCGTACCCGGCCCGGCCCGCGGGCCGGCGGAATGGAGGAGAATTTTCAAACGGGCCGGGCCGGCAGAATTAGGACAATTTTTTCAACGGGCCGGGCCGGGCCGGCAAAAAAATTGAACGGGCCTGAAGGGCCGGGCCCGGCCGATAAAAAAAATTAATCGGGCCTATCGGCCCGATATAAGAATTTGAGAGGAGCAGATAAAATACGAGGTTATTTCCAATGAATATGACTTTTTCGGGAAGCATAAATGTGCGTTACGAGCCGATGCGAGTTTAACAACATCAATACAGAAATCTAACATGTCCATCGTAGAGATCGGCATCGTACAGTTACATGATGCCTGATCCCGGGTTTAATTTTTTTCGGCAGACTTGTGCCGGGACGGAACTGGTCTTAATCGTTCTCAGGATGTGTAGGACAGGCATTATGTTTTGTAAACGTATTAATAGCGATAATGAACTTCTGTTAACAGTATCTTTGGAAATGTACCTTAAGGTGGTTCTCATATTTACTGCTCAACAATGCGAATCTCTCAAACACATTTTCTGACTCATTTTTAACTATAAAGGCATAAAATTGACAGGCTGAGTATTGAAGGCAATTGGGATCAAATAGCGTTTCCATTTTTCATAAATTACGTACAGAGATAACAGAGACTCTTGTCACGTGACTGTACGTTTTCTCCTTTCCTGTGCTATCGCTTCCGGAAATTCGATTCAAAACGCTAACTTTGGCAGGATTTTCTGAAAGATATATTACTTTTATCTAAAAAAAAAACGGCATTTACATGGTTTCTGAATAAAAATACCTGCCAATCTCATGCGTTTCCGAAAAGAAATGAATTCATAAATGTATCAAAATGTAGCTCCTTTGGATTTGAGAAAAGCCTTAAAAATGACAGAAATATTTTCACAAATCTACCTTTTATTATAAGCTTCAAAAGTTATCACGTTTTTTAACCCTTTATTCTAAACTACAATAATCTTTTAATGAACCCTCATTTAAATTTTGAAACGTCTGTAGAGACGTTGACTAAAACACTGTAAGTAATCGTTAACGTTTACTATTGTGTGTTTTCTATTTTGCGAACACAAATAATTTAAAATATACTGTAAAATGTTCCCATAAATATGCATGTAGTATTCATTAAAAGAATCTTAATTGTATGTCGAGAAAAAACGGAATTTTTTGTAGACATTTAGTCGGGCCGGGCCTGTTTTCACTGATTTTTGTACGGGCCGGGCCGGGCCGAGAACGGTAAAAATGTAAACGGGCCGGGCCGGGCTCGGGCCGAACTTTCAATTTTTACACCGGGCCGGGCCGGGCCAAAATAGCTTTCCTTCGGGCCGGGCCCGGGCCTGGAAATTCCGGCCCATGCAGACCTCTACGTGAGAGTAGAGACATGCGGGGTGCAATTTTAAAAATTTTACCGAACTCTTCCTGTGGCATATAATCGAAAAGCCCTTTGACCACTCTTTCATACTATGAACCTTTCTTCACCCAAAGGGGGATGGGGAAGGGGCGAACAAATTTTTAAAACCGTAGCCGATTTCTATAATAAATTTAAATATCACTTTAGATGTGGGTTTTTTATGCAGTCTTCCGGTAAATATTATTTATTGAACATAAAAATTTTAAAGTGGCGGCTGTGTGAATTCCGGGGCGAAAGAGTGGGCCCACGGGGGGAGGGAGGGGGAGCAATTTTCGGACCAGTCATGTGATACGTCATCGGTAAGCTCTCGGATGACTCTTTCATATTATGAGACTTTCTTCCTCCCCTCCCCAATTTGGCCCCCACTGCGAGGGTAGTTTTTTCTGTTTTTATCATTTTAGATCGGATTTTTTTATGGAGCCCTCCGCTAAATATTATTTATAATATATGAAATTTCAGGACACTTTTCCAAATTTAGCCAAGACCCCTCATGTGACATATCGTTGGAAAGGTCTGTGACTACTTATTGATGTTATGCACTTCCGGTGACAGTCCCCTCCACTCTTTGCCCCGCCCCGGGGGGACACTTTTTCAAATTTAGTCAAGAACCCTCGTGTGAGATATCGTTGGAAAGGTCTGTGGCTATTTATTGATGTTAAGCACCTCCGGTGACAGTCTCCCCCAATTTGCCCCTCCTGGGGGACACTTTTTCAAATTTAGCCAAGACCCCTAATGTGAGATATCGTTGGAAAGGTCTGTGACTACTTATTGATGTTATGCTCCTCCGGTGTCCATCCCCCCCCCCCCCTCGGGGGACACTTTTCCAAATTTAGCCAAGACCCCACATGTGAGATATCGTTGGGAAGGTCTGTGACTACTTATTGATGTAATGCACCTCCGGTGACCGCGCACCTCCCACTTTTCCCCCACGGGTTTTTTTTTTCTAAATTTAGCCGAGACGCCTAATGTGACATATTGTTGGAAAGGCTTATGACCACTTACTCATGTTATCCACCTCCCGCACCCCTCCCCCCTTTGCCCCACGGGGAGGGCATTTTTATAAATTCAGATCCAGACTTCTCATGTGACATATGGTTGGGAAGGCCTATTGACCTGTGACGACTTAATCATATTATGCAGCTGCTGTGCTCCTCCGCTCGCTTTGACCCCTCACCCAAGAGATCTGGTCCGAGGTTCATTCGTTTCGATATTATATTTTTTACAAGATTTTGTAGTGCGTGCACACCACACCCACCTGCTATCATATATCAGTGCCGTATATAGCGGGTAACCTGTTCGTGATTTCATATTACAAGATTACGTATAAATTAGGGGCTCCGATTAAAGGAGGGGCCCGCTAGCGGTCGAAGTCACCTAGTCTTTATTAACATCGACTCATTCCAGTTCACCCGCAGACGATTCTTGATAAATGTATGACGTATATAATACATAATATATGATTTATAAAAGAAATTTGCAAACTGTAGTCTTCAAGAAAAAATTTACACAATCGAAAAATATCGAGATGTCTATACAATCGAGAAAATCGAGAAAAACATCTCGTTATCGCCCATCACTAACTGAGAGCATGATCTAGGGACGTTTTCTGACCCTTCCAATATGGCGGCCAGTGCGAGAGCAGTGAAACTCAAATTAGCGATTATTAAAAATAAATTAACATGTATGCAATCCAAAGAGTTCTCGATTATTCCTGTTTTCATTTATGAGTAATACTATTAATTTCAAGAGATTTCTCAACTTTTATTTAATATTTATTGAGGAAATCCTTACTTGAAAATCTGAAAGAATAAAAATATCAACTGTCTAGATTGGTGCTGCTGCCATCTGTTGAACTAAACTTGATGAAGTTGAATAAAAAAATCTTTAACAGTAAAAATGTTTAAAAAATATGTTAGATTAAATATTATTAAATGATACTGAAATACTCGAGAAAAATGTGTACACTGACACTGAAGTACTAAAATACTTCAGTTTTACTCAATAATAAGCACAATATTCCTCCATCATTTATTTACTTTAGAGTTAAAATTCCAGATCTTGCTAATTTTTTTTTTTTTTGGCATTAATTTCATTAGTATTAAGTATTCTTATATATATATATAAATTAAGAATAATAAAATTTAATGACAAAATTAATTAATATCCCCCCCCCCCCCCCCCGTCTCAAAATACCTTTTATTATTATTAATTTTATATCACATTAAATCAAAATTGACGTTTCTAAATTCACTAGATTTTGCCTATCAGAAAATTTATTAAAATGTCAAAAGCCTGTGTTCTTAGATTTTAAACAGTTTTTATTGCATTAATTTTGTTACCTTAAAAAAATATTTTTTAGAATTCTCATCATTTTTTTTTAAAGTAAAATTATGAATAAGAAAATGCAAAGACAAAATTAATTACTATCCATCCCCACCCCAATATCTCATTTTTTATAATATTATACATAATTTTAGTTCACGTTAAATCGGAATTGACATTCCAAAATTCACTAGATTTTGTCTACCAGATGGTTTAAAAAAAAAAAAAAAACATTTTAAGTTCTTAAGCAGTAGTCTTCAAATGACTAATCAGTGAATTAACAACAAATTTCTGCCTGATAAGTGATTTTTAATTATTTAAAAATTAATTATTTCGCAATATATATATATATCATTTGTTATGATTCACAAATTTTAAAATGCAATAAAAGTTTAGCGATAATAAAAAATTCTATATTTTTGATAATAAAGACTTTTAAAGTACAGTGAAATCTGTCTAAGGTGGAATCGCTTGGGACTGAAATAAAATTCCGCCTTAGACAGAAAAACTTTATAGACATCCCATCCCGTTCACAGAGTATTAAACAATTCTTTGGCTAAAGATTAAATCTAACGTATCTTTTAATTTTTTAAAAATTAAATAAACATGAAATCTTTTTACATATTTTTATATATTTATAGTAATATTAATTTACACTACAAATTGATAGTACACAAACACACTGATATAAATCAAAATTACAAATTTTAGTAAAAAAAAAAACAGTTATATTTACCTTAATAAATGCTTTAAAATTCCATTATCTTGAGTTTATTTAGAAAAAAAAAAAATTGAATATTGTTGTTTGTTTATTTGTTTTCTTAATCGCTTCTTTTTCGGTAGCACATTGTATTTCAGTTAACATTGGTATCATTTCATAATTGTTTCGCGCTATGTAAAAATTTTTTTAAAGCTTTAGATTCTTAAGAGCATCTTGATATGACTTAATCCTAGTCACTCCGTCTTCTACTTCATATTCATCAGTGCTACTCCCACTATTGTCCTCTAGCTTTTGTGCTATGAGAAAATCCACTGACTTATTATAATCATTTGCAGTAAGTTTATCATTGGCATGTATGTATTCAGTAACATTTGTATGTCCTTGTCCATCTGGAATGAAACTGCAAATGTTATTCATCAGGTCTTGAAGCTCTTCCTTTTCAACATCATCTATACCACTATCTGAAATTTCTTCGGTGTCAAAACTGAACCCCGATTTCTTAAAGCACTTAATTATTGTATCAGGTGTGATTTCTTTAGAGGCTCTGTCAATCCACTTAACTGCATCCAAAACTGTTACGGTCTTAGCTAGTTCGGATGCAGACTTTGCTGCTTCCATTGCAGCTAAAATTGATCGAAGGAGATTATTTTTTGTAGACAGTTTTTAGAGTTTTGATTATCCCTTGATCCAAAGGTTGAGTTCTAGATGTGGTATTCGCTGGCAGGAACTGTAGCTTCACATTTGTTAACTCTATCTCGGGATGGCAAGGTGCATTATCTAAAAATAATAACACATGGCGGTTATCTCTTTGCATTTTTCTGTTAAACAATTTCAACCATTCTTCCATGATTACTGCTGTTATCCACGCTTTCCTTTGAGATTTCCAGGTAACTGGTAAACTTGACACATCAATGTTTTTGAAACATCTTGGTTTCCGTGATTTTCCGATTACTAATGGCTTTTCCATTTCTCCTTTCATATTGCAGCAAAAAAGCAAAGTCAGGCACTCCTTTG
The DNA here is from genome assembly GCA_963932465.1 of Maratus speciosus. Lineage (NCBI taxonomy): Eukaryota > Metazoa > Arthropoda > Arachnida > Araneae > Salticidae > Maratus > Maratus speciosus. The sequence goes on along the minus strand of OZ010790.1, from coordinate 97,444,721 downwards.
AGTGCTTTCCACCAAAACATGCTTTTCCTTTTTCAGTCAGAGTTTTCGTAGGCAATTCCCGAAAAAACAGTCCTGTTTCATCGCAATTAAAAATATCCCTTTGAGCATAACCATCTACTAATATAGAAATTCTGTGCATCCATTTTTCAACATCAGAATCTGGAATATCTTTTGATTCGCCACACATTTGTTTCAGTGACAGATTATGTCGAGCTCTGAAGCTCATCAACCAGCCATTTGATGCTTTAAAATCTTTTTTTCCCAATTTCCTCAGCAATTTCTTTTGCTTTTTCCTGAACTAAAATTCCTGATATGGGCAGATTTTTTGCTCTGGGATTGTTAAACCATTCCCATGTTAGTTTATCGACGTCTTTGTTTTCAACTTGCCTTTTATGTTTCCGAGTGCAATCTCCCCCTTCTTCAAATTCTTTACGAAGTTCATCCTTCTTTTTGATAGCATTATAGATTTGAGTTTTTCCACATTTGAATCTCTCACATAAGCTTTTAACTGGGACATTTTGCTCTTTGAGTTTAATAATTTCAATTTTGTCTTTTAAGGATAAAGTATTCGACATTTTTGATTTATTATCCATTTTGGAAATAATGACTTAAATTATACAACAAATATCCTCTTTATAATCTATAAGTGTATATGACATACGACAACGATATCGTCTTGCATCTAGTACTTACTGGATTAAACACAAACTAAAGTTACTTACACAAATAAAGTTTCACAGTCTGCATTTTCTTCACCTATTGAAAAGAGCTTGTAGAAAGATATTTCGTGAAGTTGTGGCAATATTCTTTTTGTCTAAAATTCGACTAAGAAATCCGCCCTTCTATTATATGACAAAGATTAGCAGTTGACCAAGGGATAATCTTTTTCTGGAGAGGGTGAAAGGGTGTTGAAATCCCCCATAAGATATCAGTGTGGTAGCCCGCTCTTTTAAACAGATCCTCTCACTTTACCGTAACCAAAGAATGAACTTGTCAGAAATCCCGTGACCCATTGTCCAACATTTCGCATACAGTAATAGAATCATCCTCATTCCCCAAAAAACTGTCATCAGTCAACGAGGCACCATTCTGAGCTCTGAGAATGAGACTGGACAATACATGTCATTATGAAAAAATGAGGTTTCTTTCCATTTATATTTCGCAGCGGAATTTTCTTCCGCCTTAAACAGTAAATGTGCTACCTTGGGCCCCAAAATGAATGTCCGGTTCTGCGTTACACAGATTGTTTCCGCCTTATACAGATTTTTTGGAAATCTCTATGTTTAAAAATGTGGGACTCTGAAATGTTTCCGCCTTAGACAGATTTCCGGCTTAGACAGATTTCACTGTAATTTTTTATACTCCATTATCCCTCGATTAGTTTTCAGCTTTATAAATCTTACTGAAGTATGAAATGATTTTTATAAAAGTAATGCAATTCATTTAAAACACTAGTAATAATTTTAATCTAGGTTCTATATTTTATTATTTTTTGTTAATAAAATTCTAGATTTAAACTTCAGCATTGAAAATCTTACAAAATCAAATGAATGATTTTTATAAAAGTAATGCAATTAATGCAACTCATTTAAAATATTTCTTATAAATAATGCACTGAGGTGCAATATATTGCATTTACAACATATATATATGCTTACTTAAGATACACATACATTTTTACATGTGAGATAAAAAAAACAAAAAGTCATTTACTAATTTGCATTTTCTTTTACCACCAACAGATGCAACTCGTAAAGAAAAAAATCAAAATAAATAAATACATTTTTATAGAAACATGAAATCAAATTTACCTTGATAAAAAAAGAAAAAAAAAAAAAATGCTTACTGCTTCAAAGAGGACAGACTTCGCGACATATGTATTGCAAGGCCCGCACTTAACCGACTGAGCTACGGAAGGTTTGTAAACTTTCCACTAAACGTTGATCAGAAGAAATTAAGCGCATGAATACAGTAGACGCAACTTCGGTGAAATTCCCATAAATGGTGGAAAAATATAGTCCGATTTTTCATGCTTATTATAAAACGAATAAGAGTCTTCCTGGAAACACACATGGTCTTATTCGGTTCATCTAAAATAGATTCATATTATATATTAATTTTAATAAGATCATTTTTGGAGGAAAAAAAATGTGAATTAAAAAGAAAATTAGAGTTTTCCCAGAAACAAGTATTATCTTATTCCCTTCACATAAAACAGATTCCTATTACCGTAATTTCCAGCCTTTAATCTGTGGATTATCTGTTAAAAAACCTCAAAATTTTTAAGTGCGGATTATCTGCCGAAATTTTTTTTAAGCAGAAATTCAGGGCAGACATCCAGTTTCTACCGGCAGTCATAAAATAAAAATGTAAATAGTTATCAAATGATTGTCTGCTATCGCCCGTTCGTGGAGTTGCTTGTGATTGGTTCACATATGGCATGCCCGTGCTAGTGGGAGTGGCTTCCGATTATGATTTTATTTTGTTTTTAGCTATTTGGCACCATGTTTCTATGAAGAACAAAACATTTCTCAACTCATCCCTTTCAAAAATTGCAATCTCACTCATTTATGAAATAGCTCCTCCCAAAATTACGACAATTTTACAGATTACGATGATTGATGCAACCAATGGGAATCCATCACACATTAATCGAATGAATCATTATCGTATCGTAGTTTCAGAATTTTACTGCTGCCCTCTACGGATTGGATCATAAAATACAATTATGTCCTTGTAATTTATATTAAAAACCGAAACGTATTTGATGGTATATCACGTTTAAAGTTATAATAAAGTCTAAGAGAAATCCTGTTATTTAACACTGCAGAATTTAAACAGAACGTTGTTTAAAAAGCGGAAGATGATTTAAATACAGCAATTATTACAGAATTATCTGTATTCACAAGACATTCAATGTTTTAGATATAAGATTCAATGAAAAAAATTATTTGTATTTTTTAACTTGTAATTATTTTATTATTATAATTTTTCAGTGAGTTATTTTATTAAAATTATCATTTAAATAGAGCAACTAAATAAATAGGGAGGTGGTTTATTAGTAGTACTTTGGAATGTTGAAAACTATGAGTATTTCTCATATAGTTCGGCATATAATCCGTGGATTATATGCCGATGCGGATTATCTGCTGAATTTTTTTTTTTATAAGGGCTAAAAATTGCGGCTGCAGATTATACGCCGATGCGGATTATAGGCCGGAAATTATGGTATATATCAATTTAAAGAAAATCGCCTGGGCCATTTTCCAGATTTTGACATCAGGAACTTCTTCCACTGCGTTCGCTTTAAAAATGGCTATTTAGATCTCAAAATATACTGCACATAGAAATTTAAAAATTTCAGAATACGATTAGACTGCAGATATAAGACTGTTCTAAAAAAATCAGAACAATAAGACCTATATCTGCTGAGTTATTAAAAGGCGGCTTTTCACGTTTTCTTTGAAGTTGAGTTAGCAGTATATATGAGTTCCGCCATCTACGAATTCTACGAAATGATTTTAGGCTTAAGGCTGCGTCACTCGGAATACTACCGTCTTCCATGATTATTGTGCCATATATATTACATTAGTATGGGTAGGGATGGTGGTGTGTGATATAGTAAGGAGGGAAGGGGTCTAAAACATTGCTAATGTTATATGTGTACAGCTCTAAAAATACATTCTTGTATGTTTAGCGGTGCCATCTATGATCTTTTATTGAAAATAAAAACAGAAAAGAATAAAACTTTCTGAAATGTTCAAATTGTGGATGTTTCCATGTTATAGGTGTACAGATTAAAGAAGTTATACTGTATTAATTTTATAACTGTTTCTATATAAGAAACACGTTTTTAACAAGAGAGGGTGAAAATGAAATTTGTTCATTATTAATTGCTTCGTTTGTTCTTCTAATTTAACCGTTTAAACGCCGTACTATGAACGGATCTTCCTATTATTATAAAATTTTGGAATTGTGCTTCTTTAGAGCACCTCTATCTAATACAATAATAAAATTTTGGAAAAAAAAAAGTTTTCCTATTTTTTTGCTATGTTCCATTATTGGAACATTGGCGTTTCGTGGGTTACATTTTTATACAAAATTTTCAACAGAAGAAAATATTCAATACAGATAATATTTTGTGGTATTTACTGAGTATATATATGTATTAATACACAATTAATATACATTATTACACAATTAATTAATATTAAAATATAATAAAATACCTGATTTTGGAAAATCTAAACAAAATTCTTGAATTATGTTCATTTCTAGTGCCCATGATATGCTAGGAAACAACTTTGATGAATGCGTTTATCGCACTGAAAACATTTCTTTGTTGTGTTTTTTTTTACAAACTACGCAACGCCCTTGAGATGTAGGTACAATATAATGTCCATCAGATATTCTTACTTCCTTTTTCACATGACAACGGGGTCCATGATGAATGACCAGACGCTCTTTTCTCCGTAGAAGAAAAGTTGCAATTTGTCTACGAAATTCCAAGTGCGATATTTTGATGTCATTCACCTCAGAGTGTATAATCCAACTTGAAATCACTGCCATATTTAAAGCATTTATGAACAGATTCCACCACCATTTCTTGCTCCTCATTTTTGGCCTATAACTGCCTAAAAGTTTATCTAAAACATCAACGCCTCCCATGCCTTCGTTGTATTTCTTGATAATATGAGGTTGAGTAACATCAATTTTGCATTTGTTTGCATTTGAATATCTCTTTACTGTTCCAACGGGTTCATGTGTGTAGCAGTTCGATGCTACTGAGACCACCGCATTATCGTTGTAACTGCAGATATATACCGCTCCATCGGAACGAAAATCATAATTTCCCCTGTCTTCTTTAGCGAGATCTTTTTTAGATTTCAATGGACAAAGGGCAGTGCGATTTTCATGAATTGTGCCTGTCGCTCGTATTCCACGTGCTGCAAGATCCGAAATTAAATCGTAGGAAGTAAAAAAGTTATCAAAATATATTTCATGCTTTGAATTTTCTTGCAAGTTAGATAATAATTCGTTCACAACTCTCGAGCCTAACTGTCCAACGGACGAGGATCCTTTTCTTCCACTGTATATCTCCATAGCGTATGGATATCCATTTGATGAACACATCATCCATATTTTAAATCCAAACCTAATAGGTTTTCCTCTGATAAACATTTTGCATGTATGCCGGCCATAGTACGGGACCATTGATTCATCAATGCTCAACTTCTCGTGCCAGATTCCAAACTGTTGCAGATTTTTGGATAACTCTTTATATATCGGTGCTATTTTACCAAGTTTATCGTTTGCTTTCAATTGATTATTGTCCATCAAGTGAAAATACTTCTTCATCTTTCTAAAGCGATTGCGGGTCATAACAGTTGGAGCAATAGGAACGGACGTATCTTCAGCTGTGCTCCAATACATATCTTCAGTAGGAACAGAATGGTATCCACTTAGAAGAAGTAGACCAAAAAACTGCAAAATATCTTCATATACTACTTCAATATCTTCTCCTTTTTGTAAAGCGTACAATTTTGTCATTTTAGCGAGGAGTTCAATATAGTCATGAGGCAAAATTTTAAAAAATAGGTCGACAGGCGACAGATTTACTAAGTTAGGAAACGTCTGCAAAATTGTTTCGATTCTGTTTGATATAATAGGTTTTTTAAAATCACATTTTCTCTTCCATGCAATTTTCTTTTTAGGAGGTTTCTTTACTTTCTGTGCTTTTTCAGAAGTCGGGACAATATCTGCAGATTCCAACTTACGTTTCCTTCCCGGAAGTTCAATTTTTATATTCGATGGACCGGCTTCTGCATTGAGTATCACGTTTTCTCGGCAACTAGTATTATCGTTTTTGCAAATTACGCCTATCATTCCAGTCACGTCAGCTGGTATAACGGGCTCAAAGTCATTCTCCACAATATCCTCTTCGTCTGTTATATCGCCTGGTTCATCTGGAGGTAACTGACATATATCAACATCCGATAAATCTGAATCCGAAAGAGTTTCTAAATACGCTACTGCTTCTTCTACAGTTAAAAATTTTTTCGACATGTTTTATAATCAAAATCGAAAAAAAAACATATGTTCTACTAAAAAAACATTCTGCTGAATATAATATGTATTCTACTAAAGAAATCTATTCTACTTTAGCTTCTAATAATGCTACAAATTATTCCAACTGCGACTCAACAAAACACGAACGTTCCATTCAAATAAAGAAAAAGAAAAAGCTTTTTTCCCTCTTTCTATTTGCGCCCCTCCCTTCAATTTACACTTTACTTACCTAATAAAATAAACTCTTCCGGTTAAATGCTTTGACACGGTCTGCTGTTTGACCTTGATGATACCAACATTGAATCAGTCAACGGATTATATAATGAGATTTGAATTTCTTATTTATGTGATTACTCATTTTGAAAACTGTATCGCTAAAGCGCCAATGTTCCAAAATCGGAACATGAGTTTTTCAAACTGCGTCAAACATTTATATTTTATTTTAGAAAGTTTTTACTAGCAATTTTTTACAAGTAGTAGTTCTCTTCTTATGACTATAAAATATAATTTTAATTTTTTTGCATAATATATGTGTTGGGGAATGTTATTTGAAATAGTGAAAAATACCTCAAAAATAAGAAATTTCTAAAAATCATAAAAAATAACAAAAATAAAATTTAATTTTTAATATTTAATAAAAAAAAATATTTCATAATCATTCTTATCATAATACAAACAACCCGTAATAATTCGAAAATTATTTACATTTGTAACATTTAGTTAAAACTTCTGTTCCAATTTTGGAACATTGGCGTTTAAACGGTTAAGAAATACTTATCTGTACCATAAATGAATTATAGTACAGATAAATAAATAATAAATGATATAAATGAATAATATAAATGAATTAAAAGTAATTGCAATTTTTTTATACGTTAATTAGTATGGGTTTCAAGATAATGAGTTGCTAAGTTATCTGGAAAACCTGAAAAGTCAGGGAATTTACAAATTGGTCTATCAATTTAAATATAAAAGATTAATCTTTTAAATAAGCAATTTTTAAATTTTCCCTATATGGAGACTGGGTATGATGCTTATTACTTGATGAGAATAATTTGTCATTAGACTAGCAGTTATTATGGTTATTAACAATTATAATGCACTGAAAACCATTACTAAGTATAATTTGTACTATTTTTTTGTAAACTTGGAAGACATAAAAAAAGCTTACAAGTTTTTATAATCATCTAAAATAAATGCAACAAATGCAATTACAGATCACAATTGTAAGATGTAAATATCTTAAATATAGCATGAAGGTGTATGAAAAACAATACTGTTTTGAGAGAATGAATCCTTCCTTTTTCAGACATGCAACTACTACAATATCAGAAACAGGACTGTAGTGTTTGTGCTCTTGTAATACTTGCATGTGCCTTTATCTGAAAAGAATTCATTTGAAAAATGTTGTTTTTCCGTATTTGTATGGCCATTTAACTAAGTTTTCCTCTTTTCTCTTGCCATCTATAATAGTATAATTGGATTTGAACTAGGACAACTTCCATTGATAATGCCTGCATAATCTGTATTCAACCAGTTTCACATAGTTATCTAATGACATAGATTTTATCTTTACATTTATTTAGAAGGAATGAAAATAAAAAGTTCTTGATCGTATAGTAAAGATTTTAAAATTGTTAATCAAAATTTTATAATTATCATTTAATTTACTAATACCTTTCCACTTGCAGTGATTTTCATCCATGCTTCAATGCGATTGAGAAATTTGCGCAACAAGGTGGTCAACAAAATCGAAGCAATTGGTGTCAAGAAAACTCCTATGGGGTTGTTTCTTGAAGCTCTCGGACAGGAACATGCTGCAATTTCTTAAGATGTCAGCCATGAAATTTTCAAAAAATGATATGATGTGAAACAACAGATTTTGAAATGTTATAGCTATTACTAATTAAACTGAGATTCGTCAATTTACTAAGTATTTGCCTTACAGATGTTTTATTTTCAGATTATTCCTCATCCTATAGCCATTCCTTTAAATTCCGTTTTACAGAGAATTTTTTTGTTTGCTTGTTAATTACCATGTTTTAAATTGGTTTTGAGTGAGAATACAGCTGTACAAATGTAGAAAATATTGGGTTTTTTTAATTATTTATATAGTGACTTAGTTCCATGTAATTAGTTATGACTTGTAAACTGATGTAATTTTAAGTTTTTTTCCCAAGAGTTAGAAAAATTCAGCTGAATTTTAGACTATATTTAGCTTATTTAAAACAATTATCTTCTTTTTCCCTTTGCAATCATTTAACTCTAGCAACTATAAAAGATTAAATTGTTTTCTGGAAGTTCTTAGCAAAGGGATAATGCACAACAAAAAATAGAGATTTTTTTATTTTTTTAACTTTATTGTACTGTAAAATGTCAAAGTTTTAGATTATTGAGCTTTGACTGGACAGAGAAAACTGGCTTAAATGTCATTTAAACTTTCTTTAATGCCTTTTTTTTGTTGAATGGGAATACTAAATTTTATGTTTTAAGACATTGATTTTCAACTGTTTGGTATTTATGTTCCTCTTTCCATTAAATAAATTTACCCATGCCTCTTTCTTTAATCCTTTTGCTCACCAAGACCTCATACAAACTCTTAATTTAAGTCATAAAAATAGTGTTTTGAAAGTTTTTTCCGACTAGCTTTTACTTTGAGTGACACCTCTCCACCTCTTAAGCTTTCAGATTTTATGTATAGTTTCAAATTCGTGTTCATTTCTGCCAACAAACGACAGTATAAGATCTAAAAGTTGATGGTCTGCTACAGATTTGCTAAAGAAGTTAATGCAGAAAAAAAAAACCCTTTTGTATTTTCCAATAACATCGGGAATGGTAGGCTAGATATCATAACCAAAAGTTTGAGTGAATTGTATTGGCCATGTAGCTTAGGTGGTAGGCTATTGGTAATTCAAGCCCAGAAAGGTCTTGAGTTCCATTACCTCCACTTTCACCCAGTTGAAAAATTAAATTTCAACAACTATTTCCTATCCCACACAATCTAGAACACCATTTTAAACATATTAATACACATAATGATATTTTTTTCATAATTTGTGAGTTATAACTCTCTCAAAGCTGCCATAAAAAATAAGGTGTTGTATAATGTGTGTTTGTGCTATTAGAAATACAATTATATTAGCATTGTAATAAATCTATGGAGAATATACATGTTACTATTGTAATAAACATTATTTCACGTACATATGTGTTTCCATATTATATTGTGCTTAATTCCTTTCCCCTTCCCCTCTTTTGTATATTTTGAGCCTTGGTTGAGAATCAGTGCCTTAGAAATTAAGATATTTCTGCTTTTTCACTATACAAGTTAAATTTGAAGATCAAGTAAATATAAGATTGATAAAAAATTGACAATGTTGATCTAAATTCAAAATAAGTTTGTTTATTCCATTACCCTCGCAAAGAAATTTCCTGTGACATTGATAGGTCAGTTTCATATCATTTTATTCATTAGTTAACTTATTAATTTTATTTAATGAACTGAAAGTTACACTTATATAGCAGTACAAAATGTATTCTGTAAATATAAAACTCTAAAAATATAATGAACAAATAAATAAAGTAAAAATGTAGAAATTTTTATTGTTCTTATAAAAGATGCCAGAATAAATGTTTATAAATTAAGTATCTTTAAATTATTTGCAATACATATTGAAAGGGATTTTATCTTCTTTTTTGTAAATTTTGTGCATTTTTAGTTCATACTTGGTTTTAAGTAATGATATATGTTCATAGTGATTTACTCTGGATATTTAAGAATTGGAAATTGAACATTCCTGAAAGTTCTAGGAAATTTAATGTGCTAATCTTAAAATATTCACCAGTTAACCTTTTCAAATAAACTTATATTGTGTTACTAACAATTGATTTATTCCTCATACTTTACATGTGTTCCATTTCTAAATCAATCACAGTTTTTCTTAATCGTCAAATCACCCGGTCAGTGATAATGATTTTATTTTCAGAATTATATTATGATTTTAGTATGTTTAGAACTTATAAATTTCATTTCTATTGATTCTGCACGCATGTTATTAGGATTTGTATTTATTACATGCTATTACAAGCATGTAACAAGTGCAAAATAATTGTTATTTAATTCTTTAGGTACAAGGAATTAGATTTTAATTTACAAATAAAGTATAGTTAGCCTTTTATGCACAGATATTTCATCAGCCAACATTAAGTCAGCTTTTATTATTTTTTTCTCGTAACTTTTATGGTTTTGAAGATAATAATAAAGTTTAGTAATTTATTTATCAGAAGTATCTTGTAATTTGTGAACAACAATTTTGCTTAGATAATGTAGGCAGTTAGATAATGGCAGCTCAGATAATTTAAATTTGTACATATATATTGATTATTTGTCCCCATGTTTATGTTTTGATAATCCAAATTCTCAAATCATTAGAACTTATTCTTTTAAATTTAGGAATGCATTTTAATAAATAAAAAGTATTAACAACTAGAAAACACATCTTTTTGATGTGTCTGTTTTACTAATGATGTGAAGCATTTTAGAGGAATTTATAAAGATCTCACTAAATCTAGTCTAATATTAATAATTTCACTGTTATCTTCACTAACTTCATCAATAAATTTGTTAGGTTTTTTTTTCCTTTTGATTTAGCTATGTTATACTTGCTTGTTGTGATACTTTTGTAAATTGTGATATTTTCTGATTTATTTTTCACTTCTGTATTTCTTTCGGTGCATATTTTATTTATATCTTGCAAGTGTATTTTTAATTTATAATTGTTTAGAAATTATTTAGTATATTTTACTGATTGACCAAATTGTTCTGTTTGTGCCTTTATTGAAAATATACTTTATCTAAGAAAATTCCATTTAATTTTTAAATTATTATTTTAGATATATCTCTTTCTAAATAAATTGCTCTTCTTAGTGAAGTATAATCTGTAATTACACATGTATATAGTTTTCGTATTTATGTTTGTAGAGAAATGCATTACTAAATATTGGCTTTTGTTACATATAGTAAATGTAATTAACTTGTACATAAACACAATGTAGGCAAAACTTTCATCTGTGTATAAAACAACTTAAGAAGTTTTTTAATAGTAAAATTATATTTTCTTCTTCTACATTAGCATTTTTATATATAAAAAAAATGTGCCATACACAATTTCATTTCCATTTTTAAAGCAATATTGCATTCAGATCCTGAAATTATATTTTCTGATACATTTCAATAATCATTTATTTGTATAATGTTTAATGCTATGAAAATGGATTGTTTAATTTTTATTATGAACACTTTTTAGTGTAAAATATATATGTTTCTTTGAAGAATTCCTATAATGCAATAAACTACGAAAAAAAAAAGCTTGTTGTAATCTATTATAAATGTATGTTAAAATGACTAATAAAATTTTCATGTGATGCTTTTTTTTAGTTTTATTACATTCATATATTTTTTAAGAATTTTTTGTTTTAGGATACACACATATCAGATTTAGTACAATTTTGTAAAACATAAAGAAGCATAAGCATAACTCTTAAAAAATAGTTTTAATATTTGCCTATGGCTAATCATTTTTGCTTTTTATGAAGTGATAAAAATTAAATAAGTACTGTAAACTCCCTCAAATCTGCAAATGCCTAAAATCTGCACATCATAGCAAATGTAAACAATGAAACTTTCAGTTCAGATGTAGAGGCAAAATTACAGATTTTTTTACTTTTATATCCTTCTGTATGTATTTTAATATTTAATTCTTGATAAAATGACTGAACTTGCGATTTTTCATGAAGAAAATATACATTTATTTCTTAAAAAAAAAAAAAAAAAAAAAAAAAAATCAAGATATTGCTGATATCACTGGTAATCACAATCTTTTTGCCAAATATATTATGTGTTAATCAAGCTTTTTTTGTTATTAAGACTGGCTAAACCTGAAATAAAACTTCTTTTACTTTATGATTTTGACATGAATTAGTAGAGTATCGTTATGAGGCAAGTTTCATTGAATAGTTCAAGGAAAATGTATCTCATCTTTATTATGCATATTTCTTTATGCATTATTTATTTACTTGATCTTTACTTTTAATAATTTAATCATTTTTAAAATTATCTTACTTTTTACCATTTTAGTTTGTTACTTTGCTTAACTATTTTAATATTTTACAAATTTAACTAAGTAACATTATGAATGCTTGCAAGCATTCATTATAATTTTGATTGCATTATTACATTCAAAAATTCAAATTACTGTTTAAAAAATGTAAACAAAGCAATGACCAGAAATCTGCAAAATTCTAAAAACCTGCACAACCTCTGGTTCCAAGCTGTGTAAATTTGAAGGAGTCTTCTGTATCTGGTTTCATTTCTGTTTTTGTATCTATCTTTTCTGCAGTACAGTAGAGTCCTGATTATCCGAGTCCCGGTTTCTAGAAAACCAAGTTTCCGCTTTAACCAAGTTTTTTCTTCTGATGGACTGATGGCTCCCATTATTATGAAACAGTTAGGTGAATGAAATGTTAGGTGAAGATGAAAGAGCAGCCATAAAAAGTTAGAACTCTGATTTTCTGGTCAGAATGAGGAAAAAAAAAAAAAAAGTAGGTGAATGAAATGTTAGGTGAAGATGAAAGAGTAGCCGTAAAAAGTTAGAACTCTGATTTTCTGATCAGAATGAGAAAAAAAAAATGGCTATTTTTTTCCTCCATTCTGACCAGAAAATCAGAGTTCTTACTTTTTACGGTTGCTCCTTAATCTTCACCTAACACTTCATTTATAATGGCTGTTTCATAACAATGGAAGCCATCAGTCCATTAGAAGAAAAGGATCCATTCCAATGGTATTAGCTCAATTGAAAAAAACTATTTAATACTTTGATCAGACAGAAGAGGCTACACCTGCAATTTTCATGACACTAATAGAATCACTTAGCTGCCAATTTGTACTTGTTTTGTTACCTCTAAAATTGAATACAAATTTTTGCAATACTTAATTGTTGACAATTGTTAAATTTCGCAGATTGAATTAGGCAAAATTTACTGGTAAGTTTAGTGATACGGGGGGAAAAAAACTGCAGCAAAATTGACATTTAACAAACAAAAAAAAACTATCCTTTTTCAAATAAACAATTTTATTCCCCATTTTTCTTAAAAATAACGGAAATGTATATGAAAGAAATGTTACTAGTACCATAAAATTAATGAATTAAGGAAAAAATATCTATTTCATCTCCTTAGTTGGTGATGATTTGTGTAAATCCGATTTATCAGAGTTTTTTGCTTATCTGAAGTGAGCTTGGTCCATATTAAATCAGATAATCGGGATTCTACTGTATTTCAATTATATCTGCTTATTGCAATTTATTACATAAACTAGTTGGATGTGCCAATCCCAATACTTTATTCTATCTTATACATCTTAATATTTAAAAACTAGTTACACATGTTAATACATCAATATTATTAGTTCATTACAATACCAACTTTGATTTTCATCTTAAATTTCTGCTTCAGTCAATTAAATGAACTAAAAACGAGTTAATCTATATCATGATATTTGTTAAAATTAATAGTTTTTCCTTATTCTGCTGTTATCAGATGTTTGCGAGTAGCCGGCTTAGCAGGAAGTGAGTTCCCGCCTTTGCACGAACTGCCGATGGACAATAGAACTACGAAAAATCAAGAAAAGTATACAAAAATCGTTATCACAGAGACCCTTTACCGCGTGATATTTCCAAATTCCAGGAGGACCTGTTGGCCAAAGCCAAAAACATGCACAAAAAATTTGGTTCAATTGTATGCATAATTTTATACACTTTTTGATTGTACAATAAGGAAAATGGTACAGACATCGTAATTATAACGCCCCCTTCCAGCGGAATTTTTCCAAATTCAGGGAGGACCTTCATGCCATGACCAAAAAGAAACACAAAAAATTTGGCTCAATTCTATGCATAACTTCATACACTTTTCGATGGTACAATATTCAAAATGGCACAAGAATCGCTATTACAGCGCCCCCTACCGGCGAATTTTTTCCAAATTAAGGAAAGACTTGCTTGCCATAGCCAAGGACTTAAAATAAAAGTTTGGTTCAATTCTATGCATAACTTCATACACTTTTGAATGGTACAATATTCAAAATCGAACAAAAATCGCTATTACAGCGCCCCCTACTGGCGAATTTTTTCCAAATTCAGGGAGGACCTACCTGCCATATACAAAAACTTAAAATAAAAATTTTGTTCAGTTCTAGGTATAACTTCATATACTTTTGGATGGTACAATATTCAAAATCGCTATTACAGCGCCCCCTACCGGCTAATTTTTTCCAAATTCAGGGAGGATCTGCTTGCCATAGCCAAAAACTTTAAATAAAAATTTGGTTCAATTCTATGCATAACTTCATACACTTTTTGGTGGTACAATGGCGACAGACAGACATTTTCTATAAACATGTTTTTTGGGATCTTTGACCCTAAAACATCTAAATCCGTCGAAAACCGGAAGTCGAAAAAAATTTCGATTACAATACTTTCTTCTATTGAAGATAGAAGAAAGTAAAAAATATAAGCACAAAAACTTGCTTTACTTTTTTTTTTTTAATGCTTTGTACTTGAGGCATTCCAGAATTAACAGAAACTTTTTGTTAGTCTATTACTGAATCATAAACTTTAAGTCACTATTATTGATATTTACTCTGTTATCTAGACACACGGCAGCGTGTCAGCCAAGTTCGCCTGACATAGCCGTGTGTTATTTACACGAACCATTTCGAGCTGTTTTCGTCAAATTTCAATGCTCTACAACTGAAAATCTATGAGACCTACGTACTTGTTATACGAAATGTGTAGTAAGGCCACCCTAATTACCTAAAATCCAAAATTTTATAAATAACGCATAATTAGTTTCCGAGATAATGACATTTGAAAATGTCTGATAATCAATAATTTTATCACTGACTGACTCACTCACTCATCAAAAAGATCTCATATATCTACTCCAGCTACAGACTTCAAATTCGGTGCGAAGTTCGTTTACACTATGAAATTAAGGAATAAAATAAAAAAATGTGAAAATCTATTAATTACCCACTTGGGGGTGTCCATTTTTACTTTAACATTATGTCTATTAGGCGAAATTTTAATCTGCCAATAAAAGCGCCAAATATTGAATCCGGGCTGACCATGCAGCAAAATTACCTGAATATCAGCAATTTTCTGTTAATTTCAGATAATTAATTTTTTGAATAATGGTGCATAAAATTTACCTTTTTATACCCCTTGTGAAAAAACAAAAACATCTTGAAAGAAAAAATATGTCGAAATACGCATATATTTCGAGGCATCCGTAGTTGAAATTCGTCCAATCCCAGAATTAAAAATGTAAACAAAAGAGAGTCATTCCTATGATTCAAATAAATATTGATCATGGATGTGTATCACCATGGGTCTAGGCTGTCTAGCTGTGGACACCTGACTTTCGCTCTTTTTTTCTATTTCTTGCATTGCGTCCAATATCAATTTTTCGTTTAGTGGTGATTTAATCATAAAAATTGTTTAATGCAAAAACTAAAATGATAAATTTCAAATAAACTCATCATTTCAAAATCCCATAAACACTTACTTAATGAAATGAGCAAACTCTTAAAATCAAATGGAATAAACAGAACATGTAAAATTTAATTAAGCAAACACATTTGAAAGCACGTTATTTTTATTTTATTTTATTTTATTCTGATTTTAGTGGCGGCTTTCATGATAGCACGCCCTGAAATACATCAGCTTTCTTTCTATCGGTGAAAATGACGTCAGTTTAAAAGAAAACTTGAAATATTAAAACAAAATTAGAATGTAGCACTGAAATATTTGAATTTGGAATAATAAATGACGTTTCTGCCTCTGAAAGTGTCGACTATTGCTTATTAGACTCATGGTAGCCGCACATCCAGCATCAATATTTATTTGAATCATAGGGATAATTCTTTTGTTTACATTTTTGAATAATTGCTGTCTGTTTACTTTCAAGTTTATATGCTGTGTACCCAATAAATGTTATAATTAAGCAAAAGGTGCATTAGCATGTTGTTTTTAATTACAGTTTGAACCAATACTTTCTTTCACCAGACTACAAACCTACATTAATAAGGGCTAAAAGTTACTCGGATTTTCTTGTTAGTGCTTGTTTAAATTTTATACTATTTGTTTGATATTATTTGGATAGCTTCGTGCGTCGTTTTGGAACAGATGTTATATATTCCCGCGGCTGCTATCTTAGATTTTTTCTTGGCTTGAAAACTCCTTTTGCGCCAAGCAGCGATTTATGCCCATGTTAGGCTTCACGGGTTTGCCAGAACATGTCACTCGTCCAGGTTGCCTTATCGATAAACGCCAACAAAAAATTGCCAAAAAATCCCAGATGGCGGCCGCGAGAATATATAACATCTAAGCCGTCGTTTTATTTGTAAATATGAATCGGACTGTTGATTTATATGTTAATGAGTCTGTAATGGTAAAACATAAAATTATTGGGTGCTACTTAGTTATCCCGTCGACCAATTTCGCCAAATTATATAAATCGCCAAACCACTCGCAAATTATACAAATTGACATTAATTTTTATTTTAAATAATGAAAGAACAAATAGTATAACATTAATAAAAATACAAATAAAACGTCGAAATAAAAATCTCTTCATGACCTAAATACGTGCAACTTGCTTAAAGTCAAGTGAATGTGACATTTACGATCAACCATTATTGCCATTTAATCTTATAGTTTGGCGATAGATTTTTGGTTGACGGGATAACTAAGTAGTACCTATTATTGTCATGCCAGGCGATGGAATTTGCCTGTTCCGCTCTATTTTTTCTTTGCACGATTCGCTGGATAACCAAAGATCAAATCATATATTAGATTAGCAATTACGGATTATATTTTTTCAAAGTGGAAAAATTTTTGGAACAGATGTTGGCACACATGTCATATATTGGCGCGATTTTTTCTGACGCCTATGTCATGTACGCAACGGGTTCTTAACTGGCGCCAAAGTGTCTTTATTTCGCTTGATATGGTAACTCGGATGTTGTTGTTTGTGCTGTTGATGTTTTCGCCAAATTGGCGTTGGAAAAAAATAGCGCCAATCGAGCGTATATGACATCTGTTCCCAGATATTATATATTCCCGCGGTCGCCCTCTTGGACTTTTTCTTGGCGTGAAAACTGCTTTTCTGCCAAGTAAATTTCGCCAAGAAGATTTATGCGCATGTTAGGGCTAATGGGGTTGCCAGAACACGTCACTCGTCGGAGTTGCCTATAGATAAACGCCAACAAAACATCGCCTAGAAATTAAAGATGGCGGCCACGGGAATATATAACACCTTAGCGAAATTTTTCTCAACTGACGAGTAATGAAAACGTGAAACATTCAATTCGAAAATGGATTATTGTGGAAGGACTCAATTGTCTACATTTGGAGGTGCTTCTGAATTAAAAGCAGTCGTACATTGGTATTACATTAAGATCTAGACACACGGCAGTGTGTCAGCCAAGTTCGCCTGACATAGCCGTGTGTTATTTACACGAACCATTTCGAGCTGTTTTCGTCAAATTTCAATGCTCTACTACTGAAAATCTATGAGGCCTACGTACTTGTTATACGAAATGTGTAGTAAGGCCACCCTAATTATTTAAAATCCAAAATTTTATAAATAACGCATAATTAGTTTCCGAGATAATGACATTTGAAAATGTCTGATAATCGATAATTTTATCACTGACTGACTGACTCACTCATCAAAAAGATCTCGTATATCTACTCCAGCTACAGACTTCAAATTTGGTGCGAAGTTCGTTTACACTATGAAATTAAGGAATAAAAAAAAAAAAATTGTGAAAATCGATGAATTACCTGGGGGTGTCCATTTTTACTTTAACATTACGTCTATTAGGCAAAATTTTAATTTGCCGTAGGAGGGGACGCTGTTCTGTCGCCAAATACCACCAAGTGTCTCGCCAATATGGCGATATATCGCCAAATTTGGCGAACAAAATTAGTCACCAAAAGTGATGCCACCTTGGCGATATCTCTAATATTTTGCCAAATTCCCATAGATTTCGATTGTAAATCTATCTACTTACTCGGGTTCAATACATTTCGTTTCAAAACATGCATTCAATGTAGCAGTATTAAAATATAGATTTCTGCCGCATATTGACAGCCAAATAGTTTGTTGTAGGAAATTAAAATTAAAATTGAATGTTGCTTGGTGAATAAAATAGTCACATGTAAACACATTAAAAAGCATTAAGTAAAGTGTCTAAATATATTGTAACTTTACAAAAAGTAATGATATCTAACAAAAACATAGCTGTGAAAAAAGGGAACCAAGTTCTGTAAAGACAATGGCAAGAAAAGAAGTGATATCTAAGTGGGTGCCAAGTTCAAATAAAATTCACTCAAACTTACCTACTGAAGTATTATAGCATTTTTAAATTGTTTAGAAATAAAAATTATTTATAGCATATTAATAATAAATCTAGAACTTGGCAAGTTTTTGATAAATGTTATGCCTATCAATTTCATGTCTTAATAAAATGGTGATGTTAATATTAAATTCAATGACATTGCAAAAAAAAATAATAGAGTTATTATTATAAACAAATGACTCATCTTAAAGATTTGATAAACCAATAAATACACAGATACACTCCCACTCGTCTTTGGTTATCACTCTAGCACCCACCCTCCAGAAACCTCAATGCAAACAGACTAAGATGCCTGACAAAGAGACAGGTATACTTACGCTTGTTCTTGGTTATCACTCTAGAGACTGCACCTCTTTAACCCTTTCAGGGTCAAATAACTTTTATTCGTGTAATGCTGAAATGATTGAATCACACCAGAATTTAAAAACAAATTTATTTCAAAATGGGTAAAAGCTTCTTTTCATGTATTTAATAAAATTAAACTTTTTAGTCCTGAATTCTGGTGTCAATGTGACATTTTGCAGAGATATTAGGTGGGATATATTTTATCCCACCGCCCTTCAAGGGGAAGGAGCTCACTCAAATTAAGGCTTCCAATCATGAAATAACAAGATTTGATATAAAAATGTTATTATTCAAAATAAATGACTCGTAGGTAAAAACTTGCCAAGTTCTAGATTTATTATTAATATGCTATCAATAATTTTTATTTCTAAACAATTTAAAAAATGCTATAATACTTTAGTAGGTAAGTTTGAGTGAATTTTATTTGAACTTGGCACCCACTTAGATATCACTTCTTTTCTTGCCATTGTCTTTATAGAACTTGGCTCCCTTTTTTCACAGCTATGTTTTTGTTAGATCTGGTAATACAGGAAGCAACTTGTAGTAAACCTCAGAAACATATATTAATTCCACTATATGTGAAATAGTTTAACATAATTAAAATACACTGCAAACAGCGTGTCTCCCTAACCATTATGTAACGGAATACTTTTGTGTGGCCCTGTAAATAAATAATAAATATTCTTTGCACCGCATATTCTACAGAATGTATATTTTTGTGCACGTCATAAATGCATATCAATTTTATTATGCTCGAAAGGTTGTAATGTCAATAAAATGCACTTGAAACTACAGTAGCACTCAAAAGTAATTTGACACCATTTTATTCGTTCTTATTTTGTTTAATATGAAAATATATATTCCCTATCATTAAGAACAATATGACTGCAGTTATTCAAAGGTAGTAAGTTTCAAGTTGTTTGTTTACATTTGGCGCCACTGAAGAAATAGGGACTCCTCCTTTGCTCAAAATTATTTTGACATTTAGTTTGCATATAATTGTTGAAGGCATCAGTTGCTCTATAGCTTCGATTAGTGTTTATATTGACTTATTGTGATTATTTTTAAATGCCGAAAGGCAAAGAATATTTTAGTGATTTTAGAAAAGTCGTCGAAAATGCACTTAAGCAAGGAAGGATGCAAACAGAAGTTGCTCGTTCTTTTAACGTGTCTCGGCAGCTTGTTAGTACATGGAATAAAGTTTTTAATAAACAGAAATCTATCGAAAATAAGCCTTGAAGTGGCCGTCCGAAAAATAAAGAACTTGCAATGTTGACCGTATTACAAAAAAGTCCTTCCGGCCAGTGCCGGGAGGAAGAGGTAGCTTTCATATTCCTTATTTTTAAAAAGTCAACTTGTATCATTCAAACACACGAAGAACAATTTAGTGGAAACCGAATATAGGAGATTCAATACTAATTTTTATCAGTATAATGAATGAGAATTTCGAGAAATTAGTCAGCTTTATCCAAGCTGCTTTTCTTTAAAAGTAACTTATATTTGGCTGCCAAATTCGGCGATTTCTTAAAGTGCGTGCCATTTTAAGACAACATGGTGGATGAGGCTAACCAGTGAACTTGGTCGAGACCTTAGTAATTGCTGTGCACATGCTCACTCACATCGGAATCGGTTGATATATACGAGTGCTGTCGTATGCAAAAAATCAGATTTTTCAAAATGTCACCCACAATAGAAATTGAAACTGCTATATCTGAGCCATTTTTTAAGGTAAAGGCAAACAAAAAATGCTCCTGAATCCTTATATCAAGGTCAAATACTTAAGAAAGAAACCTTTTTCAATTTCTAATTTTTTTGCACCTCACTTTAAATATATATATTTTTTTTAATTTAATGGCCGCCATTTTGAAACAAGATGGCTGATGAATCTGGCCAGCGAATTTGGTCGAGGTATTAATGTATACTATCCACATGCCTTCTTACATCGAAATAGGTGAATACGTGTGTTATCGCGTGACAAATACAAGATCGTTTCAAAATGTTAGCCATGCTAGAAATTCAAAGTGCTATAATTCAACCATTTTTTAAGATATAAACAAAAGAACAAATTTTTAGAATTAAAAACTGCTCCGGAATCTTTGTATCAAGGCCAAACACATAAAAAAAATCTTTTTCATTTTCCAATTTTTTAATACCTCATTTTAAATTTTAAATTTATTTTTTTTTAAATGGCAACCCTTTTGAAACAAGATGGTGAATGAAGCTGGCCAACGAACTCGGTCGAGACATTGGTATGTACTATGTACAGACCAAGTTACATCCAAATCGGTTCATAAATACGCCTGTTATCGCGTGACAAAAATCAGGTTGTTTTAAAATGTCAGCCACAATAGAAATTCAAAATGCTATTACTCAGCCATTTTTTTTAGATATAGACGAAACAAAAACTGTTCCGGAATCTTTGTCTTAAGGTCAAACACATACGAAAAAAATCTTTTTCATTTTCCAAATTTGGTATTTCATTTTAATTTTTTTAAATGGCCGCCATTTTGAAACAAGATGGCGGATGAATCTGGCCAACGAACTCGGTCGAGATATTTGTATGTACTATATACTAGTGATGGGCGATTCTCGAGAATTCGACAATCGAGAAAAATCGTCATCGTAAAAAATCACAATCGATACAGCCATCGATTAATTCATAGAATCTACAATCGAGATGTTTTACAATCGATTATAACGAGAAAAGCTAAAAACAGTTATTGGAAAACTTAGCTATTATTCTGGCCGACAATTTCATAGTAGTGATAGGGCTTAGTGATGGGCGATTCTCGAAAATTTACCAATCGAAAAAAATCGTTATCGTAAAATACACAATCGATACAGTCATCGATTACTTTCGAGAATCTACAAAGGAGATGTTCTAGAATCGATTATTGAAATCATTGTTTTTACATATATATAAGGCAGATTTTATTAAATATAGGGTAACTGAAAACAGATGGAATAAAAAAACAACAAACCAAAGGGAAACTATAAAGGAGCCATAAGACTGGAAAAGTCTTGTAAGGGTGCCCCCTGGTTGAAAAAAGCTGAAAAAACGCGAGTAGCTATGAAGCGGTAAGGGGAGTTTAAGTATCAAAAAATTAGAATTTTTCGGCAATTAGTACCAAAATGGCCAAAGAAATAAGAATCAAAAGCACCCCCTAGTGGCAAAAATATGAACTAAAGGGATCAAAATTTTTTATTGATTTTTCTACGTCATTTGAGATTGGATCTTTAATTTCCCCATTTTTATAAAGTATTCGACTGGAATACATTAAACGAACTCCCGCGGGGAGCAAAGTAGGAGGGAGGGGCAAGGAAAGTGCATAATATGAATAAGTGGTCACAGGACTTTCCAACGATATGGCACATGAGGGGTGTCGGCTAAATTTAGTAAAGTGTTCCCTCTCGGGGGCAAAGTAAGGGGAGGGGCGCGGGCGATATATAAAATGAAATAGTAGTCACAGAGCTTTCCAATGATATATCACATGAGGGGTGTCAGCAAAAGATAGAAAAGAGTCCCAACTCCCAGGATTCCAATTATCGTGCCCCCCCCCCCCCCCCCCCCCGAAATATACCCTGCCCATCCTTCTCTTTGAAATTTTCATATATTAAAAATTATTTATCGGAGGGCTCCGTAAAAAAATCCGATCTAAAATGTTTAAAAACGCTAAGATTTCAAAAAAGTTCAAAAAGTGCCTCTCTCGGGGCGCCAAACTAAGGAAGGGAGAAGAAAGGTTCATAATATGAAAGAGTAACTTTGCGATGATAACCGAAAACTTTCCGATGATAGATCAAATGACTGGTCCAAAAAAAGTTTGAAATCTATCCCTCCCACGTGGGTTCCCTCTTTTATCCTAGAATATACCAGGAAATCCCGCAGCCCCACTTTTAAAATTTTATATTTAATTAATAATATTTATCGTAGAGCTCCATTAAAAAACCTCATTTAATGATATTTATTGTAGAAATCTCTACAATTAAAAAAAAAGTCACCCCCGCACCGCTCCCCCCCCCCCCTTCCGGAATTCAACTCTGGGAGGAGAAAGGTTCATAATATGAAAGAGTGGTGAAAGGACTTTCCGATGATATGTCAAGGAGAGGTTTGGTAAAAGTTTGAAAATTACCCCACCCCCCCCCTCCCTTTGTGCACTCTCGCGCACCCCAGAATTCACTCACCTTCCTCTTTGAACTTTTTATATTTAATAAATAGTATTTATCTGAGTCTCCAGGTATGGGCAGCTTGGCAGAGCTACAATAAGAGAAACATTGAAAATTCGTGGCAAAATGACACTAAATTTAACAGTAAAGTTTGAAACTAGGACTATACAGAACTGAATACATAAACCACTATGCTTCATAACCCACATCGGTTAATAGCAATAAAATGATAAGTGCCAGTTAAACTGATGGCATTGAGCTCACAGGTTATTAACACTAACTGTATATTATACTCTTATTTCAAAGAATAATGTCCCTCAAAAAATAAATGAAGGGAAATATCCCCCGTTTGCCCCTTTTATACTTAACCAATGAACCTCCAAATCTAATCAGGGAAACTCCTTAACTATAATAAATCAGTATATCAAATTTGAAGCAAATCAGATAATTCTGCATGAAAAAAAGAAACATATCGCTAAATTAAGGGTGGTCTAACCCCTTTAACCCTTTTATACTTAACTAATGAACCTCCAAATCTAATCAGGGAAGCTCCTTATCAGAACAAACATAGAAAAAAATATTAAAGTAAATTGAATAATTCTCCATGAAAATCCATTTATCTAAATTAAGGGGACGTGCCTGTTATTTATTTTCTAACATTTTAGTTAAAATAATGATAATTATTTTACTATAAATATAACTTCTTTAAAAAACACACAAAACATTTATTTAGACAATCACATTACAGCAACTACGAATACACATCTCCAAACCCTAATAACAACATCAATATTATCCTCGAACATCTCACGTTTTTCGTCTGAACCCCCAAAAAATTAAATACATGGAGTCAGGGGAAAATGTCTATTGTTCAAGAGTTTATCTTATGAAAAAATAATTTAAATATTGTCATGTGACTTTACTTACAAATCCCTCCTTTCGCATGTCAATAATCCTCAGTAATTCCGAGACTTGTAATATGTTTTTTCATGACATCATAACTCAAATTCTTAGTCATTATATCTGCTTCCAGTTCAGACGAATTTACATATTTTGTTTCAATTTCTCCTTTCGCTCTTTCATCTTTTACAAAATGATATTTTCTACCTATATGTTTGTTGCGATTATTCACTCTTGGGTTTTTAATCCAATCAATTACAGATTGACTATCAGTACTGATTTCTATTGGACGCTTCACCATTTCTTCCTGGCTTAACTCTTCCAAGAGACCCATTAACCATTTTCCTTCACAAACAGCATCACATAAACTTAAAAGTTCAGATTCCATTGTAGAAAGCGCAACCAGTTTCTGTTTATTACTTTTCCATTCAATCAGTGATTCTCCTATCTTTACGATATATCCACCAAATGATTTTGAATCCCGTGTAGTACACCAGCTAGCATCAGAACAAAGTGATAATTGGCCCTTTTTATTTTTAATTCGAAGTTTGTAGTTTTTAGTGCCTTGAATGTACCGCAAAACTCTCTTCACTGCCTGTAAATGAATTTCTCTAGGATCTTTTGCATATTGAGACAAATTACTTAAAGTGAAAGCTAAATCTGGCCTTGTTCCTCTTACTAGATATCCTATACTTCCAAGCATTTCTAGATATAGTGTTTCATCAATTTTATTTTCATTTTCATATTCATCTAATTTTATTCCAGAAACACCAGGGGTTTTCACACTTTTACAATTTTCCATATCAAATCTTTCTAAGATTTTTTCTGCATACTTAGCTTGCCCTAGCAAAAATTCTCCATTATTTTCTTCAATATCAATACCAAGGAATTTAATGTTTTTCTTCAGCTCTTTAATTTTTGCTTCTTTATTCAATTTTTGTATCAATTTATTTATTAATTCTTCGGATTCACTAACGATTATTCCATCATCGACATATATTCCAACTGCAATAAATTTATTATCATTTTTATTAAAAAACACACATGGATCTGCTTTGCATGGCTGTAACCCAATTTTATCAAATATATTAACTAATTTTTCATACCAGCATCTTCCTGCTTCTGGCAACCCATATAAATTTCCTGTTACCAATAATATTTTCCCTCCTTCAATTTGTAGACCTTCAGGCGGATTCATATAAATTGCAGTTTCTAGATCTGCATTCAGATATGCTGTTTCTACGTCGAAAAATCTAGTTTTGTAACCTTTCATCGCTGCGACTGCCAATAAAGTTCTAAATGATTCAGTTTTCATTACAGGACTATACGATTCTTGATAATTTGTTCCAAATTTAAGTCTTGATCCGTCGGCTACTAATCTTGCTTTATATTTTACATCTTCACCGTCTTCTTTTACAGTAAAAATCCATTTGCTTCTCAGTGCCTTCACATCTTTTGGTTTGTCAACGATTTTCCACGTTTTGTGTTCTTCTAATGAGTGTAATTCCTTTTTGATTGCTTCTATCCATTTATCCTTATCTCTAGAATTTAATACATCTTTGTAATTCTTTGGAACTTCCTCGTGCACTAGATTGGCTAAATACTTTGGATTGGGTTTCCTAATTCGTGATGATCTTCTAGGTTCTTCAAACAACTTATTCTCATTAGTTTCTTTTTCTTGCTGTTCCTTGTTTTCATCAATTATATGATTTACTTCAGATTCTTCTGTCGCAGAATCATTCAAATCATCTGACAACGCAATTGCTTCCTTTTTCTGATTTAACTCTTCTTCATTTTCATCGGAATTATTATCTTCTTGTTCATCTATTACATTTTTATTATTGGTAATGTTGATGTATTCAAATTCATCAGTCATTTCTTCCTTGTTAGCTATATCTTCATATCCCATTTTTTCTTCTATAAATACTACATCTCTGCTTTCACGTATTCTCTTTTCTTTTAAATCATACAATCTGTATGCTCGCCGATCTCTTGAATATCCTATAAACACTGCTGGTTTTGCTCTTACATCAAATTTCTTTTTATTGATATCATCGTTGCGATAAAAAGCTTTACATCCAAATACTCTCATATGCTTTACTGTTGGTTTATTATTTGACCATAATTCTAATGGCGTTTTCTTTCTCGTAGCTGTTGGAGTAACATTATGTATATAAGCAGCTGTTGATACTGCTTCGGCCCAAAAGGATAAAGGTAGTTTTGCTTCTATCAGCAATGTTCTTGCAGTATTAATAACAGTCCGATTAGCCCTTTCTGCAATCCCGTTACTTTGTGGACTATGAATTGTGGTTCTTTCATTCTGTATGCCCTTCCTTTTGTAATAATTCACGAGCTCTTCATTAGTAAATTCACCACCATTATCTGATCTAACCGCTTTTACTTTCTTGCCGGTTTCATTTTCTCTTCTCTCTATTATATTTATAATTCTTTCTTTTGCTTCATCTTTACTTCTTAAAAAATCTACAAAATATCTTCTACTATATTCATCTACTACCATTAGCATGTACTTACTCCCTCCCAATGAGTGTACTTTCATTGGTCCACATAAATCAACATGTAATCTTTCTAAAATGCGTGTTGTTCTTTCTATCACATGATTAAATGGTGTTCTTGTTAATTTCCCCTGAATACATATTTCACATTTTGTTTCTTCACCATTCATATTTTCTAATCCCCTTACAAGATTTTCTCTCGACATTCTTTGTAAGTATACATAATTTATATGCCCAAGTTTTCTATGCCATAATTCTTTCTTTGATTCATTTGTCTGTAAACAAGATTCATTTCTGTCTTCATCTGTTTCTCGTACAGCTAAGTTTATTTTAAATGTATTATCTTCGAATGTTCCTTTAGCTATTAATTCGCCTGTATTCTTTTCATAAATGGCTGTTCCTTCATTATCAAATATCACATATTTTCCTTTTCTGACTAAACTTGGAACTGACATTAAATTTTCTCTTAAATTAGGTACGCAAAGAACTTCTGTAAGTTTTATTTTTGTTTCGCCACTTTTCTTATCGTAAGACGTAACATGAACATTTCCACGATATTTCGCTTGTATTGATCGCTCGCTGTCAGCAGTTGCAATTTCTACATCTTCAGGTTTTCTTTCTACAACAATACCTTCTTTATGCGTCATATGCGAAGTGCAAGCTGAATCTAACATCCAGGTTATTTCCCTATTATTTTCAGATTCTTTACACTCATTTCTATTGAATTCATTTGACTGCAATGCATGTTCATTTGTAAAACATGTATATTCTTTTGCCTTCTTGTTTGAAACATTATTATTCTTATTATAATTCTTATTATTGCGTGAGTATTCTCTTACATCTTGAACTTTATTACTATAATAATTTTGAAAATTTTTCTTAGGTGAATACTCCCTATCATTTCGCGAGTGTGTCATATTCGATTTACTATAACAATTCCGCGCTATATGATTTGGCTTTCCGCAAGCAAAACATAAAACCTTTTTCTTTTCATTAGCCCTAAATGCTTTAGACTCGTTTTCTCGAAATTTATCATATTTTCTTTCATATCTCAACAAAGTTTCTCGCATTACTTCATAAGTTATATTTGGGTTTGATGATATCGCAGTTGTTACTTCGCTATATTTCTTTGGGAGTCCTTCTATAATAAATCCTATTAATTCGCATTCATCAATTTCTGTACCCAATTCTAATATTTCATTAGCTATCCCTTGAGCTCTTATCAAATATTCTTCTATTGTTTCTCTTTCGTTTTTCTCTATTCTCGCAAGATTAATTTTTAACTGAATTCTTCTCTGATTTTCAATTCCCGCATAACGCTTTTTCAGTAATTGCCATAAATCCTTAGCTTTTTTAATCCCTCTAACAGCCATCATTTGTTCTGCAGACAACGTCAATATAATTATACCGTAAACTTCATCATTCTTTTCTAACCATGTTTTATGCGCTTTCAAACTATCGGGATCCCCTTCCTTTTTTACCGGTTCATCATTTTCGATAACATCAAATAAATGTTTTGATTTAATCAAAGCTTCAACTCGCATACTCCATAATGTATAATTTTTACTTGTTAACGGCTCTATTCTAGGAATTCCAAACATATTGGATTCACACATAATTAAAATACTTTATCTTCCAAACTATTTTTAAATGCATATAAAATTCTTACCTCTTAAATTTTTTCTATTGGCGGTTAGTCCAATGGAACAAATTCTTAACTTGTATTAGGCCTAGTTCATACAATTCATATTTATTTACTCTTCTTACTTGTACACTCAAAATATAAAATTCGCTTTAAAACCACGCTCTGCTACCAAATTGTTATTTATTTTCTAACATTTTAGTTAAAATAATGATAATTATTTTACTATAAATATAACTTCTTTAAAAAACACACAAAACATTTATTTAGACAATCACATTACAGCAACTACGAATACACATCTCCAAACCCTAATAACAACATCAATATTATCCTCGAACATCTCACGTTTTTCGTCTGAACCCCCCAAAAATTAAATACATGGAGTCAGGGGAAAATGTCTATTGTTCAAGAGTTTATCTTATGAAAAAATAATTTAAATATTGTCATGTGACTTTACTTACAGTGCCCCCTTTTCGCCCTTGTATACTTAACCAATGAACCTCCAAATCTAATGAAGGAAGCGCCATATCGGAATAAATCGGTATATTAAATTTGAAGCAAATCCAATAATTCTGCATGAAAAATCCTTTTATCTAAATTAAGGGGAGACTAGCCCCTCCCCTTTATACTTAACCCATAAACCTCCAAATCTAATCAAGGCAGCTTCTTAACATAATAAACCGGTATCCCAAATTTAGAGCAAATCGAATAATTCTGCATGAAAAACCCATTTATCTAAATTAAGGAGGGGGTCTACCCCCCTTTATACTTAACTAATGAATCTCCAAGTTGAATCAGGGAAGCTCCTTAACATAATAAACCGGTATACCAAATTTGGAACAAATCGAGTAATTCTGCATGAAAAACCCATTTATCTAAATTAAGTGGGGGACCAGCCCCCCTTCTCCCCCTTTATCCTTAACCAATGAACTTCCAAGTTTAATCAGGGAAGCTCCTTAACATAATAAACCGGTATACCAAATTTGGAGCAAATCAAATAATTCTGCATGAAAAGCCCATTTATCTAAATTAAGGAGGGACCAGACCCCTTCTCCCCCTTTATACTTAACCCTTAAACCTCCAAATCTAATCAAGGCAACTTCTTAACGTAATAAACCGGTATACCAAATTTGGAACAAATCGAATAATTCTGCATGAAAAACCCATTTATCTAAATTAAGGGGGGGGGGCGGACCAGCCCCCCCCTTCTCCCCCTTTATTCTTAACCAATGAACTTCCAAGTTTAATCAGGGAAGATCTTTAACAACCGGTATACCAAATTATGAGCAAATCAAATAATTCTGCATGAAAAGCCCATTTATCTAAATTAAGGGGGGGGGGGGTCTAGCCCCCTTCTCCCCCTTTATACTTAACCCGTAAACCTCCAAATCTAATCAAGGCAACTTCTTAACATAATGAACCGGTATACCAAATTTGGAGCAAATCGAATAATTCTGCATGAAAAACCCATTTATCTAAATTAAGGAGGGGGTCTATCCCCCTTTCCCCCCTTCATACTTAACTAATGAACCTCCAAGTTTAATCAGGGAAGCTCCTTAGCATAATAAACCGGTATAAGAAATTTGGAGCAAATCGAAGAATTCTGCATGAAAAACTTATTTATCTAAATTAAGGAGGGGGGGGGACCAGCCCCCCTTCTCTCCCTTTATCTTTAACCAATGAACCGTCAAAACTAAACAGCGGAACGCCTTATCAGAATGAGCATAAAAAAAATTGAAGCAAATCGTACATTTTAATCAAGAGTTATCGCGTTACGTACATACATACGTACGTACGTACGTACGTACAGTACATGCATACACACAGAACCGACGGGTACATTAGCTCTCAGGCTTAGATAGCCTGTGAGCTAAAAAGAGATTGGATAAGCAGATGGACTCCTTTGAGAAATTATGACTTAAACCAGAAATGCGGTAAGTTTGACTCTGAAAACTTCATTTCCATCTCGCATTTCGGCAAATCTCATCTCGATGATTTTTCCAGCATTTCGACGCTTCCAGATGGCAAGCTGCTCGATGGTTGGTTCTCTTGCGGTTTTAAACCTTTCGGGATGGGAAGTCTCTCGAGAGTTTCCTCTCGCCCTTTTCAACCTTTCCCGATGGGAAGCCTCTCGCTTGTTACTCTCGTCCTTTTCGAAATCTCCCAATGAAAAGCCTTTCGAGGATTTCTCTCGCGCTTTTCAACATTTCGCTATGAGAAGCTTTTCGAGGATTTCTCTCGTCCCCGGCAGAGAAGAAAAGTAAGAAAATTTATCGAGAGTACCAAGGGACGAGATAGAGAAAAAGGCATGACAATGAGCTGTGAAATGAAGCTTTAATTTTCAAAGTTTCTCTTATTTTAGCCCTACCAAGATGTCACATACCTGGAACCCTCCGATAAAAATTATTTATTAAATATAAAATTTTCAAAGAGGAAGGTGGGTCGGGTGATTTCGAGGAAGGAGGACGTGAGAGTGGACTCATGGGGTGCAATTTTAAAAATTTTACCGAACCCTTCCTGTGGCATATAATCGAAAAGCCCTTTGACCGCTCTTTCATACTATGAACCTTTCTTCGCTCAAAGGGGGGTGGGGAAGGAGCGAACAAATTTTTAAAACCGTAGCCGATTTCTATAATAAATTTAAATATCACTTTAAATATGGGTTTTTTATGCAGTCTTCCGGTAAATATTATTTGTTGAACATAAAAATTTTAAAGTGGCGGCTGTGTGAATTCCGGGGTGAAAGAGTGGGCCACGGGGGGAGAGAGGGGGAGCAATTTTCAAACTTTTTTTGGACCAGTCATGTGATATGTCATCAGTAAGCTCACGGATGACTCTTTCATATTATGAGACTTTCTTCCTCCCCTCCCCAATTGGGCCCCCACTGCGAGGGTAGTTTTTTCCGCTTTTATCATTTTAGATCGGATTTTATTATGGAGTCCTCCGCCAAAAATAATTTATAATATATGAAATTTCAGGACACTTTTCCAAATTTAGCCAAGACCCCTCATGTGACATATCGTTAGAAAGGTTTGTGACTACTTATTACTGCTATGCACTTCCGGTGGCCGCCCCCCTCCACTTCCCCCCCCCGGAGGACACTTTTCCAAATTTAGTCAGTACCCCTCTTATGAGATATCGTTGAAAAGGTCTGTGACTACTTATTGATGTTATGCACTTCCGGTGACAGTCCCCCCCCACTCTTTGCCCCCCCTGGGGGACACTTTTTCAAATTTAGTCAAGATCCCTCGTGTGAGATATCGTTGGAAAGGGCTGTGACTACTTATTGATGTTATGTACCTACGGTGTCCCCACCACCCCTTTGCCCCCCCCCGGGGGCACTTTTCCAAATTTAGCCAACACCCCTCATGTGAGATATCGTTGGAAAGGTCTGTGACTATTTATTGATGTTATGCACCTCCGGTGACAGTCTCCCCCAATTTGCCCCTCCCGGTGGACGCTTTTTCAAATTTATCCAAGACCCCTCATGTGAGATATCGTTGGAAAGGTCTGTGGCTACTTATTGATGTTATGCTCCTCCGGTGTCCATCCCCCCATTTTGAACCCCCCCGGGGGACACTTTTCCAACTTTAGCCAAGACCCCACATGTGAGATATCGTTGGAAAGGTCTGTGACTACTTATTGATGTAATGCACCTCCGGTGACCGCCCCCCTTTTCCCCCACGGGGGTGTTTTTCTAAATTTAGCCGAGACCCCTCATGTGACATATTGTTGGAAAGGCTTATGACCACCTACTCATGTTATCCACCTCCCGCACCCCTCCCCCCTTTCCCCCCACGGGGAGGGCATTTTTATAAATTCAGATCCAGACTTCTCATGTGACATATGGTTGGAAAGGCCTAAAGACCTGTGACGATTTAATCATATTATGCAGCTGCTGTGCCCTCCGCTCGCTTTGACCCCTCCCCCAAGAGATCTGGTCCGACGTTTATTCGTTTCGATATTATATTTTTTACAAGATTTTGTAGTGCGTGCACACCACACCCGCCTGCTATCATATATCAGTGCCGTATATAGCGGGTAACCTGTTCGTGATTTCATATTACAAGATTACGTATAAATTAGGGGGCCCGATTAAAGGAGGGGCCCGCTAGCGGTCGAAGTCACCTAGTCTTTATTAACATCGACTCATTCCAGTTCACCCGCAGACGATTCTTGATAAATGTATGACTTATATAATACAAAATATATGATTTATAAAAGAAATTTGCAAACTGTAGTCATCGAGAAAAAATTTATACAATCGAAAAATATCGAGATGTCCATACAATCGAGAAAATCGAGAAAAACCTCTCGTTATCGCCCATCACTACTATATACACACCATGGTACATCCAAATTGGTTCATAAATACGCCTGTTATTACGTGACAAAAATCAGGACGTTTCAAAATGTCAGCTACGCTAGAAAATCAAAATGCTATAACTCAGCCATTTCTTAAGATATAGACGAAACAAAAACTGCTCCCGAATCTTTTTATCAAGGTCAAACACATAAGAAGAAAATATTTTTTCAATTTTCAATGTTTTGGTACCACATTTCAAATTTAAATTTTTCTTAAAAATTTAAATGGCCGCCATTTTTAAACAAGATGGCGGATGAAGCTGGCCAACAAACCCGGTCTAGACATTGGTATGTACTATGTATAAACTAAGTTACATCCAAATCGGTTCATAAATACGCCTTTTATCGCGTGACAAAATTCAGGACGTTTCAAAATGTCAGCCACGCTAGAAATGCAAAATGCTGCAACTCAGCCATTTTTTAAGATATAGACGAAACAAAAACTGCTCCGAAATCTTTGTATAAAGGTCAAATACATAAGAAAAAAATATTTTTCCATTTACAATTTTTTGGTACCACATTTCAAATTTTAAATATTTTTAAAAAATTTAAATGGCGGCCATTTTGAAACAAAATGGCGGATGAAGCTGGCCAACGAACTCGGTCGAGACATTGGTATGTACTATGTACATACCGAATTACATCGAAATCGGTTCATAAATACGCTTTTTATCGTGACAAAATTCAGGACGTTTCAAAATGTTAGCCACGCTAGAAATTCAAAATGCTATAACTCAGCCATTTTTTAAGATATAGACGAAACAAAAACTGCTCCGGAATCTTTGTATAAAGGTCAAATACATAAGAAAAAAATATTTTTCCATTTTTAATTTATTGGTACCACATTTTAAATTTTAAATTTTTTTAAAAATTTTAAATAGCAGCCATTTTGAAACAAAACGACGGATGAAACTGGCCAACACGAACTCGGTCGAGACATTGGTATGTACTATGTACACACCGAATTACATCGAAATCGGTTCATAATTACGAGAGTTACAGTGTGACATAGGTCAGATATATATATATATATATATATATATATATATCAATTTTGAACGGACGGTGGTTTCGGGTTCTGGGGGTCATGATCGATGAAAATATACCAAAATTTTTTGAAATCGCTTTCCTCCGAACGGCTGCAATAGGTAGCTTTTTGTAATGAAAGCTACCTAAAAGCCTATCTACAAGTGATTGTCGTAAGTCGGCTGCAGTAATAAAAAAATGAAATAAAATTACGGCATAGACATACACGTTTCAACTGTCAAACGACGCCTAAACCTCTATGGTTTACATGGCCGAAGACCAGCAAAAAAGTCTTTGATATCCGCTAAGAATGGGAAGGTTAGACTTGCATTCGCAAAACGGCATAAATCCTGGACC
Source organism: Maratus speciosus (assembly GCA_963932465.1). Lineage (NCBI taxonomy): Eukaryota > Metazoa > Arthropoda > Arachnida > Araneae > Salticidae > Maratus > Maratus speciosus. The sequence goes on along the minus strand of OZ010790.1, from coordinate 97,410,853 downwards.
CGTGTAGAGTGGTCTAATGTTTTGTAGAGCGATGAAAGCAAGTTTAATTTAGTGTCTTCTGATGGAATGAAGTACATTCGACGTCCTAAAAACAAAACATATGATGTTCGATACAAAATATCTACCGTCAAACATGGAGGCGGCAATGTGATGGTTTGGAGTTGTTTTTCTTGCAGCGGAGTTGAACCCTTAGTTCGAATTGAGGGGATTATGGAGCGTTTTATGTATGCTGATATATTAAAGACTCGTATGCTACCGTAGGCTAAACAAAACATGCCTGCTAAGTGGTATTTTCAGCAAGATAATGACCCGAAACACAAATCCAAGTATGTAAGTTATTTAATGAAACGCAGAAAAGTCAAGGTTCTAGAGTGGCCAAGTCAAAGTACGGATTTAAACCCCATAGAGCATCTGTGGGAAGAATTAGATCTTAGAGTAAGATGCGAAAATTATTCAAATAAGAAGGCTTTGTACGAAGTTCTTAAAAATGAGTGGGACCGAATTCCTTTTGAGCGAATACAAAAATTAGTGACTCTATGTTCATGCGTTGTGAGGCTTTCATAAAGGTCAGAGGATATGCTACTAAATATTGACTGACACATTACTATATTTGATAATTATTGTGTTAAAACGATTATCGTCAAAATACTTTTGATTTATCATTTTTCTGATTTTCCATGGGTTTCACGCTATTATCTAGCATTTAATTTACTAAAATTCTGTAAAACATTGAATATGGTTAAATAAAATAAATGATTCATTTTTGTATTTTGTTATTGTTTTTAATTAAGTCAATTATTGTCTTTGTCAAAATACTTTTGAGCGCTACTGTATTTTCTCCCATTGGCTGTAATGTAACAGAATACTGTTGACTGTCCCTGTAATTGAACTATACATCTGATTTTCATAATTCTTCAACGATTATATATCTTAAATTTCAAACCATTCGGTTGGATAGTTTTTGCGTAGTTATATGTGGATGGAACAGGCGTAGCATATAGGTGCTACGTATTTATATAATTACGAACGCGCCTAAAAAGTTACGCAATTTATATTTCTATAGACCAGAAATTTTTGCTGTTATTTAAAATTATTTACAGTTACTTCAATGAATAATCTACTATTTTTCACATAGAAATCTAGACACACGGCAGTGTGTCAGCCAAGTTCGCCTGACATAGCCGTGTGTTATTTACACGAACCATTTCGAGCTGTTTTCGTCAAATTTCGATGCTCTACTACTGAAAATCTATGAGACCTACGTACTTCTTATACGAAATGTGTAGTAAGGCCACCCTAATTATCTAAAATCCAAAATTTTATAAATAACGCATAATTTGTTTCCGAGATAATGACATTTGAAAATGTCTGATAATCGATAATTTTACCACTGACTGACTCACTCATCAAAAAGATCTCGTATATATCGATAGTTTTTGCGTAGTTATATGTGGATGGAACAGGCGTTGACTATAGGTGCTACGTATTTATATAATTACGAACGCGCCTAAAAAAGTACGCAATTTATATTTCTATAGACCAGAAATTTTTGCTGTTATTTAAAATTATTTACAGTTACTTCAATGAATAATCTACTATTTTTCACATAGAAATCTAGACACACGGCAGTGTGTCAGCCAAGTTCGCCTGACATAGCCGTGTGTTATTTACACGAACCATTTCGAGCTGTTTTCGTCAAATTTCGATGCTCTACTACTGAAAATCTATGAGACCTACGTACTTGTTATACGAAATGTGTAGTAAGGCCACCCTAGTTACCTAAAATCCAAAATTTTATAAATAACGCATAATTAGTTTCCGAGATAATGACATTTGAAAATGTCTGATAATCGATAATTTTACCACTGACTGACTCACTCACTCATCAAAAAGATCTCGTATATCTATTGCAGCTACAGACTTCAAATTTCGTGCGAAGTTCGTTTACACTATAAAACTAAAGAAAAAAATAAAAAAATTGAGAAAATCGATTAATTACCCACCTGGGGGTGCCCATTTTTACTTTAACATTACGTCTATTAGGCGAAATTTTAATTTGCCTTAGGAGGGGATGCTGTTCTGTCGCCAAATACCGCCAAGTTTCTCGCCAACATGGCGATATCTCGCCAAATTTGGCAACCAAAATTAGTGGCCAAAAGTGACGCCACCTTGGCGATATCTCTAATATTTCGCCAAATTCCCATAGACTTCCATTGTAAACCTATCTACTTACTGGGGGTTTATCTGGATTTACTTGCTTACAGAAAATCAACAAATTGATATATTTTAAAAATTGAGATATTTTAAACAATTCTTTCTAAGTGAGCCCCTAATTAGGTTGGAGGAGTGAAATTTTGCATACTGATAGCTGAACACCTCACATCAAATGACAAACTATAAAATTTTGAAAAAGTCGTACATTTAACCCTTTGAACTCCCACATGTGTATTTTAAACAATTCTTTCTAAGTGAGCCTCTAATTAGATAAGAGGCGTGAAATTTTGCATACTTATAGCTGAACACCTCACATCAAACAGCAAATCATAAAATTTTGAAAAAGTCGTACATTTAACCCTTTGCCCTCCCACATGTGCATTTTAAACAATTCTTTCTAAGTGAGCCCTAATTACGTTGGAGGCGTGAAATTTTGCATGCTTATAGCAGAACATCTCACATGAAACGAGAAATCTTAAAATTTTGAAAAAGTCGTACACTTAACCCTTTGCACTCCGCTATGTGTATTTTAAACAATTCTTTCAAAGTGAGCCTCTAATTAGGTTGGAGGCGTGAAATTTTGCATATTTATAGCTGAACACCTCACACCAAACGACAAATCATAAAATTTTCAAAAAGTCGTACATTTAACCCTTTGGGCTCCCACATGTGTATTTTAAACAATATTTTCTAAGTGAGTCCATAATTAGGTTGGAGGCGCGAAAATTTGCATACTTATAGCTGAACACACATCAAATGAAAAATCATAAAATTTTGAAAAAGTCGTACATTTAACCCTTTGGGATCCCACATGTGTATTTTAAAAATTCTTTCTAAGTGACCCCCTATTTAGGTTGGAGGTGTGAAATTTTGCATACTTATAGCTGAACACCTCACATCAAATGACAAATCATAAAATTTTGAAAAGTCGTACATTTAACCCTTTGGGCTTCCACATGCGTATTTTAAGCAATTCTTTCTAAGCGAGATCCTATTTAGGTTGGAGGCGTGAAATTTTGCATACTTATAGCTGAACACCATCATGCGACAAATCATAAAATTTTGAAAAAGTCGTACATTTAACCCTTTGGGCTTCCACATGCGTATTTTAAGCAATTCTTTCTAACTGAGCCCCTTATTAAAAGGCAGATTTGAAATTTTGCATACTTATAGCAGAACACCTGTGGCCAGGCGACAAATCATAAAATCTTGAAAAAGTCTTACGCTTAACCCTTTGGGGTACCACATATGTACTTTAAGCAATTCTTTCTAAGGGAGCCCCTAATTAAGTTGGAGACATGACTTTTTGCATACGTATAGCTGAATACCTCAGACCACACGACAAATCATAAAATTTTGAAAAAGTCGTACATTTAACCCTTTGGGCTTCCACATGCGTATTTTAAGCAATTCTTTCTAACTGAGCCCCTTATTAAAAGGCAGATTTGAAATTTTGCATACTTATAGCAGAACACCTGTGGCCAGGCGACAAATCATAAAATCTTGAAAAAGTCTTACGCTTAACCCTTTGAGGTACCACATATGTACTTTAAGCAATTCTTTCTAAGGGAGCCCCTAATTAAGTTGGAGACATGACTTTTTGCATACGTATAGCTGAATACCTCAGACCACACGACAAATCATAAAATTTTCAAAAAGTCTTATATTATTTATTCCCCCGGGATCTAACTTGTGTATTTTAAGCAATTTTTCTAACCTCCGCCCTTTTCACCCGGGGAGCACTTTTCCAATTTTTGCCGACACTCCCCTTGACCATTCTTTCATATTATGCACCATAGCCTTACATATTTTAGTTCCACTTTTTACCGCCAGGCGCTCCTACTTATCTCGGGTGCTATGGGCTCAATTCCCTCGACTAACATATCTACGGATGGTATGTAAAACGGAGTTTCGTTCGGATAGAGGTTTGTTTAGAATAGAGTGCGCCCCTGGTTGCGAAATGTGGAACTAACAGATTTTTCAAAAGGATAAAGTGTTTTTAAAGGAATATTAAACGAAACCCTCGGTGCAATCTGTGATCACACTTACCCACTTGTTATTTTGAAAATCATCAGAGAAAAGGATATTTAGTTAATTAAATTTGAAAATCCAGGGAGGGGCAATGTCCTTCCTCTGCACTGCCTCTTTGCCGGCAACCATGGATGACTGGTACATAGTGTGTGGCATAAGCACATAACTTTATTTTTCAATTTCAGTACAAAAAAGCAAGCCCAGCTATAGGATATTTAATTGGAAAATTTAATAGGAAAATTAATATAGAAATTTAATAGGAATTGTTGTTTCAGAAACAATAAAAATTTCGAATCAATACATTTCGTTTCAAAATAGGCATTCAGTGTAGCAGTATTAAAATATAGATTTCTGCTGCAAACTGACAGCCAAATAGTTTGTTGTACGAAATTAAAATTAAAATTGAATGTTGCTTGGTGAATAAAATAGTCACATGTAAACACATTAAAAAGCATTAAGTAAAGTGTCTAAATATATTGTAACTTTACAAAAAGTAATGATATCTAACAAAAATATAGCTGTGAAAAAAGGGAGCCAAGTTCTGTAAAAACAATGGCAAGAAAAGAAGTGATATCTAAGTGGGTGCCAAGTTCAAATAAAATTCACTCAAACTTACCTACTGAAGTATTATAACATTTTTTAAATTGTTTAGAAATAAAAAATTTGATAGCATATTAATAATAAATCTAGAACTTGGCAAGTTTTTGATAAATGTTATGCCTATCAATTTCATGTCTTAATAAAATGGGGATGTTAAAATTGATTTCAATGACATTACAAAAAAAATTAATGTAGTTTTATAAACAAATGACTCATGTTAAAGATTTGATAAACCAATAAATACACAGATACACTCCCGCTCGTCTTTGGTTATCACTCTAGCACCCACCCTCCAGGAGCCTCAATGCAAACAGACTAAGATACCTGACAAAGAGACAGATATACTTACGCTTGTTCTTGGTCATCACTCTAGAGACTGCACCCCTTTAACCCTTTCAGGGGAAAATATCTTTTATTCGTGAAGTGCTGAAATGATCTAATCACACCAGAATAAAAAACAAATTTATTTCAAAATGGGTAAAAGCTTCTTTTCACGTATTTAATAAAATTAAACTTTTTAGTCCTGAATTCTGGTGTCAATGTGGCATTTTGCAGTTAAATTAGGTGGGCTATATTTTATCCCACCGCCCTTCAAGGGGAAGGAGCTCACTCAAATTAAGGCTTCCAATCATAAAATAACAAGATTTGATATAATAATGTCATTATTAAAAATAAATGACTCGTAGGTAAGAACTTGCCAAGTTCTAGATTTATTATTAATATGCTATCAATATTTTTTATTTCTAAACTATTTTAAAAATGCTATAATACTTCAGTAGGTAAGTTTGAGTGAATTTTATTTGAACTTGGAACCCACTTAGATATCACTTCTTTTCTTGCCATTGTCTTTACAGAACCTGGCTCCCTTTTTACACAGCTATGTTTTTGTTAGATAAAATATACATGAATAAGTATACTATTTTAATTTTGTTTCATTATGAAAATATTTCGAATGTTTGATGATTATTTTAAAAACATTCTTTTAAATTCTTATTATGATTTTTTTTTCTTTCTAATTTTTGGTTTTGTAGCTATTGCCTACGTAATAACAGTGCTGCCACAGGTGACTATTTTTATATTCTATTTGCACCACTATTTTAAAAGAATAAATTTTGTAGTATATTTCCCTTGCAGATGTTGTCAAAGTGTATGTGATTTTTTTTTTTTAATTTATTTATTAAAGTGGTGCGAGATAGAATTAAAAAATAGTCGCTTGTGACCTCCCAGTAATAACTATTTTTAGCAATTCAATATTTTTTTAGAACTTATTTTGAAGTACACAGACAGTTATTCTAAATATAAACATAAAAATCCAAGATTTAAGAAATTCAAAAGCTAAAAAGCTAATTGTTATATATAAAAAAAAGAATGGAAATATCCTTATGAAAATAGAAACTGGTTGGATGTGCCAATCCCAAACTATCTCATACATCTTGCTATTTCAGAAAGTAGTTAGATGTTAATACTTCAGTATTATTTTTTTATACTATACCAACTTTGATTTTCATCTTAAATTTCTGCTTCAGTCAATTAATCGGAGAAAAACGAGTTAATCTCGATCATGACATTTATTAAAGTCAGTAGTTTTTCGTTAATCTGTTGTACATCAGTTGTTTGCGAATAACCGGCTTAGTGGGACGCGAGTTCCCGTCGCTGCACGTGCCGCCGATGATAGAACTACGAAAATTATACAAAAACAGCGCCTCTTTCCGGCAGAATATTTCCAAATTCAAGGAGGACCTGCTGGCCATAACCAAAAACATACACAAACAATTTGTTTCAATTCTATGAGTAACGTCATACACTTTTCAATTGTACAATAAAGAAAATAGCACAAAAGTCGCTATTACAGCGATCCCTTTCGGCGGGATATTTTCAAATTCAAGGAGAAACTGCTGGCCATTGCTGAAGACATACACAAAAAAAATTTGGTTCAATTCTATGCATAACTTTATACACTTTTCGATCGTACAATAATAAAAATGGCACAAAAATCGCTATTACAGCGCCCCCTTCCAACAGAATTTTTTTCAAATTCAGTGAGGCCCTGTTTGACATAGCCAAAAACATAAATTTGGTTCAGTTCTATGCACAACTTCATACGCTTTTCGATGATACAATAATGAAAATGGCACGCTATTACAGCACCCTTTTCCGGTGGAATATTTCCAAATTGAAGGAGGACCTGCTGGTCATAGCCAAAAAACATACCCAAAATTTTTTGTTCCAATTCATTGCATAACTTCATACACTTTTCGATGATACAATAATGAAAATGGAACAAAAAATCGCTATTACAGTGCCCCCTTCCGACGGAATATTTCTGAATTGAAGGAGAACCTACTTGCCACAGCCAAAAACACACACAAAATTTGGTTCAATTCTATGCAAAATTTCATGCACTTTTCGATGATACAATGGCGACATACGGACAGACAGACATTTTGTATAAACATGTTTTTTGAGATCTCGGACCCCTAAAATGTGTAAATCCGTCGAAAAAAACTTCGATTACAACACTTTTCTATTGAAGATAGAAGAAGGTAAAAATTACATTTTAAAAATAATTAAGGAAGCGTGTTATTATTTTGTATCAAGTATTTTAATTTATTTCATTTTGAAAAATAGCTTATTTATGTAAATAATAGTAAATAAGGTTAAAACCAGCAAAATTTTGCGCTCTATAAAAGTACCAATTGACTGTTAAATTGCTAAAAAATAGTTATTTAGTAGGCAATAACTACAAAACCAAAAGTATGGAAAAAAAAATGTTAAGAATGTAAAAGAATATTAAAAAAAAAAAAATCATCAAGTATTTGAAATATTGGCATAACAAAAAGAAGATAAAATATATTTATTCACGTATTTTAATTTATTTCTCGTTAAAAATAGTAGATTATTCATTTAAATATCGGTAAATAATTTTAAATAACAGCAAAAATTTCTGGTCTATAGAAATATAAATTGACCTATTTTTTTCTTTTACTTTTCATTAAATATTTAAATAAAAATTCCTCGTTAAAATTGTACTTATGTGCTATAAAACAAATATTTAATTTATATTTTTCGTAAATTTCAATCATTATACATGCTTTTTCAATTACGGTTCGAAAATTATAGGTAAAAATTTTCGTTGCGAAAAATAAGTCTGACTGGGATTCGAACTGAAAAACACTCAAATTCTCGAATCCAGCATGCTGCAAATGACGCGACAGTAACGTAAACTTTGAGACTTATTTTCTCAAGACCCCCTGTGTATTGCGATTTATGTCTTTCATATACAGTCGGACCTCGTTATCCCGACACCTGGTTTTCACGCCACTCCGCTTATCGCGTCAGTTTTTCAAAGTTCCGATTTTCTGTATATAATTTTAATATAAATAAACTCCGTATTTTACGTCGTTGAATAATTCTCAACTCCGGATATCCCAACGGTTTAGGAAAATTGTTCATTTTTCATAATCCATCTTATAAGCACTGAAATGAAGCGGTAAGAAATGTCTTAGCCAAACTTTCTATAAAAGTGTCTAAAATACCCATTGAGATAAATGCGAAATTTTACTTCAATCCTTTATCTGAATAAATAAACCCACATATTATGAATGACACATTTAAACTCCAGATAGACGTTTCAGTCTACTCGCGGTCTTTTTACTCTGGTCAGGCGGAGTTTTTCATCCGACTAAAACCGAAGCACTGCATTACATTAAAACGATCAGAAATTATATAACATCCATTTCTCAAACAACGAATATTGATTACAATTCATTGTATAATATCGAAAAAAGAATTGTTGGAAGCACATCTAGGGATAATCAAACCTTAATTCATCAATCAAAACAGTTATGAATTTAAAATTGTTTTAAATTAATTAAAAATACAGCTTTTTGTAAACATATTTTTCTCCAACTCCGGTTACCGCGACACGCCGCTTATAACGACATTTTTTTTCTGTTCATTAGAGTGTCGGGATAACGAGGTTCGACTGTATTTATATACTAACTATGCTCTATCGATACACAAACGTTCACCGTTCAAGAAAAAAATGCATCATTAATGTTTGAAAATTGTGGTAACTGAAGTCTATAGTTGGGAAAACATATTTTTAAATTTAAATAAAGGGGAAGAAAATTTTATGGACAAACTGCTGCAAAAAAGGAGGTAGATTCATTTTTGCTCTTTTGGGAAATTAAAAGATAAAAGGAAAATTAAATTTTACAGTTTAGTCGAAAGTATTTGTTTCTCTTATGTATATTAGTCCATGTAGCTATGCAGTGTTCACTTCCAATATTATCCAAAAACTTCTATTCTGAGCGATTTTTTAAAGAAGATTTTTTTAAGAGCGAATTTTTTTACAAGGAAGTATTTGTCTCAAAATTGGAACTTCCTCCTTTTGGGGGTAAACCCTTCAAATATTGATTTCATACCTCTTATTATTGAAATTCGTTATTTTGATGCATACATTAAAATCTATTTTCGTAAAAAAAATTAGTTCATTTTAGAGAAAATAGGTTACGATAAATATTCACATAGATTCTTATTTAAACCAATACATGTTTTCTAAAAAATATTTTAAAGAAATTTTAGGCATAAAATCAAGAACCCGTGAAATTGATGTCCCAAGTAAATTTAGAGTAAATAGGGTAAAATTCTTGGTTATTCAATCTTTGAAACAATGCTAGAAAGATTATTTATAAATCCTTTGCAAATCGCGTTGTCATAATTAAAAGCCGGATTTACACTATAGGGATTTTCCGACCGCGACCTCTTTCTGAAGATTATTTCTTTTTACACCGCCAACTTAATGAGAGAAAATGCGGGCGGTCGAGAGAGAAAGAAAGGGAATTTTATGAAAAACATGACTCAACAATTAGGTCAGACTAACACTTTTTGAGAAATCCTTACGTTGATGGTAACATTGTTTTTCTCACTAATGTGTAAATGTAAAGATAAAACTCGTCAGAGAATAACTCCTTTTCAGAGAGAACAGAAACACCTAAAACATTTCAGTAATTTGGTTAATTAAGTAAATATACCTTTATGAACAGTCAGCTGTTTATATTTTTTTATATACTTAATCGTATGATTGCGAAATTTGCGTAATTGAATGGATTTTTGAACCCATACGGCACATTATTATGAAATTCTAAACGCAAGCGTTTGAAAGTTTTTTATTCATATGAGATGACAAGCAAAACCCGCCATGTATACTGATAGCACCTGGTGCATGTCAAACCATTCGTGGATGGAAAACCACCCAAGAACAGCTGTGGTGCCTTTAGGGCCACAGAGTGGGAGTTTGGAGGGAGGGTGTGTGTGTGTTCGTATAAATTGACGGGGTCTCGCTCTTTTAAGCGAGTATCATCACGAGTATTAAACAAAAAAGAAAAAAGTTTACCGGAATTCATTTCTGTTTTCTACTGTTAAAATAACTAATATGTAAAAAAATAAAGTCAGAACTTGAATTTTATAAGTTGCGTATGCTAGTGTTGTTACATAAGGCAAAGAAAACAAGTTGGAAATTGCTCGTCAAACGGGGCAAATGAGGTGCGTTCGTACTATAACTAGTTTTATAATTATTTTTTGCACCCCATATTGTACTGAATGTATACTTTTTTGCACTTCATAAAGCGCATAGTCTGATACATCATTAAAATGCACTTCCAATAATTTTTTCCCATTCCCCGTAATGTAACGGAACACTTTTGACTGTCCCTGTAATTAAACTATACATCCGATTTTCCTAAAATTTGAAATAGCTCAACAAAACTTTGCAACAATTATATCTTTAAAATTTCAGACCATTCGGAAGGCTGTAATATCATTAAAATGCACTTGCAATAATTTTTCCCATTCCCCGTAATGTAACGGAACACTTTCGACTGTCCCTGTAATTAAACTATACATCCGATTTTCCTAAAATTTGAAATAGCTCAACAAAACTTTCAACAATTATATCTTTAAAATTTCAGACCATTCGGAAGGCTGTAATATCATTAAAATGCATTTGCAATAATTTTTCCCATTGGCCGTAATGTAAAGAAAAATTTTTGACTGTCCCTGTAATTAAACTATACATCCGATTTTCCTAAAATTTGAAATGGCTCGACAAAATTTTGCAACAGTTATATCTTTAAAATTTCAGATCATTCGGAAGGCTCTAATATGATTAAAATGCACTTGCAATAATTTTTCCCATTGGCCGTAATGTAAAGAAAAACTTTTGACTGTCCCTGTAATTAAACTATACATCCGATTTTCATAAAATTTGAAATGGCTCGACAAAATTTTGCAACAATCATATATTTGAAATTTCAGACCATTCGGTTGGGTAGTTTTTGCTCTGTTACATGCGGACAGACGGACGGACAGACGGACGGACAGACGGACGGACTGAACGACGACTATAGGTGCTACATATTTATATAATTACGAACGCACCTAAAAACAACAACAAAAATAACAATTTCTATTTACTAATAAATCACCAAAAGTCATACTAAGAGGGTCTAAGTTAACCCCTTCCAGGGCGGTGGTTTCTTTTTGGATCACTTAATTTTAATACCTAAATGCCATATTGGCACCAGAATATATATATATATATATATATATATATAAACTCGTTTTATGGCGCCAGATGCTGCCATTCGAAGAATCTACAGTAGTCTTTTTCCATTTTTTTCGGTCAAGGGTCCATTCCTTCTCCAGACCTCTATCCCTTATTGCCTTAATAATATCGTCCAACCAGTTCTTTCGCGGCCTTCCACCGTTTCCTTTTTTTATTTGTTTTATAATTAAACTAGCTGACCCACCCGGCGTTGCCCGGGCTCGTAATAATATTCTTAAATGAATCTGAAATTTTTATCGAAGGTACGTACAAAGGGGGTGGGGGGTGGAGACGGTGCAAATTACCAGGGGCCGGCTCTTGTTCAGTTTTAAAGTTGTGTAAAGTCACAGGTTAAGTTTTTTAATTTTTATATGTCTCATACTTTAAACTTTTTTATTCCAAATTAATTGATGACTTCAATTAAAATGCAATTATATTTTCAATAATTTAATTTTTTATTTAAAATCTTTAGATGAAAAAACAATTACAAATACAACATAAACTGAAATACTGAAAAGGAAATAATGAAATTGTAAGCAAATATTACTATATAGATTTTTTTTAAAAGTACCATCCAACAAATTTATTTTCTAATACAGTAAATCCTGTTTATAACGGAGTCCTGCAATAAACGAAAAAAAAAAAGTTCCAGATCCTTCTCCCCCCAAAAATGCTATTATGCTTTTTTCACTTTAAATAACCTGCATAAAACGGTATTTATCACTGGTCGTTTTCGTTCCGTGTTCCGTCGTTTCGCAAGTTTTATTGTATCTTACTTCTAATGGGCCCGTAATAATATTCTTAAATGAACCTTAAATTTGTATCGCAGGTCCGTACAGAGGGGGGGTTGGGACGGTGCAACATCATGACAACATTTTGTAAACTTCTTGAAACTGTTTAATTCGCATTTCAAATACAGTACTTTGCAGAAATTGCACGTTTCACTCAAAGTCCCACAGTTTTATGCCTCGGATCGTTTAAATCAGTAATTTGGGTTTCAGAAGTAACGCGTGCATGCTACGGTTATTAAGCCTATTTTGGCGATCGTTTATGCTCTGTTTGACGGCGTTCTCGATCCAATCTATTTCGATTTTCTCTTCTAAATTCGGCTTCTTCTTTACGTTCAAGCATTCGCCGAGATCTTTTATGGGCATTTTAAATAATATTTTGAAGCTCCATAATTGCAGCGAAATGCCGTGGCGAAACGTAAATAAACCCGATCGCCCTAAATCCTGCCAAAGGACTTTTACACAATAACCAATGAGATGCGTTTCTCGGGCGTTGCCATTAAACAATAACAAATAATCGCGATTTCTGTGCCACGTACGTTAGAGTAATATATATATAGATGTGATTTTGGGTAGTCTTTTATCATTCATTTTTTTAACATGACCATACCAGATTAATTGCTTTTCTTTTAATATCATCTAATATGGTTCCCTTTATAGAGAACCAGAATAATGGAATGGAAATTTCTTTTTATTAAGTAAGTGAACAAAAGCTTTTGCTTATTTTGAAATAAATTTGTTTGTAAATTTTGGTGTCATTCACTCATTTCAGCATTCTACGAATAGAAGTATCTTGCCCCTGAAAGGGTTAACGAAATCACAGGGGACACAACTTCTATGGAAATGTGTACGACAGAGGGGGTTCATCACAGAGGCTATTTGTTTCATATACAGTAAAGCCTCGATTATCCGCGGTGCGGTTTATCCGCGAAGCATTTTTTTTTTTTTTTTTTTTTATTCAAGTCAACAGCAAGGAAAATACATTAAGCCCTACTATTAAATATAAACAGAAAAATCAATGTATTCGAAAGTCATAGAAGAATATTTCTAGATTCGGTTGCCATGTTTGAAATATCAGATATAAAGCCTGGATGTTCTTTCTTGATTTTATTAACCAAACGTAAACACAGCAATTAAAATATTTTACAATTAAATAACACTATTATGATAAATTCCAGGAGAGCATATCAAGAATAACTTCAGTTTTGAGATAAAAATTATTCCATACTAAAAGAAAAATCATAGTTTACAATTTAGAATAAAGAAAAGGTGTTTCCAAAACAAGAAGCCACTGATTGAAGCCACTGATAGAAGCCACACGAGTGACTGATTTTTAAAATAAAGATGTAACTCACCTCTTTTTGTACAGTATGTACGGCATTGTTTCTTGTTTACTGTTCTTTATTTTAGTGATTTAGACATAAAGCAAAAGTTTCTGACATATTGTGCATATGTATGTATTTTAAACGTTTTATTATGTTTTTTGTACACTAAAACATAGTTTATATGTTGAATTTTCTTTCTTTCTTTCTTTTTTTTTTTTTTTTTTTTTCGTGTTTTCACTCCACTTTCAGTCTTTTTCGGGTTATCCGCGGTACCCTTGCCACCCAATCTCGCGGATAATCGGGGCTGTACTGTATGTATATTATTAAGTAAAAACATGTCCGTGACTAACGTTGACGTCATTTTGACTGCGGCAGCGATCAAAAGAATAAGCATAAAATATCATATCTTCAGGGAGGGGGGGGGGGGGGTTCCTTCCCGGACTACCTGTAGAGTTCAACATTGCGCGAGGTGCCCCGATTCAGACAGGCAACACACGTAAATGGGGATAGTCAGGGGCGCCAATTCAAAACTTTCTTCGTTGGTGGTGGGGGGAGTAAAGTTATCTTTGGAGGGGGTGGGGGATTTCTTTTCATCTTCTTGTGCATAGCTGAGAAGCAGTTGATACGGTTTTATTCTCATATATAAATAATTTAAATTAGCGAAAATACTCATTAATGATAAATGAAAATATTGAAATAGTAAGATTTTGGAAAATAATGTTGATATTATTAATTTCTGTGCTTAAAGTGTTTATTAATAAATGTTTCTATTTTGGTCAAATTTGACAAACTATTTTATCCTTTGTGCAATTTCTGAAATTTTTTGTTTTTTTGTCTGACCTACACTGACTGATAATTCTGAAGCTTCAAATTTCTCGGAGGGGGGGGGGGGGGGCTGACCCCTTTAGCATTCAGAAAATGGCGCCCTGGCGCTATGATAGTAAAATAGATTCAGAAAATAGTATAAAGTTATGTTTGAACTGTAGAATATTTCGAATTATTCCCGAACGAATGAAAGAAAATGAAATGATTTCGAATTTGAAGAAGGTTATGTAAATTTTGAAATAGTTATTTGTATTTTTTTTTCTTTTTCCTTTTTAATTTCTCTCTCTCTCTTTTCTTGCTCTATTTTAATTGAAATTAGCCCTTAGGGTAGCGGGTGCAGAAAAACGCATTTTTTTTTCGTAAGAAAATTGTTGAAAGTTCATAAAAGCCAAAGTATCATAACTCGGTAAGTTTTGGTCGTACAAAAATGAAAATTTTGTTGTTTTACTTGTTAGAGCATGGTGACCGTAACAATGAATATTTAAAGAAAATCTTTGATTTTCTGCTTTACCCATTAGGTATTTTCTTCATGCAAATTTCGGTTAACGAGATTTTGTAAGAAATTTGTTGCTTGAATTAAGCAAATCTCGGAGAAAATATTTTGCATATCAAGATGCCTATGCAAATAAGTTTTTGTTTCTGATTTCATATACTGACTGAACAAATAACTTTATTTAAAATATATTACCCGAAACACTTTTGGTTATGATAAAAAAATTATTTTTGATCAAAGCTATTATTATATAAAAGCTAACGAATTTATTTAAAAGTCCTAAGCACGTGCCCACTCTGCATAGCCCATAATCAGGCTTCAGGCCCTGGGGAGGGTGAAATCCCAAATAAGGAAAAAAAAAAACTCTTCATTGTTTTACTGGCTTAATTATACATATTAAGCTATAAGCTTAGTTATGCTTATTAAGCTACAAGCTTAATTATGCTTATTCAGCTATAAGTAAAGAAGAGGGCGCATGAAAACATTCTTTCCTGGGGCGCATAAATTCCTTGCATTGCTTTTTCTATCCAGTATAGTCATTAGCAAATCTGCTCGAGCAAATAATTTTCCTCATCTGTAAGAAATTGTTTCATCAGAATTTAGAAATCGAAATTCACTTTTACATCAGTGCGATAAACGATAAGTTGCAAAGTTAAGAAACAACATTTCTTTCACCGTCACACAACTAAATGTTAGTTCCTTACATCACCTACGTAATATCCGGGACGATATAGGTGACCCACTTTCTCAGATCTTCAGACGGGCCGATGAACCTGACCCAACCAAACGACGCTGAAAGGAAAGGGCCTCTTCATAAAGATTCAGCCAATCAGGAAGCAGCCCCACCTGAGACAAACTGAAATCATCAGGTGAAAATTTTCTTTCTTTGTTATTGAAAATAACATTCGCCAAGTTTGGCGCTAATTTTCCGCGATCGCGATTCAGGAAAAATATCCAACGAAAGTAGTTTATACGGAAAGAGTACTTACTCTGTTGGAAACCCAAAACGCCAAAACCTTTTGTTTTTTATTAGCTAAAATTTCTCTTTATTACGCTTTGTTATAGGTGTTACTGCTAACAGTTAGTTTCATTAAAGAACTAAGCAAAACATATGAGTGTAAAATAAAGTAAGGTGAAAGGAGATTTAACAATAACAGGAATTACCACCTTTTGTTTGAATCTATTTTTTGTTAGTATTACATTTGAAACTTTTTAAATGCTTTGGAGATTAATGTTTTCATAAATGAGAAACTATCGCTTAAACACATGGAAAAGAAAATATCATTTAATCTGATTATAAAAACTGAAATAATGTTAAAAAATACTCCTTCCCCAACTAAACGAAATAAGAACTGCCTGATAGAGTTGAATTCAGACGTTTTACTCCTGGTGGGATTTCTGCAGCTCGGGGGAAAGTGAATTGCACCTCTAGACCTTTAATAACCACAAAATCCCAAACCTTCCGGAAGGGACTCAATTTCCCCACGGCGCGTGGCATTCCCTGATTTTATCACTGTTATTGGCAGATTGTTCAGTCCTGGGAAAAAAAAGTAAACACCCCTTACTAACTCTGCAAAAAATTATCGTAGAAGAAAGTTACTGGCACCACACGATTGGTAATAAAGTCAAGGTAATAAGGTATTTACAATTTGCTTAGGGGGCCATCTACATATTAAAACGAACCATAACTTTGTTTTTTTCAATAACAGTACACAATTCTGGCAGCATAAATGAACTCTACATCCTTCAATTAGCCTAAAAACAAATTTTTATGCAATTCGTATGATAAGTTTCAAAGAAATTAATTACTATAAAACAAGCATATTTTAGTGGCTGTATCGAAATTGAAGTTCGGTACTCGATTATTGACCGAGAGAGCCCCCTTCTTGATCAAGGTGTCTTAAGCGCCACTCAAGCAGTCATTGAAGACTGCTAGATTACAGGATAGCATAAGAAATTTCAAAATATCTAGTCACTTCTATCATAGTCCGCCCCTTAAACCATCATTTTGCCGTTTTTTAAGCATAATTTGAAAGCTACTTGGGAGAAAAATGTGAAATCTTGGATTTCCATAAAGCAGGACTTAATAAATCTAAATCCATCAAAAAAATTGTAGGCTGCAATTCATAATTTTTTCGAATATTAATTTCATAATTCATATCATAAAATTATAAAAATTGCAAATTCAACGTATTTATCTTTTGGTATTTTAGTATTATTGCTACGCAAAAAATTAGCACATTAGGAGCATAATTTCAGGAGATATTAATGAAAATGTGAAAATGTAATTTAACATCAGAAGCACTAAATTTTAAATGTTTATAATTCAAACACTTAGCATTCAAGTGACTTGAAATTTGGTGCCTAGGCATAGTTTGAACCGAAGATTTGAAATACCTTGTTAAAATTGGGTATTGCCGTGGGAAAAAATAAAGTTTGAGTTCGTTTTAATATGTAGATGGCCTCCTAAGCAAATTTTATATACATCATTTAAAAGTAGACTTTATTTCCAATCGTTCGGTACCAGTAACTTTCTTCTACGATAATTTGTTGAGGATTTAGTTGGGGGGGGTGTTTACTTTTTTTCCACGACTGTACTTAACCGCCAGCGAAGGTTAAGATCAATAAATATTTTTTTATTTTTAAATTACATTCCGTATTTCAATTCTTTTTATCTCTATACTTTATACATTACTTTCATAGATTCATCTTACATATGTGCATCTTTAACAAGTAGAACAAATAAATAAATAAAAATAAACTAAAAAATAAAATAAAACCCCATTCTTCTGCTGCGAAACTTGTGGTATTTTGAATTTTATGAATTTTTAGCGTTTTTTGGCAACAATCAGGCGTTTCTCCGTTTTAGAGCCAAAAAAAACGCAAAACAACCCCCCCCCCCCCCATACACATACACATAAAATTTTCAAAGTATCATTACTCTGCAAATTTTGTCTTATGAAAAAAGATTTTTTTTTTTTTTTTAACTTTTTAGAGCATGGAGAATTTTATTCCAAATATAATTTATGAGATCATAATTATAGCTTATTTTGTTTAATTTAAAGGGATTTTACTGTGGTGGTGAATAACTTTTAAAACATTTTTGTTACTGGAAGTATACCTCTAAAATTAACGGTTTAGAAATTAGCTAATTGAGACATCTCGTATACATATGTTTCGTTTGGTCAGAAACATAATCTATATATTATTTTAACTATTTTAATGGGAATGATCATAGAGTAACTATTTATTTAACTAGGTCACATGAATTAGAGGGTAGTGATGGGATAAAAAGAATGCCACCTGTTAAATTCATTTTAACTTGTTTCAACAAACATTCAACTTAAATTGTTAGAAACTGTGGTTGACCTATTTATCATTGTGAACTTTGCATGGTTTGTAATTAAAAAAATAGAGAAAAAAGAATCAAACGTAAAAAAAAAATAATAATAATAATCACTGTAAAATAGTTATAAAACAACTGAAAATTTTTTGAAGGACCTAGTTTTTTAAATTCTTATATTTTAAATTATATTTCTCACTTTTAATCCTATCCTAAACTCTTTCTATCTTTATTTATAATTTTCTTAAAGTCTTAGAGGCTATAG